>JAOTOM010005175.1:325000-472500 GCA_034440615.1 Ashinkailepas kermadecensis
AGGAGACCGTGGGGCGAGGATGGCCGAGTGGTGAAGGTGTTGGGCTCTGGGTACCAAAGGTCCCGGGTTCAATACTCGCACCACTCGGAACATTTCCCAATCCCGCGGCCCACCGGCGAAACAGTGTGGGCGGCGCCATTAGCCGTGAATGTGCATAAAGTGCGTCGTGAACCACCCAATAAACGGGAGGAGACCGTCTGCAGACGAGTCCCGCGGATGCAGCGTGACGTCACGGCATCATGGCCAGCCACACAGTCACCAGCGTGTTTTTTTCCGGCCCGCCACCAGCGAAAGTGGCTCTCGTTAGCGCACGCGATGTCCGGCGCCGCGCGGCGAGCGGTGAGAACGCGGCGGTGGCGGCGCACCGTCGGCCGCGGTCGGCGCGGCGCCACCGAGACGATCGCGGCGCCACGCGACGGTGGCGCACGGCGGCTCGCGTGACGTGGCGGGCCGCCTGGATTGTCCCGACGGCGGCCGTAACGGTCGTCCCGCACGCGGCCGAAGAAGGCATGCAGGCTCGCCGGAAGTGTGCGCTGCCGACCAGGCACTGGTTGACCGACAACGCGCCACCGCCGGCCCAGGCGTGAACAATGGCATTGCGTAGGCTGCGCGTATCCACGACGCGATAAAACAAGGTCATTAGAGGTGGCAAATGAGTCATTAGAGGACCGAAAGCCCGGTCAGGACCGGCGGGCTTTTTGACCGGTCTTTGAATATATGCCGGTCTTTCAACCGGTCTGATTATATTTCATTATATTTTAATCAATGCCAAGTTCTTTTTCTTAAACTAATAATTATAATCATTATGCATCTTGAGGTACATATCAGCATTCCAGCCAGCAAGTTCGTCATACACCTGGAACAATTTGAGGATGAATCTTAATTAGCTGAAGAAAACAAGTTTGACATGCTAATCGCTGGAAAGAACAGATTATCAATGATGGTGGTTGATGTTGATGCTCATGATATACAGCTTTCAAAAGTAACACTTAACTTAAAAATTTCGAAACTACTCATCTTTGATGCACAATCTTTGAAAATGCAATGCACTAGCCCTCCTAATCCATAGACAGCAAAATTGACAAAAGCAAAATTGCAACCATGGGCAAGGTTTGATTCATTCATCTTAGATTAATATGCAACATGTTGCACACCACATCGAAGATTGTCATTATTCCACCACTAGATCCACAATTCAAAACTCAATATTGTTAATTCTCCAAACTTCACATTACATCCTCAACAATACAATCCATACTTCGTGGTCAGACTACCTGTCGCACAGCTGGTTGCCGCGCCGTTTTCATCTTCATACTACATTCCTTGATGTTAAGATAATTTGGTGCTAGCTGTAAAGAACCAAACATAAAAACTAAAATACTAGATCATCAGTGAACGCATTCATAGCGAAACCAACTTTGGAACAGCATCATATATCGGATAAATCGATGAGAGCCAAAGGCCCAACAACGTAATTACCTCCCGTTACCATTTGTCAACTTCATTGCTGCGCATAGTAATCATTAATGGTTGTCTGAAGCATTGGTTTGGCCAGGTAGTTTGCAGTTGCAACAACATATTTCTTATAATCAGCGTGCAGACTGAAGACGAACGCGACTCATGAAGCAATAGTAAGACAGACCATTTAGGTGTCGGTTGTAATTTATCCTGTACTAAATGCACTACATGTATAATATTTTGTTTTTCAGTACTATTTTGTGGGCCTCTATAGCTATTCTAGGAAGTAACCATTTCTGATGTCTCTCCATGCTATGTGTCCTATATATCTTGCATGATAAAATGCATCTACCTATGTGGCAATTCCACAAGTACCTAGGTACTTGCTACTCTTCGCCCGCGACCAATCGGCGTGAGAGATTGGCGACGCTATATGACTCAACGGTCGACGTGTCGTAAAACCAATAACCAACCTAGGTACTTGCCTGCAAAATATGCATTATTATATACAAGACACAGATAATACAAAAGAAGGCATTTCATCGCACATGCAGCCGAAGATTGGGCGATAAATAATTAGTCGCCTTTACATTATGGGTGCATTGTTTTTAGAGTTGAATACCATGATGCTTGGAGGCTGAAGAACATTACAGTCTGGATGTCAGAATCTAGCAGTGGTATGGTGTATTTATTGGATACATGATGCAACATTTTACAGATGATTGAATACTGATTGATCCAAAGATGGTGATTACATATCTAGTCTTAATCGTGCTGCTTCCTTGAATGAAGACGGTAAGTATTGGGTATTACACATGTGCGTTTTAATAATTGTTTTATAAACATCATGTTGTTGCCTTCAATACCTCTCAATTGAAAAAGGAAGTCTTGATGCGTGGTTTATTTCCAATCCACTATCTAGAAGTGAACAAGGCTTTCCAAAATGAAGTGACCGCCTATATTACCTTAAGTAATAAAAAATGCACCTTAAGTAATAAAAAATGCAATGCAATGGCATTTCTGCCGGGCTTCAGTTCATTTGACCGGGCCTCAACCGGGCTTGGTCCTAACAGACCGGCCGGTCCCGGTCTTCGATCTCAAACCGTTTGGTATTTGCCACCTCTAAAGGACACCGTGCGTCCCCGCTCGGTTCAATTCCGGGCGCAGGTCTCGTTTCGACAGCGGGTGGCGTGACGAGATCGCCGGCACCGTCCCGCCGGCGTGAGCGCCGTTCGCACCGGAGTGAGCGCCGTTCACACCGACACCGTCCGTCTCACGGGCGGCGCTGGCCGCGGGATCGGTGTGAGCCCGCTCACCTGTGGGAGGTGAGTGACGTGAACGGCTGTCGGCGGTCGGCGCTGGTCGGCTGCTTAGTCAGCTGACTGTGCAGCCGTGTCAGCTGACCGGGCGGCTGTTGCCGAGCGGAGGCCAGAGGGAGGACACCGGAGTGTCGCCGGGGCCACGGAGGCCAGATGGAGGACATAGTGTCGCCGGGGCCACGGAGGCCAGAGGGAGGACAGTGTGTCGCCGGGGCCACGGAGGCCAGAGGGAGGACAGTGTGTCGCCGGGGCCACGGCGGCCAGCGGGAGGACAGTGTGTCGCCGGGGCCACGGAGGCCAGCGGGAGGACAGTGTGTCGCCGGGACCACGGAGGCCAGCGGGAGGACAGTGTGTCGCCGGGACCACGGAGGCCAGCGGGAGGACAGTGTGTCGCCGGGGCCACGGAGGCCAGCGGGAGGACAGTGTGTCGCCGGGGCCACGGAGGCCAGCGGGAGGACAGTGTGTCGCCGGGGCCACGGCGGCCAGCGGGAGGACAGTGTGTCGCCGGGGCCACGGCGGCCAGCGGGAGGACAGTGTGTCGCCGGGGCTGAGGACTGCGGCCACCGACCGGACCCGACCGGACCGGACCGGACCGGACCGGACCGGACCGACTGCCGTGTTGTGAGCGGACCAGTCAGCTGCCAAGTGTGAACACGTGATGTGAACGGTGCCGGCTCCAGGGACGGCCGGGGACTTCGCTGTGGCTCCTTGTCGGTCTCGTCTTATCACTCTGGTCACTCTGGTTCTAGTCACTCTGTTCGCATTTCGGTCCCGTGTCCCCGGCCTCGCCCGACTTGCGTAGTTCTTCAGTCGGGGAGACATCTCTGGCTCCTCGTCACTCTTATCGCCGGGACCTCCACGGAGCGAGCCCCCCCCCCCCAATACTCCGGTGCTCCCCTCTGCCGGTGGTCCCCTCTCCTGTGTCCGGGATCTCCAGCGGCGCTGCCTGCCGCGTGACTGACCGCTGATCGGCGGTCGGTGACCGTGTGAACCTGCACTCGCGTGTGGGCCCGCCCTGTGGGCACCCTTCGCCGACGCCGACGCCGACGGCGCACTTTCACGGGTCCCGTGGCGGCGGGCGGTGTCGCGGCCGACGGCGCCGCCGAGAGCGGTACCCTGCGGTGGGCCGAGAGCGGCGCCCTGCGGTGGGCTCGCGTGTGGTGACGTGTCTGGGTGTCGGCATCGCCAGGTACAGACTGGACGTGGGCACACCGCCAGGTGCCGGCCACGCCGTTCACGGTAGCGCCGGCCGCCGACCGGTCCTGTGTGGCCACTTGCCATGTCTGGGTGTCGGCATCGCCAGGTACAGACTGGACGTGGCCACGCCGTTCACGGTAGCGCCGGCCGCCTACCGGTCCTGTGTGGCCACTTGCCAGGTGCCGGCCGCGCCGTTCACGGTAGCGCCGGCCGCCTACCGGTCCTGTGTGGCCACTTGCCATGTCTGGGTGTCGGCATCGCCAGGTACAGACTGGACGTGGCCACGCCGTTCACGGTAGCGCCGGCCGCCTACCGGTCCTGTGTGGCCACTTGCCAGGTGCCGGCCACGCCGTTCACGGTAGCGCCGGCCGCCTACCGGTCCTGTGTGGCCACTTGCCAGGTGCCGGCCACGCCGTTCACGGTAGCGCCGGCCGCCTACCGGTCCTGTGTGGCCACTTGCCATGCCGCCGCTAGTGTCGTCCGCCTGAGAAGGCCGCGATGAGTGCAGTTTGAACGCAGAGCCTGCGATTGGTCGGGCCGACTGAGCGACTGCGACGATTGGATGACTGAGCGATCGGCTTCTGCAGCACGGGGTAGAATGAAGTACGTAGTACGAATGAATTCTGCCGAGTTGGGCCGAAATACGGCATATTACAGGCGAAGTCTGAAAACATTCACGCTGCTCGGCAGTCGGAGGTCGCATAAGTAGCTGCAGGCTTTGTTAGGATATGGAATAGACTCGGCTGTCGGGCGATGCTGGCGCGTCGGACTCGACCGTGAGATAACGCGATCATGGAAATTATCCATCGTACCCAGCGGAACCGAATTCTGGCTTCGCAAATATTCCCCACTCCTGAATTCAAATGTCACCGTGCAATGGTTACGGATCGGGCCGATGTTGGTTGACTGGCACAGTCACAGTGAGTGGAGACTGGATTGTGGACCTCTCGGCGTGCTGCGGTTCTCAGCTCTGCTCCGCCGTGAGTGGGCGGAGCGCCTGGTGTTGGAAGTGCACTAGTTCACGCTACTCGTGAGTAGGAACGACAGCAGTAATGTGACCTCGGGCGGCCTTGTCCGGGTGCCTCGCTGTCGTTCCCATAGTGTCCGCTGTGATCCAGTGGTCCCCACAGTGTATGCTGTAGTCCAGTGGCCACCGCAGTGACGGCCGCAGCTCGTGCGGTCAGCAGTTCACTATCAGCGGCGCCGAGTCACCTCCGGCTCTGTATCGGCACCGCCCGGCTGCCGTGGGCCGTACAGTGCCCAGTGCCTGTCTCGCCAGTCTGTGTCGACGGACGTGTCGACGGCAGCTCGCCGGCCGTCTCCGCTGCCGTGGGCCGTACAGTGCCCAGTGCCTGTCTCGCCAGTCTGTGTCTTGGAACGTGTCGACGGCAGCTCGCCGGCCGTCTCCGCTGCCGTGGACCGTACAGTGCCCAGTGCCTGTCTCGCCAGTCTGTGTCGTCGGACGTGTCGACGGCAGCTCGCCGGTCGTCTCCGCTGCTGTGGGCCGTACAGTGCCCAGTGCCTGTCTCGCCAGTCTGTGTCGACGGACGTGTCGACGGCAGCTCGCCGGCCGTCTCCGCTGCCGTGGACCGTACAGTGCCCAGTGCCTGTCTCGCCAGTCTGTGTCGTCGGACGTGTCGACGGCAGCTCGCCGGCCGTCTCCGCTGCCGTGGACCGTACAGTGCCCAGTGCCTGTCTCGCCAGTCTGTGTCGACGCCAGCTCGCCGGCCGTCTCCGCTGCCGTCGGCGGGCACAGTGGCTTTGTGACTGTGTTTGGCGCGTATCAGCGGCCCCACCGGCGGACGGGGTGTGGCGAACGCCTCGTGGGCGTGGAATCCGGTCAGTCGAGGCGTGGTGGCCGATTAGCTGGTTTCCGCCCGACCTGTTGGAATGATGGGGGGGGCTGGAGTGGTGTGTGTGGATGCTTGTGGAGTTATCGCGTATGCAGACCGTTCATCTTCTATCTTCCGACGTGATGACCGCTGTGTGACCTTGTGCGAGACTGCCGATTGGGTGCGACTCTGAACCAGCGCTTGCACGTGAGCTCTCTGCTCTGTCCGATCCGCCGCTCTCCGCCGCTCTCCGCCGCAGAGATAACCGTATCCTAACCACGGGATGGGCCTGTCTTCACGTAGCCCCGTCTTTGGAAGGTGAATCTTCCGTGATTTGTGATGATCTAGGGATAAGATGGGCTCGCGGCACGTTGGAGTGGTCCAACCCCTTGTGTTTGGCAGATTCAGCATGTCCCGTTGTGTCTATAAGTCTGGCCTTCGGATTTTCCTGATATACCGCGGCTTCACTCTCTCCTGTAGGGACGTCATCGCGGTGGCGTAGCCTTACCCGACCTGACCTCACCGTCCCCGCAGCCTGATCTGAGCGACCTGGTCTGTGCCCTCTGACTTGCAGTGACCTGGCCTGACTTCACTGTCACCGCGGGAGGATCTACAGAGCCACCTGGCCTGTCCACTCTGACCTTCAGTGATCTGACCTGACGACCCCATTGTCCCCGCAGCCTGATCTTCTGAGCGACCTGGCCTGTGTACTCTGACTTGCAGTGACCTGACCCGACGTCATTGTCGCCCAGGCTAGTCTTCAGAGCGACTTATGCTGTCCACTCTGAAATTGCAGTGACCTGGTCTGACCTGACTTCACTGTGCCCGCAGGCGGGTCTTCAGAGCGAGGTGAAGAGGCGCAGTAAGCTGGTGCGGCGCACCCACTCTGACCTGGGCAGTGACCTGGTGCGCGGGTACGGCCGTCAGATGTCACACCCGGCACCCATCACTGAACACCCGACCACCGTCGGTCGCCGCCGCCACCACCGGCTCCGCAAGAGGTCAGTACCGGTCACGTGCTCCCGCCACCTGCCGTGATGCCAATCGGTCGTGTAGTAGCCGCAAAGCTGGCTGGTGATGGCCATTTGGGTCGTGTTCGACCCACACCGATACTAAGTTGTCATGCGTGAATCCATACGTTGCTCATCGTGAATGGCGTCCTCCAAAATCGGTGTTTATTTTCATCTGATTCACATGTGCTCATTTGGTCCTGTTCTGTGTCGCGCTGGCGCTTATTTTACTTTGGGGTGGTGAACCACAACAGATATAATGTTGAGCAGTTCACCGGATTAGATTTCGTGCATTCTATATTTATGGGCGCAACACCACAGTTGGGAGACCAATTTCAGTGTGTGGTGTGATACCTTTTCATGCGAGCTGTCTGTGTATGCTTTTCATGTATGCCAAGGATGATAGCTGAGTTTATTAGGTCACACTGATTGCGACAGTGTGAAATGAATCCCCTAATTGCTCAGTATAATAAATAGCGGTCACCCAACAAGTCGGCCGTATTCGGCTAATTACACCCTTTCACTGTGACGTGATTTGCATAGTCTTCCCCTTTCACAGTCGTTTCCTTTGCTGACGTTTTTGATTGGTCGCCATTCGCACACTCTCGTGACTTTGCCCAGGCTGTCCGTCGTCGGTGTGAAACTGTCGCTAATTTCCCCACCACCGCCTTTCCAGCTCGGTGATGGGATGGTGAAATGGCATCGTGTTGCGTAAGACGTGCCAATTAAGAGCTGTGGTTTTGTGGGCTGTGTTGCGTGGCCGCCGTTGTTTGACAGATAATGTGGTGTGGTGGCAAATCAATGGCTGTGTGTGGACGTACTTGGTGTCCTCGATATTCCTGCCGCAGATCGGACAATGTCGGGAGATGTATCCATCTGGTGCTGTTTGAGGTGTCTGCACACTATGTTAACGGGCATCCTTTCTGGTCGCCCTTTTTGTTCTGCATCGCACTTTGTCTCACACTTACACTTTGTCGTCTCGTCACATTTGTGAATCGTTGGCCCGGTTTACAGGCTGCGGAATTTCCTTGAGAGAAAAACTAGATGTCGTCCTCCCGATATCCCGCTAATGTTCAAATAGTTAAACATGCTAAACTCAATGAGCTGCATGTTGCATCCTAAATGTTTTATCACAAGCTTACCGCTCAGCTTAAACATCTGATATTCTATGAATAACAATCGTGAGGCACCTAAAGAAATGCGTACAATGCATGATGTTCCGGGAGCTTGTTGGTCGCTGGCGTGTCTTCTCGATTATTGCCTGCCACATTGGAGATGAAATAAGCTTTTATAACTGCAAATTAGCCTAAATTAATGTGTCCAGCTGCGAGAATGACTCAAATGATGATGCTGATTAGCAGTGAGTTGCTTACGCTTTCGTGAGCAGGATCAGTTGCGAGTGATCGGCGCTGGTGCGGAATGATTACACGTGACGTATATGCATATTTCCATTTGTGTATATCTGAGGAACAAGAAACCTTTACCAAAATGAGCAATTTGGTACCTTTCACTGGCTTGAGTCGCAGCTGGCTGAACCTCATCGCTCCCACCACCCATAATGGTGGTGGTGGTGGTCCCGTCTCTCTCATCACTCGGACTGGGCCCAATCTTTCTCACCACCCGGATTGGGCCCTATCGCGCCCACCACCCGTGCTGAACCTCATCGCTCCCACCACCCATAATGGTGGTGGTGGTGGTCCCGTCTCTCTCATCACTCGGACTGGGCCCAATCTTTCTCACCACCCGGATTGGGCCCTATCGCGCCCACCACCCGGACTGAGTCCCATCGCTCACACTACCCGGACTGAGTCCCATTGCTTCCACCACCCGGACTGAGTCCCATTGCTTCCACCACCCGGACTGAGGTCCGTCGCTCCCACCACCCGTGCTGAACCCCATCGCTGAGCCTCGACGCGCTGGGCCTACAGCATGGCTCGTGCTCACGGTACCTCTCGGCTGCGGCGGTCGCTCTCCGACCCGAACGTGGCACCGTCTCCGCCGTACTTCCGCCGGCCACTTCCGTCGACCACGGGCAACGCCACCGACGACGACGCCATCTCTGAGTCGGACGAGGAACTTCTGTCTGATGACGACAGCCGCCGCCGTCCGGTCAGTGATGCGACAAGCTGAGAGGTGTTATGAAGTTGCGCGGGTGCACCAAAAAACGGCTCCTGAGGGTTGTGAGCGACGTTAGTCAAATTTGCTGTTCAGCTTTGTCGTAGTAACATGGACTGCATCCTAAAAAAATCAAAAGATCCTCTCGTATGCTGCAATCTGTCATGTATCTCTCACTGGATAGTTAGTATGAAGGATGTCTCTACTATATTTGAAATAAATTTTGGATTGATTGCCCCGATAATGTTTTCATGAATTCAAATTCATGGGTTATAAAGTGAATGCTTGATCTGACCTAACGTCTCTTGACATGCATTTGTTTGTCTGTATTTGTGTGGATTGATTGCTTCACATTGCTTCACCTGACGTGTAAAATCGTTATTTTTAACTGGCTATGCCATGGACTACTGTGGCCTGTCCTGTGATGACCCGGCCCGGTCTCTGATAACCCTCGCCTGGCCTGACCTGACCCGACGGACAGGTCGGGCGGAAGTTCGAGCCGGCCGAGGACACGGTTGTGTACGCCGAGGCGCACTGGGACTACATCACGCTCGACCCGGACGAGCTGGCCTTCAAGGCGGGCGATGTGATCGAGGTGCACGACTGCTCTGACCGCCACTGGTGGTACGGCGCGCACCAACGCAGCCAAGGCTGGTTCATGGCCGCCTTCGTCAGGGTGAGTGGGACGGCCAGGGCTGGTTCATGGCCGCCTTCGTCAGGGTGAGTGGGACGGCCAGGGCTGGTTCATGGCCGCCTTCGTCAGGGTGAGTGGGACAGCCAGGGCTGGTTCATGGCCGCCTTTGTCAGTGAGAAAATTGGATCGAAACATTGTTCAACATCCATGTTGGGAATTAGGTATAGAGAGAATGTCAGAGCGCCAACTATCCACTCTGGCCATTCCTCTGGGACTGCTGTTCGGGAATTCACAGTCAACACTGCCACGTACCCCTGGCACCGTTCTGACACGCACGTCCCTCAGCTGCGCGTCAGTCAGGAGGAGACGGTGGAGGAGACACGCCGCCATTCGGTCACAGTCAACACTGCCACGTACCCCTGGCACCGTTCTGACACGCACGTCCCCCCAGCTGCGCGTCAGTCAGGAGGAGACGGTGGAGGAGACACTTGCCGCCATTCGGTCCGGCTCGGTGCCGCCACAGTTGGCGCGCAAACAGTCCATCTCGCTGCTGTCGCACGACCAAGTGCGCGCCAAGGTCATCATGGAGATCCTCAGCTCTGAGAGGGCGTTCGTGCAGGACGTCGGCAACGTCATAGAGGTGAGACGCCGACCGTCACCTGGCTGGGGGTGGGGGCTTCATCGTTGAGGATGGGCAGCCGTGGTGGATCGACTGCAGGTGTGGTGCACAGGATTTGTGGCTGTGATTCGGCAGACTGTTCAGTTTCTGTGGGAGAGCGCATGCGGGTGATGCGGTCCTCAGCCACCCCTCATTGACATAATTATTATTTGTTAAATCTTGACGTGCACGCAGATTTGATAGCTGCATTGGCCGACATGTACGCACGTAATGTTGGCAGGTGACATACACGGGGACGAGTGGTCTAGGGGTAAGATGCTCGTCTCACAATCGAAAGGTTGTGGGTTCGAGTCTCACCTGTCGCTACTCTTCGCCCGCGACCAATCGGCGTGAGAGATTGGCGACGCTACATGACTCAACGGTCGAAGTGTCGTAAAACCAATAACCTACCAGGTGACATACACGCAAAATTGACGCCACTCAGTGAGGTGCGTCATACACAGCGAGGTAGACGTAGTGTCCCGAAATCCAGTTTGGGCCTGGTTGTGTGGATGGAAGATTATTATTTAAAAGTTAGCATGGGAGGAATAATTTATTGTAAAGATTAGAATACAGGATCCAGAAACAATTGGTACTCCAACTCGAAACCTGGGGTAACTAAAATAAATGATCGACGCGCATGCTAACCTGCGGGACAGGGTCAGGAATTAACCAGTAGTGTTCTCCTTCACACATAAAACATGTTAAAGCATCACTTTGTCAGACAGGACACATTGCCAGACAGAACCAATAAAAATATTTGCTACGCTAAATGAGCCAATTTAGTCCCCTTAAATGGTACATTAATATATGTTCTTGTTTGAGTGGTAGGGAATGGATAATTGTTGGCAGATAGAGGAGATGAAGTGGGAACTGATTCCGTGGCAGGTGCCTCGCCGTCTGCCCAGTGTGGGTGGTTCAGTGGCACTGTTGTGACGGGACGTCGGTGTGCCGAGCGTGACCGCTGCTGACGAGCCGCCGCCGGCAGGGCTACCTGCGGCAGGTGGCGCGGCGGCCCGACCTGTTCTCGCCCGAACACGTCACCACCATCTTCGGCAACATCGAGGAGCTGCACCGGTTCCAGTGCGAGTTCCTGCTGCGGCTGGAGAGCCGCGTGGACCGCGCCCGGCCGCACGTCAGCTGCGTCGGCCAGGTGTTCGTCGAGTTTGTGAGTGTCGGCGGCTGCGGACGGGGCGGGGCGGGATGGGGTGGGTGGTGACGGCTCTGGTGCTGCGCCGCGACGGCCGCCAGCCATGGGACTCCGGTCCGGTGTTGTGCGTTACCCCGGCTGTCGCTTTTCTCAATGGGTTGCGTCTCACGTGGTGATGAGAATCTTGAGGTTTGTCAATGATGCTGAGACCTGTCCATCTTCCGTGATTATCCTAGATTGTTTCGCATTGAAACAAGAACGTGGCCAATTTCACTGAAGCTTCATGCGCAGTATGTACTTTTCAAATGAACTTCCTTAACACGCGCGTCGGAGGAGGCGAAATCCGCCCACTCTCCTGTTTTTTTTCGACGATGTCTCAACGGGCGGCGATATTTTAATTAAATCTTGTGGCTTTTAAAAATTGATAAGCACACCCTATGCAATAAACAGAATCAAAATCAGTTGATAAATATAGGAACTGCGGGGGTACAAATTCGACGAACCGCCCGGCCGCGGAGGGCTCAAGTTCACAAAGGCTTCGTTGGAGCAGTGAAGAGGCGACGCGGTGTGGCTGCAGATCTGGACCTCCTTTGACCCTGAAGGCCTTGACCTTGGTTCATTAAATTTATGCTGAATTGAGTTCACTACAGCCGTAATTTACCCTCCAAATTTTGTCCTTCTAGCTTCAGTAGTTTCCGACATCCTAGAGGGCGAGTCCCCCCTCCGGTGCGCGTTGCGCGAGAGGCCCTCCGGCCCGCGTGTTACAATGGTGAAAGAGTTTGATGACTTATTATATTCCAGGTGCAAACCGTGGTCACATGCACTTTTTTTTTAATGTATGTGCCCGAAATGGTTGTTCTCGATATGCAATGCGATTCATCAAGCCTTTGCATCACTGTAATGAGGGTTATTTGAAAATTGCTTGCCGTGTATAGTACTAATGTCATCAATCACATACATCAATCACTAATCTGTGTAGGCTTCAATGCAACTGCACACGGTGTAATTTCGATCAGTTCTGTCTCGAGTGCTGGCGGTCTACATGGCAACTCGACACTTCGCACCGCCGATGTTCGGCCGTCCAGCCCGACCCAGCCTCACCTACGCCTCACCTACGCCTCACCTACGCCTCACCTATGCCTCACCTACGCTTCACCTACGCCTGAACCACGCCTGAACCATGCCTGAACCACACCTGAACCACACCTGAACCACACCTGAACCACACCTGAACCACACCTGAACCACACCTGACCCACACCTGACCCACTCCTGAACCACGCCTGACCCACTCCTGAACCACTCCGGAACCACGTCTGACCCCAGCCTGACCTACGCCTGACCCCGGTCTGACCCCAGCCTGACCTACGCATAGCCAACGCCTGACCCAGCCTATACCCAGTGGCGCCGTCATCACCACCCGACCTCGCTCTGCCCGCAGCAACACGGCTTCTCCATCTACTCGGACTACTGCAACAATCACCCATCGGCTGTGTCCGAGCTGCAAGCGCTCTACCAGAACAACCGCTACATCCACTTCTTCGAGGCGTGCCGGCTGCTGCGCGACATGATCGACATCTCGCTCGACGGCTTCCTCCTCACCCCCATCCAGAAGATCTGCAAATACCCTCTGCAGCTGGCCGAGCTGCTCAAATACACAAAGGTAGGTGGTGGTGACCATCACCCTGCATGTCATGACCAAAACTCCGCTGCGAATTTTGCACGCTGGTCGTGACTACGTGACTGCAATAGTTGTAATGGGCTGGGTTGTATGGATCTCCAGTTACCAAGTCGTGTTATGGTTCATGTACATGTCGTTATGCTTCACAGTACAATATGGACATTTATATGGGGAATCGTTTATGGGCGCAAAATAATGGAAGTAGTCGGCGCGCCCTGGATCACCAATCCACCACAACCACAAAGAGTCGTTTGGCCGTTCGGATCCAGGCCGTACCAGGTTATGTTGCGGCCTAACTGAACGGCAGATGTGTGCGTGTGGCTGAGCTATTTCGCTTCAGTCAGCTGGCTTCATGTGACCGGCCGGCGCGCTCCCCGCAGGTGGACCATCCGGACTATGAGCAGGTGCGGCAGGCGCAGGCGGTGATGAAGGCGGTGGCCGTGGGCATCAACGAGTCGAAGCGGCGCATGGAGAGCCTGGAGAAGTTGGCCGCCTGGCAGATGAAGGTCGAAGGCTGGATGGTGAGGATGTGCTCCGCTGATTGTCCAGCTGTCCCACTCTGGCTCGGATGTGTTCAGCTGAGATTCACACATAGTGGCTCTTCGCGTACCGCTGTTCGATGGTATGATCCGGACTGGCCGGTAAGTTGAATGCTGATGTCGCAGGCGTCCCCTTCCTACATCGTGGGTGAGGCTTAGCGAAAGGCAGGGGCAGACGTGTTGACGTGAGTCACACGTCCAGAACAGAACCCTGATAGTTGTGGCCCAGACTTGCATCGAAGACATGACACACGCTCCCTGAACACCGGAGTTTCCGTGGCGTTACTTTGAAGTGCCCGTCCGTCGGGCGACAGGGTCCGAACCTGTTGGACACCAGCTCGGAGCTGATCCACCAGGGCGAGGTCAGCAAGCTGACCTCCTCCAGCTGGTCCAAGGAGGTCTGCACGCTCTTCCTGTTCGACCACTTGCTGATCTACTGCCGCAAGGTGAGAGCCGTCGGTGGTCACATTCTGTCATGCTCTGCCTCGTGGCATTCGCATTATCAGACGTAACCGCCCTGTATCGGCTGCGTGGTCTGGCACCGAATCTGCTCATCCGTAGCCGACATGTGTCAACCACCACTGCGTTGACATTCCTGCGGCCATTGGCGTCAGACTGTATATTGATGTTGATGTCAGACATGGCGACTGAGGAGACACGTAAGCTCCATATGTTTTGATAGGTGCTGGCTTATTGAACAGATGATTAGCACGATGCGGTGTCGAAGCTATAGTTTTTATGTTCGATATATGGCTTAAATACGTGTGATGAGTGTCGCGCCATTTGTGGAAGTGTCGCGCCATTTGTGGAAGTGTCGCGCCATTTGTGGAAGTGTCGCGCCGTTTGTGGAAGTGCCGGGAGAAATTGTGATACATCGTGCTGTTTTCCCAAGAGGCGTTTCGCTATAAATTAATGTCGGGCCTGCTATACCGCGCTTTAAGCCAGGAGTGGTTCAAGCTGCAGGGATGTTGGGAGGGTGTCCACCACCCTCGGTCGTGGCTGATGACCTGACCACGCCACAGGACCTGCTGAAGCGCAGCGTGCAGCAGTTCCGAGGCCGCATCAACCTGGACACGGCTCAGGTGGTGGACCTGCTCGACGGAAAAGGTGAGACCAGCATTACCGTCTGGCTGGGCGTGGCCTGACCTTGCCTCACACTACCTGATGTCACCTGATATCACCTCACCTCAGGATGCCAACAACTCACCACTCAAGTGACACAGCACTCCACCCCACCTCACATCAAGTACCTGAACTCACCTTACCATAACTTGTTCCACCTGCCTTAGTGTCATCCGACCTGTAGAAGATACCGGCTGACAGCCTGCAGCTGACAGGACCTGAATGACAGACCCGGGCACATCTGGTTGGTGTGAATAATCTGACCGGAATATTATGCAAAAAGTGTCATGAAGATGACTCGTGGAGACGAGTGCTCGTTCCGTTTTGATGTTAGTATCCACTCTCTCATTGTACGAATGACACTGCTGCGCTTTGCCCCGAATTGTTACCCGATATTCTGTAAATTCCTGTAATAGGTAGCACTAATATTTTGAAGTGTTGTTACTAAGGGCGATTGCTAGTCATGAACGACACTTCTGTCTGCCGTTTTATTAATCCTAAGCCACTCCGTATTTCTGCCGGCGTGTCCCGGCCAGTTTCCGTGGCGTGACCTCGCGTGTTGGCTGCACTGCGACCATGCTCCAGTGGTGACCTGCCTGACTAGTGGTGACCTCCAGTGGTGACCTGCCCTCGTCGCCGCAGACGAGTTCTCCGGAGTGACCGTGCGGAACGCCATCCGGGTACACTCGCAGCTGAAGAACAAGTGGTACATCTTCTGCTGCAAATCCGAGGACGAGAAGCTGCGATGGATGCTCAAGTTTCGGTCAGTGCCACGGGCTTCAACTGGCCCGATCTGCCTGGCGTGAGTGTGGTGTGAGCGCTCCAGTTTGGCGGTGTCGTGTAACGGCAGTGATAAATTATTTGTGAATTAGGGTGGAATATACCACTTTCTGAATACTCAATCGACATCCTTCTTCAAGAAGTATCGACATCCTGCTTCATGATGCGTGCTTATGAAGTCTTCGTATCTCCTTGCGAACAATATCTCGTTCATAAGTAGCATGCTCATGCTCTCAAGAAGGGATGGTGATACACAAACATTTCGCAAAGCAATTTCAGGTAAAGGGATTGCCTGTGATGCGATATGGTATACAGTTGCAGTTTCAAGCGTATGTATTTTCTCCCTATCCCGAGTATAGCTCTTCCTAAATTATGAATCACAAAATAAATTATGAGGGTACAGTCATAAGTACGCCATTGGATCAAATTTGAGTCAGAAGGACATCAAAATCATTTTAAATGACGCTAATTTCGTGGAAAATTTCAACATCCCACTTTGCTCGTTTCGACATCCCACACCTAACGAAAAATCATTATTTTAACGCTGTGTAACAGTCTCGATGAAGGCTTCGAGCAGGATCTGTGAGGGATGGCACTCCCTTGTGTGACCGACTACCCGGTCAGTTGTGTCGTCAAATGGCGAGCAGCCGATCGATCCGTCCTGGTACCAACCGACCCATTCGTCCTGGCACCAACTATTCCCAGACCGTTGTATTAATATGCAGTCAAGGACAAAGTCGCCAAGTTGTGAATACAACTGGGAAAACGAACGGCACGCGTCTGGTTCACTCTGATGTGTGCGTGATGGCACACATTTTGAGGTGGCTCACCCAACGTGCTTCACTCATATTGTCCTGACGCTGGTGAGAGCGCTAGCACGCGGGTGGAACACTCGCAACACATCACTTCCCACACGTCCACTCAGAGCTCCCGTAACACCGACACTTCCCCACGGCGCTCGTATCTCCTCAGTGCATGGAACACTCGCGGCGCTCTGAATATCCATAGGCTCTGGATGCCCATAACCTGGGTGTCAGGTCTCCCAGACACTCGGTATCTGATGTGTGCTCTGGTCGGTCCTTGGTCCTCGAACGCCCGTTGTGTGTACCGCGTGCTGATGGACCGGTCCTCGGTCACCTGTCGTCCGCGAGTACCGCGTGCTGATGGACCGGTCCTCGGTCACCTGTCGTCCGCGAGTACCGCGTGCTGATGGACCGGTCCTCGGTCACCTGTCGTCCGCGAGTACCGCGTGCTGATGGACCGGTCCTCGGTCACCTGTCGTCCGCGAGTACCGCGTGCTGATGGACCGGTCCTCGGTCACCTGTCGTCCGCGAGTACCGCGTGCTGATGGACCGGTCCTCGGTCACCTGTTATCCTGTGTACCGCGTGCTGATGGACCGGTCCTCGGTCACCTGTCGTCCGCGAGTACCGCGTGCTGATGGACCGGTCCTCGGTCACCTGTTGTCCGCGAGTACCGCGTGCTGACGGGCCAGTTGTGCCGACAGCGAGGAGCGGATACGGGTGTGTCGGGACCACGAGAACGGCTTCCGCGTGTCGGACAAGTTCCGCCGGCTGGCTCAGATTGCGGCGCGCAACCACCAGAACACGCCGAAGAAGCCGAAAAGTGAGTGTCGCCGGCGGCGATGGGGCCGCGTCATGGCGAGCTGTGTGTGTGTGTGCGTGTGTGCGTGTGGCTCTGCTTCGCCCGCAGCCCGCTTCTGCCGTCCATCATGTGAGACAGTTCATTCCGTGATGACCATCTGTGTCCGCCGCCCCGTGCTGGTCGGTTCCAGCTGGATGCTGCTAGCACTCTGTGGCGTCGTAATGTCGGCTTGTGGAT
Organism: Ashinkailepas kermadecensis; assembly: GCA_034440615.1. NCBI lineage: Eukaryota > Metazoa > Arthropoda > Thecostraca > Neolepadidae > Ashinkailepas > Ashinkailepas kermadecensis. The sequence continues at coordinate 342,336 of JAOTOM010005175.1, forward strand.
TCAGCGATGGTGTGAGTATGGTCTTTCGTGATCTCTGGCTCGACAGAGTCCTGTGTTCTTACCTGCATTGTGAAATGCGGAAAAAGACTCCGTCGATTTTCAGACCAGCTCCTTACCTTCCTTCAGGACGTGGTCTTTTTCTCCACCTCAGCTCTAGGTGTGTTCCCGCTCCATATCGGGATCTTTGGCCTGGAATGTTGGTTCGCATATCATGTAGGGTTCGAATCTCAGGTTCCTTTTTGTATGTTTGTACACTTCCTGGCCATTTCATAACAGTTCCAATAAGTGAAATATGGCGACATAGAGCCGTATCGCGTTTCGTAGCTGGATGAAAGGAGAAATTACCAATGTAGATTTCTTCTGGTGCAATGGAGATTCGCGTCCCTCCCTCTCCACCTCCGACTGATACAGCACGTGCTGACTGGCGTGCTGTGCGTCCAAAGTGCGGTCCGGCCCGGCGGTCCTGCCCTGTGTGCCTGTGTTCTGTGCGTGGCTGTCGGTCTGACGGGCAGGTCCGGTCCGACAGTTCAACACCCCCAGTACCGGCTCGAGCAGATGACGCTGTCGCAGGCTGAACTGGTGCTCAATGACACTAGTCCCTCCCCCGTCCCCGATCCAGCCGACAGGCACGAGCTCTCGAAACGCAAAGGCAAGTGCTGCCATCGGGTGACGGTGGCAGACACTAACAGTTCGTTGACGCTCCGCTTGTCCCTGCGACGCTTCGCTCTTTTACTCGCTCTTTTCAGCTGCTGGGGCCCGGTGAAATCTCGCCGATTAACACATGGCTCTGGACTGATAGTAAATAGTCCAGTGTGTATGCGTATCTTTCCTTTCAATAAACTTGTCAATCGTGTCCGTTCTCTGTAGCATATATAGATAGCACTATGTGTAAACATTAGCCCATTTCCGACCATTCTATGCTGCTTAACCTGTGATCTGCATTCCTTTGCCTCAGATCCATAACTGTTGGAACAGTGGCAGGAGCTTCATACCTAATATTTCTGCACTGCTCTGGCACTATGCAACTATGCAGGCTTTTGATGAGTTCAAAAGCACGGTTCTCAGGCAAAAGGCATCGGCGGTACTAGTTCAGTGCAGCTGCTAGTAGGATGTTTAAAAGTCACACTTGTTTTTTTGCACGATCACTTGCCTTTTGATCTCTGTGATCACTGTAGTTGTGTATTTATTTTGTGTATGTGAGCATATCTGGAGTGTGATTAGGTTGATATCGTCGTGTTGGCTACATGCACATTTATGCTCAGCACGGGGACAAACATTTTAGGTTATTGTTCAAGATCCAAGATATTGTGTGATGCTTGCCATCCTTTGTGTTTTAATCCAAAAGCTGCCATTCCTTGACAATTCAGGCCTTTGCTGTTGTTCAGTGGAGATGACTGTGTCGAGTTGTGTGATGGATGACTAGCTTTGTGTTCCTCAGGCACCTGGTTCAGCTTCGGCAACAACAAAAAGCGAAGTCGGGCCGCACCGAACATCATTCATCACACGCCTCACCACCTGATGTAGTCATACCGGTTACCATGGCAACGGGTTGCGCGTAATAGCTGTTGGTTGGACAGTGAACTTGTAGTGCCAGTCGCTGCCACCTGGTGGCAGTGGTGCGCTTGTGCGGTGCGAATCTGCTCCATCCATCATCTGTGATCGTCAATGTGTACGTGTGAGATTGTCGTTGATCATGCAATATTTATATACCTTGAGTGATCCAACCATTTTGAAAAGCTTTTCCTGACAAGTGTTTTTAGCCGTGTGTGTAATGCCACTTGTGCTGCCCTGACTGATCATAGTCTTATATTCTTTCTGCTTTGTTTAATCTACTGTAAATAAACGACTCAGGGCGCGTTATTTGTGGTCATTTTCTCCGGTCGATGGACAAGACTTATCGCGTCAATTATGCCGGATGCCATAATATGGTTTTAAAAAAATATTATGTCTGCAACACGGACGTCTGTAGATGTCACACCGGTCTTCTGTACTCTTGTATTCCTTAGCTTACCTCACATCATGCCCTCTGGCGACACCAGCTTTAAAAATTACCCAAACAGATTTGCTGGCTTTCACCCATGGGCGTCGCCACGATGGAGGCTTGGCGGGACGCCCCTCCCCCCTCCCCACACACACACCTTCCCAAACTATGAAATTTAACGTTACGCCTATGGCGTTGCACGGATGAAATCTAACTGAAGCCCCTTTCGTCCCCCGTTATTAAAGCTCTGGCGACCCCCTTGCTTCCACCAATCGGCTCACGTTGGCTTCGACATCGCGTTGTCGTACTGATAGGTTGGCACCGCCGCGCGTAAAACGACAGGCAGTGAGATTCAGCAAGGCCGTGGTACTGCGCGCTGGAACGATACTCAGCTCGGCTCTGCAACGGTTAGCGCCCTTCAGCCTTACTAGAGTGATGCTCAGCTCGGATCTATAACGGTTAGCGCCCTTCAACCGTACTAGAGTGACGCTCAGCTCGGCTCTGCAACGGTTAGCGCCCTTCAGCCGTACTAGAGTGACGCTCAGCTCGGCTCTGCGACTGTTAGCGCCCTTCAGCCGTATTAGAATGACGCTCAGTTCGGATCTATAACGGTTAGCGCCCTTCAGTCGTACTAGAGTGACGCTCAGCTCGGCTCTGCAACTGTTATCGCCCTTCAGCCGTACTAGAGTGACGCTCAGCTCGGCTCTGCAACGGTTAGCGCCCTTCAGCCGCACTAGAGTGACGCTCAGCTCGGCTCTGCAACTGTTATCGCCCTTCAGCCGTACTAGAGTGACGCTCAGTTCGGATCTATAACGGTTAGCTCCCTTCAGTCGTACTAGAGTGACGCTCAGTTCGGATCTATAACGGTTAGCGCCCTTTAGCCGTACTAGAGTGACGCTCAGCTCGGCTCTGCAACTGTTATCGCCCTTCAGCCGTATTAGAATGACGCTCAGCTCGGCTCTGCAACGGTTAGCTCCCTTCAGCCTTACTAGAGTGACGCTCAGTTCGGATCTATAACGGTTAGCGCCCTTTAGCCGTACTAGAGTGACGCTCAGCTCGGCTCTGCAACTGTTAGCGCCCTTCAGCCGTACTAGAGTGACGCTCGAAACTGTCTCCTGACGCTGCCAACGAGCTCTCCTGACGGCTGTCCCCACACAGGCGAGTTCAGCTAGACACTGTCATCTCCGTTGGGGACGTATGGTGCGTCTGCTGACGGAGCGTCTAGTGCTCTGCACGGTATGTTGGGGACGTGTGGTGCGTCCGCTGACGGAGCGTCTCGTGCTCTTCACAGGACGGTGGATTAAAGACGATTTGGGCCGTATTGCTGCGACTTTAAATGATCACGCTTTGGTCGAAGCGCCCTTAAACTCAAATAGCTGGAACCGTATTGCTATATTATGGTATAATTGTATGCATCTTAAGGAACGTGCACTATTCTATCACTCTTAAATGTTTTCCATTTTTAGCAGCGCGAGGAAACATTTCCACGTGTTTATCACACGGTGTATTTGTACGTTTTGTTTTCTGAAATTAGAACATGGCGGACTAGAGCTGGCTAAAATCAAGATACCTTTTTTTAGAGCTAAGATGCTTAATCGCAAGGCCCACATTCGTATTCTGGATAGAGGGTACGGAGGTACAGACCGATGTTCTCCAATCGCGTAGCTTAACTGAAGCGAGTATAAGCGATTTAATTGGAAACTAGTCATCGAAGCGAACACAGCGAGCTATTGAACACGCCGGTGGTCTACTTAATACAAATAACGATACAATCCATATGCATGCATAATAAATACATGCATATAACGTGCTAGAATTATGACGGTTAGAAATCACGCAATTCTGGACCGCTTTTATCTGACAGTAAGAGTACAATACGGACAAGGATATAGGTAACGCAGAATATCTGCATCCTCTAATGTACGGTCCACACGCATATATTCACAATACATATAGTATTGATGTGCCCGAACGTGTTCAGTTCCCGAGAACTGAAATATCTTTCAAAACACCTCTCACAATCATCAGAAAAGAGAGAGAGAGCGGAATAGCTAACCACAAGCAGCCAACATCTGACAGTGACCTCGCTAAGGTATATGTTTACTTTGACTTAGGCACGCCAAAGGGTCTGCAGGAGGTCTGGTTTGGCCAAATGTACTAATCCTGTTGACGCGGGAGAAAGACTACATCCCATGAAGGACACTTACGGCGTTGGTGTCGATGAGAAAGGTGGTCTTTTGCATACCAACAAGTAGGTAAACTCAAAATTATCAGAGCATCATGACGAAATCCTTAAAGCTATATTACTTTGGCCATGTGACATAAAGAATATTGAATATACTTTCATGTAGCAGGCCAAGGATGCTATGCGGAGGTAACTTCACCTCGGTATTCTGACGCTGTTACATGAAAACCCATTCAGCATTCTTAATGTAACTCCATTGCAAAATTTTAGCTGTAGACTGAGCGATCGTGTACCGGTACCTGCCACGGAAGGGCTTTGGATTTTCTTTGAAGCACCAGTATCGCGCGTCTTTCTCCCGCTCACGCTTTTCCTTCTTGAACTTCATCATTGGTAGATAATCATCAGCTACACAAGAATTCTTGCGCGTGAGATCATGCGCGCAATAATTATTGAGATTGTTGCGCGTATGACGCGGACCATGCTCCAGAGGTAACAATGTTTCCAATGTTTCCTTCTCGTGCGTGGCTCTGTGCAGGAGCCTGCGCCTCTTGCCACGGGCACACGTGAAGGTGTCGTCTTTCTCGCCGGTAATTACGGAGTCTCCGGACTGCGGATAATTGCCAACAGACGGCGACGGACGGCGGTTTTTCCGCAGTGCGCGGCGGACGTGCACTCAGCGGGCGCGCCAGAACTGCCGGCACTCACGCGTCCTGGCGGGAAAAAGTCGCTGCTTGTCTCGCCGCCCCGTGACGTCAGACGCTGGAAATGTGTCGGCGCGGAGACACGCCCCTCGGCTGAACCCGCCCAGGTGGGCGTGGTCCCAGCAGCCGTGGTGGCCGCCCTTCGGTTGACGGCGGTTTTGGCCCGCTCTGGCGCGACATTTTACGTCCGTCTGACGTCCGTCCAAAAATGGGACTTTGCGCCACAAACGCACCTTCGACGTCCGTCGAGAACATAACTGGACTGAGTGACCGTGATTCTCGATGTCTTTAAAGTTCGTTTTTCTTCAAATTTCCTCGACATAGGTATTGGGTGTTGGGCACCCGAGTGATCTTCAGAAATTGGTAACCCTATGATGGTAGTTATGTATGATCGACAGCAGAGGTGAGTACATTTGTTCATAAATAACTCAAATAACAAAATAGCTTTACGCAGTGATGCTGTAGAAATCGGAAGGCAACAGCCGCCCAGCTACCCATCCTTCCCTTTTTCTCTTCTGCGCTCCATGTACCTTGAAGAAAAGCCAGCCTCTAGTGGCGCAATCGACACGACTGCGCCAGAAGCGCACAGCTGATGTCCGTCAGGACGGAGTATAACGGGGTGGCCGTGATTCTCGACTTCTTTCTACTCCATTCGAGACGGACGTGAGACGTCTGTAAAATCGGAAACGGGTGCGGTGTGAAACGGGCTTATATCTCAACTGCAGCTAGTGTTTAGCGCTTAGGCAACTTTCAAGTAATACTTTCGGCAAATGTCTGGCGCACTCCCACCATATTCTGTTTACTGGCGCTAACAACGGTAGCCATACACATGCGAATAAAACTCAGTTGGTTGTGCGGCTTTACGACTCATTCAACAGCTGAATCACATGGCGTCGTCTGCCTTTCACCCTGACAGGAAGGACAGGTACCACGGGGAATCGAACCCTGTACCCTTGGCGTGCCATGCGCTCATCTTAACCACTGATCTACGGACGCCCCTGCGAACGCAACTCCGAAATGGAAGAAAGATATTCAAAACAAACTAAGACTACAGTTTTATAACTTCCCGAAGTCAGGCCTATGAAGTTCTGACCTACAAAGTTACCAATAATGCGGGTATGTGCCAAATTTATTCAGCAAAACAGGCATAATATTGTCAAATTATATCAGTCGTGCAAGCCTACCTAGTTAGTTGTATACCTTTAGGCGGGCTCCTCTCCCAATCGTTGATTTGGGCCCCAAATGTTCTCTGGGCATTGGGCATTGGGCAAACATTGGGCTTCATAGGACACCTCAATGCTGAGAAGCGTCATAAGATGATACACCCTTCCCCTCCCTCGATGAATTTCATAAAACATCATCGGTGGAAACTGTAGTCAATCTAGCCTGATCCACTTCCCAGGGTTTGTGTGGCTCAGAGCATCTGCCCGTGGGCATAGTTGTGACGGACAGAACGCTCCGGTGAAACGAGCACCCTGGCGCATCACACACCCACGGGTTGATTCCAAACCTACTGGCAGATCCGGGCCGTGGGCCGATCCGGGCCGTCAGCCGATCCGGGCCGTGGGCTGCTCCGGGCCGTGGGTCGTTCTGGGCCGTGGACCGATGGATTGCAGACAGCTGTACTCTACTGGGGGCGGGGGGCTATGCTCTGCTAGATGGCTGAGCTAGATGCTAAATGGCTGAGCTCCGATGGACACGCCGTGCTCTTATGGACGCGCTGTGCTCTGATGAACACGCTGTGCTCTGATGGACACGCTTTGCTGTGATGAACACGCTGTGCTCTGATGGACACGCTGTGCTCTGATGGACACGCTTTGCTGTGATGGGTGCGCTGTGCTCTAATGGGCGCGCTGTGCTCTGACGAACACACTGTGCTCTGATGAACACCCTGTGCTCTGATGGACACGCTGTGCTCTGGTGGATGCGATGTGCTCTGATGAACACGCTGTGCTCTGATGGACACGCTTTGCTGTGATGAACACGCAGTGCTCTGATGGGCGCGCTGTGCTCTGATGAACACGCTGTGCTCTGATGGACACGCTCTGCTCTGAAGGACACACTGCTCTGATGAACACGCTGTGCTCTGATGAACACGTGTTCTCTGATGAACACACTGTGCTCTGATGAACACACTGTGCTCTGATGAACACACTGTGCTCTAACCAGCCTTGCGGAGTGATGGCGAGGCGGTCAGCCAGCTCTGTGTGCCAGTTGACGGGCGAGACATTTCCTCACAGGAGCTCGACAGCGCCCACAGTCGACTAATGCGGACGAGCGCGCACGTCTCGACTCCATTAGAGCTTTGTAGATCACGCGGAGATTCGAGTCCCATCCCTCGACCGGAGCCGCGCACGTCAGGACTCTATTTTGAGTTGGGTGCATCATGTCTGGACTGGAGTTGTATAGACCATTTATCGATTACCACTACACGGATCATATTTCCATTAGAGACGGGCACATCACGTCCTGATTGAAGTTGGACAGAGCATGTCTTGATCATGTCGGGCAGGTTATGCTTCGATCAAGGCTACATGGATTCTGTTTCGATTCCTCATTCCTAGGTGGACAATCCGGTACATAGGTGACGCCAGCTGATTGCACATCTGTGCCGTGTCCCTGAAGACACGAACTGTGTCTGTGCTGTGTCCCTGAAGACACGAACTGTGTCTGTGCTGTGTCTCTGAAGACACGAACTGTGCCTGTGCTGTGTCCCTGAAAACACGAACAGTGAGACCCATGGGCTTCGACCGGACAAGATGGGTGAGGGAGATGGTGAGGCTTTTAAGTTCATTATTTCGATGCAACGCTCATGTGCGTAATGCTGAATTACCAAGTTCCCTGCTACCATGCAACGTTGATTCGAAATTGCGTTCTGGTCGAAATCATGTATAAATTTTATATTGCCTTTTCTGCATTGCATCGATATCGAATCAATGATACATTGCATTGATTTCACGCTCAATTTTAGTCGAAAACTGACAAAGTGTAATATTGCGAATGAATGTGAATAAGAAAAATACACCAATGTCATTTCCACTTAAAATATATTCAATATTTGACATCAACATTCTTTGAACATATCTTCTCAATGTTGAATCGATGTCGAAAGTGGCCAAAAAACATTGTATTGACATTTCGCGCAAAGTTCATTCAATGCAGTATCAATGCAGATGTGCTACTGGGGTTATTCAGAAGGATCTATCCTGCTCACCCACAATGGTGGCAATGCCCCTGGCGATGCTGAAGTCTACTGAGAGGTAGACTACTGTAAATTGCGGGTGACTATTGCACAGCGGTGACCCACCGCTGTGCGGACATAGCGGTGACCCACCGCTGTGCGGACATAGCGGTGACCCACCGCTGTGCGGACATAGCGGTGACCCACCGCTGTGCGGACATAGCGGTGACCCACCGCTGTGCCGACATAGCGGTGACCCACCGCTGTGCGGACATAGCGGTGACCCACCGCTGTGCCGACATGGCGGTGACCCACCGCTGTGCCGACATAGCGGTGACCCACCGCTGTGCCGACATAGCGGCTGCGCCAGCGAGTCTGGTGTGTCTCCAATTAACGCTGCACCAGCGGCGCTTCATCTCACCTGGATCAGCTCTCCATCTCACCTGGATCAGTGCATCATATCAGCGCGTGTCATGCCAGCCAATAAACGTTCACCCTCCTGACAATGACGTGATGAATGGAGTGCATGCGGGCGTTCCGGCTGAGACAATGACCGACAGCGGGGCGGCAGCGCCGGTGGCAGACGGCCGGCTTCGCCCCGTCACGGTCTGTTAGCTCCGTCACGTCGGCACGCGCCGGTCTGGCATACGCGAGCGGCTCAACGACGACCGGGCAGATGCAGGCGTGCTGCAGACCCACTGCAGCTCACACGCTGGGAACCCGTGGGTCTGCTGCGTAGGTGGAAGTTCCCTGCCTCTTTGAAGGGTCACAACCCTTTCTGTGTCCGCCCAAGCGTTCTCCATTTCTGATGACAACATGGTGCCGTTAGGAGCAGTTCATCTAAGGTGTCTTATCTCACCAGCTTTAGCACTGTTAGCCCCAACAGACTTTTTCACAGTGCCGCCCAAGTTCTGTGGCGCAAAACGTTGTAGTCGTTGTAAGCGTTCCCGCTAACGAATATATGCCCGGGAAACATTCAAATCCAACCGTCTTCTGGAACAGAAAAAGGGTGTAGCGTCGGATGTCCAGCAAGTGTTCTTGCAGAAGATGGCGCCAAATCCCTATGGAGGGATACCCACCGAAGTATTCTATACCTGGCTGCCTGAGGTGATCCCTGTTAACATTGGAGCAAATTAAGTCGTGAAAGTGCCCACCATTTACTGAGTCTTACTGGGAGTGGTGGGACTGTACCGAGTCTTAATGAGAGTGGTGGGACTGTGCCGAGACTTACTTAGAGTGGTGGGACTGGGCCGAGTCTTACTGGGAGAGGTGGGACTGTACCGAGTCTTAGTGGGAGTGGTGGGCTGTAGCGAGTCTTAGTGGGAATGGTGGTACTGTACCGAGTCTTAGTGGGAATGGTGGGACTGTACCGAGTCTTACTGAGAGTGGTGGGACTGTGCCGATACTTACTTAGAGTGGTGGGACTGTGCCGAGTCTTACTGGGAGTGGTGGGACTGGGCCGAGACTTACTTAGAGTGGTGGGACTGGGCCGAGTCTTACTGGGAGAGGTGGGACTGTAGCGAGTCTTACTGGGAGAGGTGGGACTGTAGCGAGTCTTACTGGGAGAGGTGGGACTGTAGCGAGTCTTACTGGGAGTGGTGGGACTGTACCGAGTCTTACTGGGAGTGGTGGGACTGTGCCGAGACTTACTTAGAGTGGTGGGACTGGGCCGAGTCTTACTGGGAGAGGTGGGACTGTAGCGAGTCTTACTGGGAGAGGTGGGACTGTAGCGAGTCTTACTGGGAGAGGTGGGACTGTACCGAGTCTTACTGGGAGTGGTGGGACTGTACCGAGTCTTACTGGGAGTGGTGGGACTGTACCGAGTCTTACTGGGAATGGTGGGACTGTACCGAGTCTTACTGGGAGTGGTGGGCTGTAGCGAGTCTTAGTGGGAATGGTGGTACTGTACCGAGTCTTAGTGGGAATGGTGGGACTGTACCGAGTCTTACTGAGAGTGGTGGGACTGTGCCGATACTTACTTAGAGTGGTGGGACTGTGCCGAGTCTTACTGGGAGTGGTGGGACTATAGCGAGTCTTACTGGGAGTGGTGGGGCTGTACCGAGTCTTAGTGGGAATGGTGGGACTGTAGCGAGTCTTACTGGGAGAGGTGGGACTATAGCGAGTCTTACTGGGAGTGGTGGGGCTGTACCGAGTCTTAGTGGGAATGGTGGGACTGTAGCGAGTCTTACTGGGAGAGGTGGGACTGTGCCGAGTCTTACTGGGAGTGGTGGGACTGTACCGAGTCTTACTGGGAGTGGTGGGACTGTACCGAGTCTTACTGGGAGTGATGGGACTGTGCCGAATCTTACTGGGAATGGTGGGACTGTACCGAGTCTTACTGGGAGTGGTGGGCTGTAGCGAGTCTTAGTGGGAATGGTGGGACTGTACCGAGTCTTAGTGGGAATGGTGGGATTGTACCGAGTCTTACTGAGAGTGGTGGGACTGTACCGAGTCTTACTGGGAGTGGTGGGCTGTAGCGAGTCTTAGTGGGAATGGTGGGACTGTACCGAGTCTTACTGGGAGTGGTGGGCTGTAGCGAGTCTTAGTGGGAATGGTGGGACTGTACCGAGTCTTAGTGGGAATGGTGGGACTGTACCGAGTCTTAGTGGGAATGGTGGGACTGTACCGAGTCTTACTGAGAGCGGTGGGACTGTACCGAGTCTTACTGGGAGTGGTGGGACTATAGCGAGTCTTACTGGGAGTGGTGGGGCTGTACCGAGTCTTAGTGGGAATGGTGGGACTGTAGCGAGTCTTACTGGGAATGGTGGGACTGTACCGAGTCTTACTGGGAGTGGTGGGATTGTACCGAGTCTTACTGGGAGGGGTGGCACTGTACCGAGTCTTATTGGGAGATGTGGGACTGTAGGGAGTCTTAGTTGGAATGATGGGACTGTAGTGAGTCTTACTGGGAGTGGTGGGACTGTACCGAGTCTTACTGGGAGTGGTGGGACTGCACCAAGTCTTACTGGGAGTGGTGGGACTGTACCGAGCCATACTGGGAGAGGTGGGACTGTAGCGAGCCTTAGTGGGAATGGTGGGACTGTACCGAGTCTTACTGGGAGTGGTGGGACTGTACCGAGTCTTCGTGGGAATGATGGGACTGTACCGAGTCTTACTGGGAGTGGTGAGACTGTACCGAGTCTTACTGAGAGTGGTGGGACTGTACCGAGGCATACTGGGAGTGGTGAGACTGTACCGAGTCTTGCTGAGAGTGGTGGGACTGTACCGAGTCTTACTGGAAGTGGTGGGACTGTACCGAGTCTTAGTGGGAATGATGGGACTGTACCGAGTCTTACTGAGAGCGGTGGGACTGTGCCGAGACTTACTTAGAGTGGTGGGATTGTGCCGAGTCTTACTGGGAGTGGTGGGACTGTACCGAGACTTACTTAGAGTGGTGGGACTGTGCAGAGTCTTATTGGGAGTGGTGGGACTCTACCGAGACTTACTTAGAGTGGTGGGACTATACCGAGTCTTACTGGGAGTGGTTGGACTGTACCAAGACTTACTGATAGTGATAGGACTGTACCGAGTCTTACTGGGAGTGGTGGGACTGTAACGAGACTTACTTAGAATGGTGGGATTGTAGCGAGTCTTTCTGGGAGAGGTGGGACTGTTCCGAGACTTACTGGGAGAGGTTGGACTGTACCGAGTCTTACTGGGCGTGGTGGGACTGTAGCGAGTCTTACTGGGAGTGGTGGGACTGTAGCGAGTCTTACTGGGAGTGGTGGGACTGTACCGAGTCTTACTAGGAGTGATGGGACTGTACCGAGTCTTACTGCGAATGGTGGGACTGTACCGGGTCTTACTTGGAGTGGTGGGACTGTAGCGAGTCTTAGTTGGAATGGTGGGACTGGACCGAGTCTTACTGGGAGTGGTGGGACTGTACCGAGTCTTACTGAGAGTGGTGGGACTGTAGCCAGTCCTACTGGGAGTGGTGGGACTGTACCGAGTCTTACTGAGAGTGGTGGGACTGTACCGAGTCTTACTGGGAGTGGTGGGACTGTACCGAGTCTTACTGGGAATGGTGGGACTGTACCGAGTCTTACTGGGAGTGGTGGGACTGTAGCGAGTCTTAGTGGGAATGGTGGGACTGTACCGAGTCTTACTGGGAGTGGTGGGACTGTAGCGAGTCTTAGTGGGAATGGTGGGACTGTACCGAGTCTTACTGGGAGTGGTGGGACTGTACCGAGTCTTACTGAAAGTAGTGGGACTGTGCCGAGACTTACTTAGAGTGGTGCGACTGTACCGAGTCTTACTGGGAGTGGTTGGACTGTACCGAGACTTACTGATAGTGGTAGGACTGTACCGATTCTTACTGGGAGTGGTGGGACTGTACCGAGACTTACTTAGAATGATGGGACTGTAGCGAGTCTTACTGGGAGAGGTGGGACTGTTACGAGACTTACTGGGATAGGTGGGACTGTACCGAGTCTTACTGGGAGTGGTGGGACTGTAGCGAGTCTTACTGGGAGTGGTGGGACTGTAGCGAGTCTTACTGGGAGTGGTGGGACTGTACCAAGTCTTACTGAGAGTGGTGGGACTGTACCGAGTCTTACTGGGAGTGGTGGGACTGTACCGAGTCTTACTGGGAATGGTGGGACTGTACCGAGTCTTACTGGGAATGGTGGGACTGTACCGAGTCTTACTGGGAGTGGTGGGACTGTAGCGAGTCTTAGTGGGAATGGTGGGACTGTACCGAGTCTTACTAGGAGTGGTGGGACTGGACCGAGCCTTACTGGGAGAGGTGGGACTGTAGCGAGTCTTACTGGGAGTGGTGGGACTGTACCGAGTCTTACCTGGAGTGGTGGGGCTGCATCCGAAACATTTAAACTGCATTCTGTAGTGTGGCCCGTTCCGGAAAAAACAGCTGACTGAAGCCAGTGGCAGTCCCCACCCTGCAGCATCGTGGCTGTGCTGTTCAGCAGGCTTGGACCCGATCTCAAGCGCCAATATCATCACTAGCGCCACTGAATATGTTTTCAGTTGATACCGTTCTCACATGTTAGATGTCATCAGAGCAAGTCGGGTCACCAGTGGACAATTGTCAACAGAGTTGGTGTTGAAGACTATCCCCTCCTGTGCAGACTGACCAATTTGGTGTTGCCAAGTATGCAATGCGCTATACATTGTGGACTGGTTTTGCTGCAACTGAGGTTGGCGTTGCAGCTGCAGTATCTGCAATACTATGTTCCCTACATACCCACATACCCAAGCGGTATGTGGGGCAGAATGTGACCGATGACATGGGCCGCGACTCGTCCTCAGTAGCGGCCGACAATTCGGTCATGAGTAGCGCTACCAGAAGAACTAAGCGAGGCTCCTGCAGCGTACTGCACGACCCCCCCCCCCGATTGGAAACCGGTCCGGGGTGCAGAGCTACCTCATTATAGGAGGCCTCTACGGGAATTTCCGCCGTGGGGAGCAATCATGTATGAATTCTTGAAACGACAGATTAATGTATCGCCTGTTTTCCATAATTTCACCACCGTTGCTCATTTAAATACGCTAGCACTGCTCAGAGAAGTTTGAACCGACATTGCTTCCTCGATAATGGTATGCCACACACGTGCCACTGAACTACAAACGCCTCTTCAACTGCCCCACGAGCCGACCGATTTCGACACGACCGCCTGTTAATATCTGCTGCACCCTCTGGGTCCTGCGTTGATGCCCTCAGGGGCCGAGCCTGACGTCAATCTTGGCCGGCAGACTGCGCTCGCCATGACCTCGCGACGCCGGACGGCCGCCCGGGGCGACAAAGCACGCCTCCGCCCTGTCGACGGATCGACGGATGGACGGCGGCCGCCGGCGGCGCCCCAGGCCGACCCTGACACTCGGCGTCCGTGGCTTCAGGTGCCGCCGGCCGGTCGCGAGGCCGACCACGCACCAGAGTCACGTGACCCGCGGCGACAGCTGATTAGGAGGCAGCGAGGAAGAAGAGCCGGGGCGGCGGGCTGATCATAGCCCGGCCACCGCCGACCTGTCCGGCTAACAGCCGGCTGCGGAACACGCGGCGGGCTGTCGCTGGCTGCTTGCTGCAGGTCACCGCCGACAGGTGCCCACCAGGCGACCCATTGACGAGGAGCAGGCAGCGCATGACGATGTGGACAATTACCATTTTGCCCTATTGGGTGTCTGCCAGTGTTTTAGGGACGATTGTCAGCATAGAGACGATTGTATCCATGCTGCAGAGATAAGGGCTTGCAAAGCTGGAAGGAAGGGTTCGATGTGTTTTGTTTATTTTATTTTTATATCTATTCATTTATTTTATTTTGTATTTATTCATTTCTTTTATGTATTCGATTAATTTCACCCAATTTCCGCCACACATCCTATCTGCGCACTAGCGCATAGCTGATAGCTTCGTGAGAAGCCGCACATAAGCGATGCTTCGAAGTCGAAGTTGGCTTCGCAGTATCCACGCGATTGTTCTATGGGCGGTCTGCGCCAACTCAGCTTGGAGCGCACAAAGGAGACCTACCCGTAGGCAGACACTCACTCTCTCTGGTTCTCGCTCAAATTCCATCCGAAGCCAGCACGTCATGCCCGTTCAGTGGAATATGTAACTAGTGACTGTGGGTGGTATCGTGACTGGGCAGGTTGCTGAGCTAGTTTCCTGCTCCAGTTCAGGTTGTCTCGCCAGTCCCATAGGCGGTACAGCTGCACGTCTTGGCAGTCGCTTAGCCGTATAGCGCGGGAACCTGGTCCGTAACGTTACCGCAGCAAGGACTCCCACTAACAAACACTATTTTGATGCATGTGCACCTACATATATATATTTATATATATATATATATATATATATATATATATATATATATATATATATATATATATATATATATATATATATGTATATATATATATATATATATATATATATATATATATATATATATATATATATATATATATATATATATATATATATATATATATATATATATATATATATATATATCTATATATATATATATATATATATATATATATATATATATATATATATATATATATATATATATATATATATATATATATATATATATATACATCCGCTGTTTTCAGCGGACTCGGAACTGCGGTCGATGGCAGGGACCGCTATTCCTCCGTGATCATCAGGAGTGCCGACATTTTGATTACCCGCCTCCGACAATTACCCCGCCCCCTAAGCGGGCACACCTTAGCCTATGCCACCGACCTCCGACACCGGCAGGGTGTGTTTTGGGCGGACTCCAGGCACGCTGTTAATGGCAATGCATTGTGGTTTAAGAACAATGAAATGTTACCACATCGGTAGCACATTTTTTGTTCGAAGATTTCTATATTTTATCATTTATATATTAAGGTAGCAAATAGTTATGTTAATTGTATATGAATATTGACGTATATATATATATATATATATATATATATATATATATATATATATATATATATATTATATCTTTGCATATTTAATGATTGAACTATAATCATAATGGGTTAATTAATTTCACTTACTTACTTTAAGAAAATTTCCTTTCCGTGAACATGTAACGCCCTTGCCACATGTACCTCTATGGCTTCAATGCTTTGTTTAAAATTGATTTGTGTATTCCTATTTTTTATTTAGTCTCAATTACTGCTGGGGTGGTTTATGGACTATGGTTCTACTGCTAAGCAGAGCATGTTGCGTGAACCTTAGTCCCACCCCGATCCGTGAATTCTAGTTCGAGGGCAGAATTTTGACCCAGAGTTAACGTGCTGTTAATGCACCGACACGGCCGCCCCGGTAATTCGTCCCGCCCAGTTTGAAACTGACCGTCCAAGCCAGGGGAGGGGCTAAATGCTAGCGCGTGAAGCGACTCCAACCCTGTTTTGCCAGGACAAAGTAGACCAATGCAAGCCAGCGCTCTAACTCAGCTACTGAGGAGCTAATTATGAAATGATACGAGATGTGAATTATGAATTATCTCAATTATCAAATTGCTCTAGGTTCAATGTGTCTACCTCCCCGGCTTGGCTGCAATGCAAACATTGCCCAAGGCGTTAACTGTCAGCTTAAATTAGATGCCTACATTGTTACTATCTCGACATGTTGACCGTTGTTAACATCAGCCGGACCGGCAGCTCAGCATTACCGCCATTATCAGCCCGTCACTAATGATGGGATGGAATCCGACATCGACACCAGCTCATGGTTGCTCTGCTTCATGAGCTGTCGTGGGTGGTCAGACGCACTCGAAGGATACAGCACCGCCTGTCCAAGGCACCGCCATACAGTGCCGCTTGCCGAAGGCACCGCCATACAGCACCGCCTGCCAAAGGCACCGCCATACAACACCGCCATACAGAACCGCCATACGGCACGGCCATACAGCACCGCCATATGGCACGGCCTGCCGACGACGCTGACCGTGCCCTCCAGCTGCTAGGGTCAGGTCGCCGGACGAACAGCGGCGCAGGGGCACGGCCGAGACCGGGTTCCGTGTCGAGTGCCGGTAATGGCAGTCTTCATCTGCGATAAACGGTGCGTGCCCAGCACGGCTGCCTGGTTAATTATTAAAAATTATCATGGCCACCTCTTCATTAAATCCGACGGCAGCCGTCATTAAGTGCGGCGGCGGCGGCGGCGGCGGCGGCGGCGGCGGCGCACCGGCGGGCCGTCGCGCGAGCACTGCTGTCGACAAACGCGGCACCGCTGCGCCGCTATGGACGCGTTTGCGCCGGCCGCCGCCGGTCGCCGCCGCGACGTCCGGTGTGCGGCTCGACGCGTCCCCAGCGAAGGAGGACGGGCCGAGTCGCGTCCACCGCCGCCGCCCTCGGCCACCCTGCGCGGCCATCTTAAGCGGCGTCGCTCGGCGGATTAGCCACCGATCGCCGACGATCTCCGACGATCTCCGACGACCTCCGACGATCTCCGACGATCGCGGCCGAAAGTTGCGGACGGTGCCGGGCAGGCGGACATCCTGCGGCGCTGAGATCTCGCCACGGCAGCACCAGCTGCGGCTGCCAATACCACCGGGGGATGGATGGTCGGGAAAGCACCACCATCCACCGCCCACAGCCAGGCACAGACCGTTCGTCGCAACGCCAGCCTACATCAGGTGGATCAGACCCCAGCTTTGACTAAGCTCGACAGATGGCCCCGCCCAGTGCGGCCCAGCGCTCATCTCGGGCTAGCGGTAGCCCGGTGTCGGTCCGGGAGATGCGGCACAGGTGTGCACGTTACGCGGATTGGTGCGGTAGATCAACGGAGGAAAGTGTTACGGAAACAAGCAAAGCAGCGTGCAGTAACAGACCTTCATGCTTTATGCTCCTGCATGCTTCACGCTCCTTCATGCTCCAAGCTCCTTCATGCTTCATGCTCCTTCATGCTGGCATAAAAGAGAGGCTGACCGATGAGGGCAGATAATTATGCTCCTTGGTTTGGCAGGCTCCTTGACCCGTGGACTGGCCCGTTTGTTGACCCGTGGGCTGACCCGTGGGCTGACCCGTGGGCTGACCCGTGGGCTGACCCGTGGGCTGACCCGTGGGCTGACCCGTGGGCTGACCCGTGGGCTGACCCGTGGGCTGACCCGTGGGCTGACCCGTGGGCTGACCCGTGGGCTGACCCGTGGGTTGACCCGTGGGCTGACCCGTGGGCTGACCCGTTGGCTGACCCGTGGGCTGACCCGTGGGCTGACCCGTTTGCTGACCCGTGGGCTGACCCGTGGGCTGACCCGTTGGCTGACCCGTGGGCTGACCCGTGGGCTGACCCGTGGGCTGACCCGTGGGCTGACCCGTGGGCTGACCCGTGGGCTGACCCGTGGGCTGACCCGTGGACTGGCCCGTTTGTTGACCCGTGGGCTGACCCGTGGGCTGACCCGTGGGCTGACCCGTGGGCTGACCCGTGGGCTGACCCGTGGGCTGACCCGTGGGCTGACCCGTGGGCTGACCCGTGGGCTGACCCGTGGGCTGACCCGTGGGCTGACCCGTGGGCTGACCAGTGTGCCGGCCTGTGGGCTGACCCGTGGGCTGACCCGTGGGCTGACCCGTGGGCTGACCCGTGGGCTGACCCGTGGGCTGACCCGTGGGCTGACCAGTGTGCCGGCCTGTGAGCTGCTCCGGCCTTCTAATAGGGAGTCCGGTCGGCTCCACACTGGCGGCGGGCGTCACTCGCCTCTGCTGCGGTCGCAATGTCCACATGCCGTGGAGCTCCCAGTCAGAGATCCAACCTGTCGCTTCTCCGGTCAGATTCGCCGGTCAGAAGGCTAGCTGTCGGCACTGGCAAGACGCGTTGGAGCGGGAGGCACGGGTGGCCATCGGCACTGGCATGGGGTGTTGGAGCGGGAAGCAGGGGTAGCTGTCGACACTGGCAAGACGCGTTGGAGCGGGAGGCACGGGTGGCCATCGGCACTGGCATGGGGTGTTGGAGCGGGAAGCAGGGGTAGCTGTCGACACTGGCAAGACGTGTTGGATCGGGAGGCAGGGGTGGCTGTCGACACTGGCAAGACGTGTTGGAGTGGGAGGCAGGGGTGGCCATCGGCACTGGCACGGGGTGTTGGAGCGGGAAGCAGGGGTAGCTGTCGACACTGGCAAGACGTGTTGGATCGGGAGGCAGGGGTGGCTGTCGGCACTGGCAAGACGTGTTGGAGCGGGAGGCAGGGGTAGCTGTCGACACTGTTACGTGGTGAAGCTGGAGGGAGGCAGAGCCGACTGACGCAGTGTCATGAATGGGAACCATCTTCACCATAGAAGAGCTCGGCGACAAGGAGACCGCTTGTATCGGTGTCTTTTACCTTGCATCTATATGTATATATATATATATATATATATATATATATATATATATATATATATATATATATATATATGTGTGTGTGTGTGTGTGTGTGTGTATGTTTTTATTGTTTATTCCATCTCACGCTACCGGCCATCGTGAAAAAGACAACGTTGACGCTGGATGTTCTCTTCGCGTATTTCGACGGCTGAAATGTCCACTGAAAGCAGCTTGATCACGTTATTTATGGTCAGTAACTGCCGTCCATGTGTGATGTGCCCACCGTTTGATGGGTGCATGCAGTAGGATCGCGTTTGACAACCGCCATTGATGGCACAGTCTTACGTTCGAACTGACTGTTCGCCGGAGTAGAGATCAGCTGCGCATGAGATCATGCAGCGCCAGAGGTCCGCGTGCAGTTGGCCAAAGGGTTTCGAACAGCGCCAGAGGTCCGGAATGGGCAAGTCGCTGAGTCGGGAATGCCGCCCGGAGAGAAATCGATCGGGATGCTGCTGCTCTTTACCGCCACGCAGGCTCGCATAACTTCGTGTTGTCCAGCCCAACTGAGCAGAGCCGGGCTCACCGGTTGCTCATTATTCTCAGCTACATTTATTGTATTCCTTATTCATATATTTCTACATTGTTCTCATCATTAACACGACTTCACCGAGTTGCTACTTTGTGGTAGCTCACATCGTACTGGACCAAACACCAATTATCCACGTAATGCCAAATTCGCTACGGCTCCCTGCCATTCTATCCTGTTTTAATTACGGCCCTTTTACCGTCGGCTTTTAAGTCAGGATGTCTCCCACCATTAAACATCAATTAAAACTCCAGCTACGGTCGGCGTGTGTGTGTCATTAGCCGAGACAGAGCCTCGCCAACCGTCTCTGGTCCGAGGGTCACCGACCGGTGGCGGCGCGCGCGGCGGTGCCGCTCCTTTGATGGTGGCGCCAGCGTGAAGCAGGCGCGCCGGGCCGAACAATACGGCACCTCTGAACTCGGCGGCTTCGTGAGTTGCGCCCACTTCAGTGGCAGGCCGCCGCCTAAGACGTCGGCGCCAGACCGAGCTCGTGTCGACGCCGTCGCATCCCACTGGAGGGCCAGACCGACATACCATGCCTACCGGCCATACCGCCCAGCAATACCCCCATACCGTACCGGCACAAGCCGTCTCCAATCGCATCGACCACAGCTTCGTACCCTCCCCACCCCTGCCGACGTCCAGTACGTGCCGACCAACCAGACCTTCGTGCCGCACCGACTAATAATAGTACCTAGCATCTCGCCTCCATGTCGTTCCGACATGCCACGTAGTCGAACTGAGATTAAGCTTGTGGATTGATTTTCGGACTGCCTACCGGTACGTATTCGACCATGGCTTTGTCCGTTAAAGGAGAAAGAGGGATATAGAGAAGGAGCGAAAGATAAGGAGAGAGAGAGAGAGAGAGAGAGAGAGAGAGAGAGAGAGAGAGAGAGAGAGAGAGAGAGAGAGAGAGAGAGAGAGAGATAGAGAGAGAGAGAGAGAGAGAGAGAGAGAGAGAGAGAGAGAGAGAGAGAGAGAGAGAGAGAGAGAGAGAGAGAGAGAGAGAGAGAGAGAGAGAGAGAGAGAGAGAGAGAGAGAGAGAGAGAGAGAGAGAGAGAGAGAGAGAGAGAGAGAGAGAGAGAGAGAGAGAGAGAGAGAGAGAGAGAGAGAGAGAGAGAGAGAGAGATAGAGAGAGAGAAGAGAGAGAGAGAGAGAGAGAGAGAGAGAGAGAGGGAGAGAGAGCGGGAGAGAGGAGAGAGAACGAGAGAGAGCTACGTCTTGCTCTGAGGTATGTGGTGAGTTGTCAGCATAGTGTGCTCCACCTTCTGCGGAGTTACGGCTGTTTACCGACGGCTGGGTGTGGCCCTCCGATCCCAGGCACGGTAATCCCCTCCCCTCCGTGTGTCGGGCACGCGGGGCAAGATCAAGCCCATACCGCCAACAGATTGCAGACAAGCACGAGCTGGTTGCCGACCATGGTGCATCGCACGGTCCCTGTCCTATACTCTGACCAAGCCGAGGTATTCATCGTTCGTCGCACCCCACATCCCCGCTTCCTCCGTTGTGCATCAGATCCTGGGATCGATGTCGGATAAGCGCGGTTGGACTATTCAGCGGCGCACAGGGTGGTGGGTGGTTGGAGATATCATCTGCGCTTCGCCAGAGAGCTGCCTAGTTACAGGCTCCCGAACCGTGTTTTTGTAGTTTTCCGTGGACTGGGCCGGGCTGGGTGGTGCATGCAGAATGTATTCTAGGATTTGGTTGGACATACTCACAATGTCTTTTGTTCTGACCAACAGGGGCCAAGCCCGAACGAGTCTACTCCACTGTAGATGGCACACAAGTTCTGACCAACAGGGGCCAAGCCCGAACGAGTCTACTCCATTGTAGATGGCACACAAGTTCTGACCAACAGGGGCCAAGCCCGAACGAGTCTACTCCACTGTAGATGGCACACAAGTTCTGATCAACAGGGGCCAAGCCCGAACGAGTCTACTCCACTGTAGATGGCATACAAGTTCTGACCAACAGGGGCCAAGCCCGAACGAGTCTACTCCACTGTAGATGGCACACAAGTTCTGACCAACAGGGGCCAAGCCCGAACGAGTCTACTCCACTGTAGATGGCACACAAGTTCTGACCAACAGGGGCCAAGCCCGAACGAGTCTACTCCATTGTAGATGGCACAAGTAGATGGCACACAAGTGCACCGGAGTGGCCTGGTCCGATCGTCACGCTTTTGAAACCGTAATGACTTTATTGCTGGAATGTTTCCTTGAATTTCTTTTTTCATTGGAAGTGAGACGTGTGTTTCCATGTTAATTGTTAGCCATGTTGTTGTGTTGCCCAACATTCTTCACGAAGTGTTTTTAATATGTGCCCAAAGAAGGAGGATATTAGTGGCATTTTCGCTTGCGCGGTCAAATTCTAACAGCGCTTCCTGTTGTAATGCAGCACTTTAAGTTATAAGTGTCTCACACAGGGCCGGAACCGTTTTTCTCTTCATTTTGCGATTTACGAACTTCCATCACGTTATTTATCATGAAGTATTCTCAATATTTGTTAAGAAGGTTGTGACACCATTCCCGCCCAGGCGGCTTATCATGCACCCCGCACCGCAGCCAGCATTTGCCGTCCATCCAGAAAGGCAAATGACTGAAGTGCGTGGTTTGCATCCCGGAATCTCGGGTTCAGTCACAGGGAGGGACAACGCTTTTAGTTCTGCCTTTAGCAATGAACTTTCATCAATGCATCATGTCTATCACGTACGCTCTGTATCCACGCTTGGAGGCGCGCGGCTGCATAAACACACTGCGTGTATGACTGACAAGCACGGAAATTATACTGCACTGCGCTTTCAACAGAGGCCATCGCTCGCTCAGCACTCATGTAGGTGCCTTATACAGGGAGGATTGTGCGCGCTCCACCACCGTATTTTGAAGCAATTCCAGGAAATGGTCAAATGAGAGGGAAGGTTGTCGGGTTTTCCGATGGGAAAGATAAGGAAGTGTCGCGTTGACATGGACATTGAATATTTCAAAGAAAATGTACTGTTATTTCCACACAAAATATTGTTAATTACTCGGCAAAATGTACATACAAAGTGTATGTTACGTATTTATAATATTTAGTACATAAATTGATATATATATATATATATATATATATATATATATATATATATATATATATATTTATATACATATATATATTTATTTATATGCTTATATATATATATATATATATATATATATATATATATATATATATATATATATATAAAGACATAAACACATAAAAGATCAGTGCAACTATGAGCCACAAGGGCCCTTCTTGGTTGCACTTTGGACACTGAACCAGTTGCCCACCAAATCTGTCGATCAACCCTCCCTGGAATACAGAAAAACACGCCCCCTATTCTTATAATGATTGTCTATGCCGTTTTTAAAGATGTTCAGTGTGTTGCTACTGACAATAGTTCCTAGCAGCTGGTTCCAGTGTTCTACTACCCTGTTGGTGAAGAAAGACTGTCTTAACCTTGTCCTGCTGTGATTAACTTTAATTTTGAATTGACGACCTCTAATTGCACAATTTCTGTTAAATTCAAACATTTCCCTGAGATATCCCTGTTCCTGACCATGAACAAATTTAAAAACCTCGATGAGATCTCCTCTCAGCCTTCTATATAGAAGTGAAAACATATTCAATTTCTTCAATCTTTCCTCATATGCCAGGTTGCCTATACCATTAACCATTTTTGTTGCCCTCTTTTGTACTCTCTCTAAAAGCCAACAATCTTTCTCATAACTAGGGGACCAAGCTTGGATACAGTATTCCAAATGTGGCCTGACATATGCACAGTAAAGCTTCCTGATGACCTCCTCACTTTTGTATGACACATTCCTCTGTATTGCCCAAGCATTCTTAGTGCCTTCTTCCTGGATTCTTTGGTCTGTTCTGATGCCCCCAATTTTGTGTTCAAAATAACACCTAAGTCCTTCTCCTGCTGAGTCACAGATAGTACTTGGCCACCCATCAAGTATGGCGCCTTCATATGCTGCCTACCTACATGCATGACTTTGCACTTATCAAAATTAAACTTCATTTGCCATTTTTCGGACCACTTCACAAGCTCGTCTAAGTCTTTCTGCAGCAAAACCTGCTCATTGTGCCCTGTTATTGCCCTAAAGATCTTCAAATCATCCGCAAATTTCAAAACCTTACTGCTTAGGCCACATTCAATGCTATTCACAAATATAATGAACAATAGTGGCCCCAGTACCGACCCCTGGGGGACTCCACTAAGAACATTTTGCCATGATGACTTTGTACCATTTAGCATCACTCTCTGCTGTCTATCTGAAAGCCACAACTCTATCATTTTAGGATGCTATCTGCAATACCATGGACCTGAAGCTGCATCATTAACCGTTTATGGGGTACCTTGTCAAAGGCCTTACTAAAGTAAAGATATGCTACATCAACCTGATTTCCCTGATCAAAATGTTCTGTAGCAAAATTAAAAAGTTCAAGAGATTTGTGAGACACGATCTCCCTTTGCTAAACCCATGTTGAGTATCCTTAATCAATCTGTTTCCTTCCAGAAAACTAACTATTCTATCCTTGATAATTGATTCGAGTACCTTGCAGATTAGGGATGTGAGGCTTACTGGCTTATAATTTTCAACTTTCCCTCTTTCTCCTTTCTTGAAAATAGGAACTACATTTGCCCTTTTCCAATCTGTTGGAATTTCATTTTGTGAAACTGATCTACAAAATATTATACTAAGTGGAATTGTCAGTTCCTTTTCAACTTCCCGCAATACCCTAGCATAAATTCCATCAGGTCCTGCTGCCTTGTTTGGCTTTATTTTTATGATATAATTGAAAACGACATCACTATCAATGAAATCAACATCGTGTATCTGATCACCTGTCACTGAACTGTGGTTCACGGTTGGCAGATTAGTCACATCTTACACTGTAAACACTATATATATATATATATATATATATATATATATATATATAATATATAATATATATAATATAATATATAAATATAATATATATATATATATATATATATATATATATATATATATATATATATATATATATATATATATATATATATATATATATATATATATATATACATATATATATATATATATATATATATATATATATATATATATCATCCAGAAACCACATGATGACGTTCTCTCCTCCTCTTAACCATATTACTGGGGTAGGGCACAAAGTGTGTTTCTGTTTGCTGTTCAGTGGGCCCCCGTGGGTTTCTGTCCCGCTTCTGAGCATCAGGGCGATCATCGTGAAATTTCGTGACTCTTCCTGACGTTCTTCTTGACTTGTGGTGTCACTTTTCTAAGCTCCTTACTTTGGTCAGGGACGGCTCCAGGTGTGAGTGTTGGCAGGCATGTTCGGCTAAATCAACTTTGATTTGTCACATCGCAAAATGTTCGACTTTTGCCATCTGTGTATTCGGAAGCAATTAACCGGTCCCACCAAGCGTCGCAGCCAGTGTTGACAGCCCATTGGCTTCAGGGTTTACGACTTGAGAGTTCATAGTTCATAAGCTTAACAAAGACTTGGCTAGGATGGGCAAGAAAGGAGGTAGACGGTTCACTACCGAAGTTCATGTAATTGGTGGTATTGAGACATCTTAGTACTATATGAGGAACCATAGGGTATTTTGGAATGCTTGACGAGCTTGAAACGTATGTTGCATTCAAGAGCAGATCCATGCAACCTCCTTTGGATTTAATTCACAATTGATGTCATTTTTTAGCTTGCCTTCCGTCATCTGATACCTTGAATTTGTTTGACATATTGTCGTATAATTTGGCAACAACTATTGTAAGGCTATTGCATCAAGTATTTGAAAGTTCAGAACTGCACGCTTACCAAGAGCGAACACAAAGTGGGTGAGATGAGATGCTTGTCTCGTTTGGAGGTGCATGTAGTTCTTGAAATTAGTGTTTGTTGCTCTTACATGGGCCTGTAGGGGCCATGTATGTCTGGCAGACATTGTGGAAGTTCGGAAATACTATGTTGGTCAGAGGCGGTTCCAGGCGATTTGTTCGGGGCCATGCTTCCACCTGAGTTTATCAACTCCGCGCATTTTATTAGCTTCGTCGAAAATAATTTCTATAAGACATTTATGTGAGCTCCTGTTTATCGAAGGTTAATTTCCCATCCCGGACAATTCCATACATGGGCGTAGGAACAAGGGCAGGAGCAAGGGGCCAGTTGGTTATTGGTTTTACGACACGTCGACCGTTGAGTCATATAGCGTCGCCAATCTCCCACGCCGATTGGTCGCGGGCGAAGAGTAGCGACAGGTGAGACTCGAACCCACAATCTTTCGATTGTGAGACGAGCATAGGAGCAAGGGGCCATGGTGTTCCTGCTTCATCGAGCTTAGCCTGTGGCGTTCCAGTCAGTCCAATGGCGTTCACCAGAAGGAATTGGCTTAAAAATCGGCTTGCCCTCTCCACCGATTGTCGGGCCACTCCCACAACCATGGTCAACCATGGTCGTCAACTGTCTCTGAGCTTATTAACATTACTCACAACAAAACAAAATTCAAAATTGGGGTACGAGAAGTAGACACATTCAAAAGTAGTTCCTCTATTTTATGCGGTATGGCCTTGCCTATGAATACAAAATGTGTTTCCGTTTCACTTGCTGCAGAACGGTGTAATATATAATAACATCGGTTGTGAAATATAGAAGCACTCTGGTCTAGAACATATCGCGATGTTGCTCCTTTTTGGCTCCCATACCCGACTCTGTCAAAGTTTCAGAATTTTCTGGTGCGGGAATGTAGAGCACTTCACAAGTAATCGATTGCCATTTTAGGCGAGCGAAACCTGTTAGTCTTTCAGATGTCCGGGGGACACTATGAGCCCCCTTCGCCCAATTGCATCTTGGCCCAGCAGATCACTCCGTAGCAGGATTAACGTGGCTGAACAAATTCACCCAGAATGAAAACAGCAATCAAAACGCCAGCCAAAATGTCACATTACTTTCCGGAACTTTTCAACAACACCAGCTGCGGCTACAACAGGCTATGAACGCCGAGCAGCGGACCGAACCACCTGCCACCGCCCCAGCTGCAGTGAAGGTGCCGGGAGACGCACCGGAACTCGTCGTGGTCTCCCGGCTGTGCTTGGCGCCGTTGTTGTCGTCGACAGCCGTCCCTCCGGGTGTACGGCGTGATTGGTGGCCTGCCTTATATATAGTGTCCGGTAGCATCGTGCCGGCCTGACCTGAGAATGCTGATGCGACACAAGCTGTGAATGTTTACACGTTGAGCTCGAATATGCTCCCGCAGAATACTAACCACAAGCAGGCGTCGGCTGCCGTATAAATCGTGACTTCATGCATATTGCATAGTTCCGCATAGCATCCAATCTGTCTTATCTTGAACTGGTGTCGACGGAGCCCACAATCTGGTCGATGCGCCCTGAAACCCAAATAATAAACAGACAGACGGAGCCCACATAACTGCTGCAAGCCAAACTCAAATTGAAAGATGGTGCGGAATTTCACACCATCCTTCAATTGCATTCTGAGGCGTGCACAAATTGAGCTCTCACACCGTACCTTGTCACACCATTGAGCTCTCACACCGTACCTTGTCAAACCATTGAGCTCTCACACCGTACCTTGTCACACCATTGTCCATGCACAACACACCGTACCTTGTCACACCATTGTCCATGCACAACACGTGCACACTGAGGGGGCGCCGCAGACCACCTCTGCAGCAAGACCACCACGGAGGGGGTGCCGCAGACCACCTCTGCCGCAGACCACCTCTACCACAAGACCACCTCTGACAAGACGCAAGACTGAAGGGGTGCCGCAGACTACCTCTGCCGCGAGACCACCTCTGAGGGGGCAGCCGCAAACCACCTCTGCCGCGAGACCACCTCTGAGGGGGCGCCGCAGACCACCTCTGCCGCAAGACCACCACCGAGAGGGTGCCGCAGACCAACTCTTCCGCAGATCACCTCTGCCGCAAAACCACCACTGAAGGGGTGCCGCAGACCACCTCTACCGCGAGACCACCTATGAGGGGGCGCCCCAGACCACCTCTGAGGGGGCGCCGCAGACCACCCCTGCCGCGAGTGATTCGCGAGTCACGCCGCCTCTGTGACCGACTCGGCGCGGACGAGCACCAGTGGCCGTGTCGAAACCACCTGCCGGCGAGACGCCTCGTTAGCCTCCACGCGATGCATTGTGGACTGGGCGGACGTGCGGCGTGCCGGGCCACCGGCGGCCCGGCACGCCGCCTGCTTCACGATGTTGGCTCCGGGTCGTCCCAGTCGCTGCCGGCCGATCCACAACACCACCGCTCCCGCTCGGCCGGTGCCCCGGAGAGCGGCGCTGGGTCCGGCTGGGCCGCTGCTGGTCGACGCGGGAAGGTGGCGCGGTCCACCGAAGGTTAGACATCCGTCCGGTTTGTCGTCTCGACAACGGCCCAGTCGTGACCTGAAGCGCGCCGCTGTTGAGTGTTCCCTCGACAGGACGGGGAGGTAGGAGAGAGAGAGAGAGAGAGAGAGAGAGAGAGAGAGAGAGAGAGAGAGAGAGAGAGAGAGAGAGAGAGAGAGAGAGAGAGAGAGAGAGAGAGAGAGAGAGAGAGAGAGAGAGAGAGAGAGAGAGAGAGAGAGAGAGAGAGAGAGAGAGAGAGAGAGAGAGAGAGAGAGAGAGAGAGAGAGAGAGAGAGAGGGGGGAAGCGGGCGTCGGCAACAGACACCGCACACGACAGCACGACGTCGTGCTATGATCTCTCCTCAGAGTGCGCGCGACAAACAAACACATTTTCTCTCACTGCATGCAGATGGCCGGGCCGACCCAGTTAACATGCCAGACGAGTCCCTGTACATAAGCTCACAGGGCCGGATACAATCGCTCCCAAACGCTGTCGCGTTCATGTCGTGGTCATGTCGCGGTCATGTCGCGGTCATGTCGCGGTCATGTCGCGGTCATGTCGTGGTCATGTCGTGGTCATGTCGTGGTCATGTCGCGGTCATGTCGCGGTCATGTCGCGGTCATGTCGCGGTCATGTCGCGGTCATGTCGTGGTCATGTCGTGGTCATGTCGCGGTCATGTCGTGGTCATGTCGTGGTCATGTCGTGGTCATGTCGTGGTCATGTCGCAATCATGTCGTGGTCATGTCGCGGTCATGTCGCGGTCATGTCGTGGTCATGTCGTGGTCATGTCGTGGTCATGTCGCGGTCATGTCGTGGTCATGTCGCGGTCATGTCGCGGTCATGTCGTGGTCATGTCGCGGTCATGTCGTGGTCATGTCGTGGTCATGTCGTGGTCATGTCGCGGTCATGTCGTGGTCATGTCGTGGTCATGTCGCGGTCATGTCGTGGTCATGTCGCGGTCATGTCGTGGTCATGTCGTGGTCATGTCGCGGTCATGTCGCGGTCATGTCGCGGTCATGTCGTGGTCATGTCGCGGTCATGTCGCGGTCATGTCGTGGTCATGTCGTGGTCATGTCGCGGTCATGTCGTGGTCATGTCGTGGTCATGTCGTGGTCATGTCGTGGTCATGTCGTGGTCATGTCGCGGTCATGTCGCGGTCATGTCGTGGTCATGTCGCGGTCATGTCGCGGTCATGTCGTGGTCACTGGCGAGCGACAACACAGACAGCGCAACACGACCCAATGGAGGTAGGGTGATTCAATCAAGTTGCGTCTTGTAAAATCCGATCGGCTTGTTCCATCACAGCCCAATCAAGACGCCCACATATGTTGGACATAAACAATATTTGGGTGCACACAGATTAGACAAATTGACCATGTCAGTTCACTTAGCCTGCCATCACAAACTCAGATGTTTGTTACAGTGGCCTGTGGCGTGGCCATAAGTCACTCAGCTACAAGTGCTAAGTTGCCCAATCGTGGGTAGTTAAGTCATCATGACGTAACTGTTTAGAACGGTGCCTCAGCCCAGGTGCGTTTATTAACCAAAAATGAATGGAGCTTAATAAGCACTCGGCTAGACCATCAACACTCTTTTTGGTCACGATTTAGGATTGAAACAGTGGTGATCTTGAATGGTCAGGAATACTTCAGGAAATCGCCATCACGAAATGGAGTATGCGAGTAATAATGCTGCAAAATTATGTTCTGCGCGACGTTTCAATGGCTTCTATGCTTGTTTACATTGAAAGTCGACCGGAAGGAAAGATGTGTTGCCATATATGAAGAATAGCGCAGTTAGTCAAACTTGAAGCAGTCGGAGCCAAAGCAAACATTGTCGTTGCAAGCGGTGAGGGACGCCATAGCATTCCATTGGAAGGAGAGTTCAAGCAGAGTATGTACGGCCTAAGGCAGAAACTAAAGTTAGTTTGGCAGGCAGAAGAAGTCCAGGACAATAGCTGTCACGAGTAGTGCCGTGGGTGTGTGCTGGTTAAGCAAAATAAGCTCCGTACCATTAACTGGTGGGAAGTTGTACAGGCGTAAGACACCTACCTACCTACCCACATATCTCAACCCATGACAGTGGCTTCGTTGAGTGTGAAGCTTCCTAGCTAGGTGCCTAGATGGACATTGCAAGGCACAAGTATGTCATTCACACTGAGCTGAAACAAACGACTAACTTTAGGTTTATGTATGCTTCTATACTTGAAATGAAAGGGCTTTGAAGTCTGGCACGATTCATTTTTATTCTAGTGCATTGAGTCTGGTAGCTACCTATATTTATTTTAGGTATATGCGCATTTTGTTCAAGATGGTGACACTCCCTTTGAACATGGTGGGTCTTTTGATATTTCATTTTGAAGCTCATGCTGCTGCATTCGTCTTATTTGATTATTTGGTAGTTGCCCTGTTTCTTGTTTGCCTTGCAAGCTCATGAACCATTATCTAGTTAGATTGGAGGACGTCCCAGGCTGCACATGCGATTGGAAGTGAAATTGGTCTGCTTGATAGGGTATCAAGTTGCTAATGAAAATTGTAATTCACAGTTGACACCAATTGCAAAGTTCAGTTTTTCCTTTTTCTTGTTACCTCAAATAAGCGAAGTCCATGATCCACATGCTATTGGTTACTTCAATCAATCAGGTTTCAACTATTTTACTTTTTAATGCATTGGATAACAGATGAATATCTGCGTCTGGTACGAATATTAATACACCTCGGATTGGTTCATATGGATATCGATTGGACCGGATTGGAAAATGTCAATCCGTGATGTGCTCCAATTTTGAGGCTTTGTCAGCTCGGACCGTCTGATACTTCAACACCACTTCGAAGGACAGTTATAGCATTATGGGAGAAGTGATTCATCATTGGTCACACTCGAGCGAATACTCAATGCTCCAGAACACATATGTTGCACCCATTCCCCCCACGCCGGCATGCTGGCCATTACAGACCAATACAGACCAGTGGCAACGGCCACCACAGACCAATACAGACCAGTGGCAACGGCCACCACAGACCAATACAGACCAGTGGCAACGGCCACCACAGACCAATACAGACCAGTGGCAACGGCCACCACAGACCAATACAGACTAGTGGCAACGGCCACCACAGACCAATACAGACCAGTGGCAACGGCCACCACAGACCGATACAGACCAGTGGCAACGGCCACCACAGACCAATACAGACCAGTGGCAACGGCCACCACAGACCAATACAGACCAGTGGCAACGGCCACCACAGACCAATACAGGTCAGTGGCAACGGCCACCACAGACCAATACAGACCAGTGGCAACGGCCACCACAGACCAATACAGATCAGTGGCAACGGCCACCACAGACCAATACAGACCAGTGGCAACGGCCACCACAGACCAATACAGGTCAGTGGCAACGGCCACCACAGACCAATACAGACCAGTGGCAACGGCCACCACAGACCAATACAGACCAGTGGCAATGGCCACCACAGACCAATACGGACCAGTGGCAACGGCCACCACAGACCAATACAGACCAGTGGCAACGGCCACCACAGACCAATACAGACTAGTGGCAATGGTCACCGCATACCAATACAGACCAGTGGCAACGGCCACCACAGACCAATACAGACCAGTGGCAATGGTCACCACAGACCAATACAGATCAGTGGCAACGGCCACCACAGACCAATACAGACCAGTGGCACCGGTCACCACAGACCAATACAGACCAGTGGCAATGGCCACCACAGACCAATACAGACCAGTGGCAATGGTCACCGCATACCAATACAGACCAGTGGCAACGGCCACCACAGACCAATACAGACCAGTGGCAACGGCCACCACAGACCAATACAGATCAGTGGCAACGGCCACCACAGACCACTACAGACCAGTGGCAACGGCCACCACAGACCAGTACAGACCAGTGGCAATGGTCACCACAGACCAATACAGACCAGTGGCAACGGCCACCACAGACCAATACAGACCAGTGGCAACGGCCACCACAGACCAATACAGACCAGTGGCAATGGCCACCACAGACCCAGCCAGGCACGTGGCAATGGTCACCGCATACCAATACGGACCAGTGGCAACGGTCACCACAGACCAATACAGACCAGTGGCAACGGCCACCACAGACCAATACAGATCAGTGGCAACGGCCACCACAGACCAATACAGACCAGTGGCAATGGTCACCACAGACCAATACGGACCAGTGGCAATGGCCACCACAGACCAATACAGACCAGTGGCAACGGCCACCACAGACCAATACAGACCAGTGGCAATGGCCACCACAGACCAATACAGATCAGTGGCAACGGCCACCACAGACCAATACGGACCAGTGGCAACGGCCACCACAGACCAATACAGACCAGTGGCAACGGCCGCCACAGACCAATACAGACCAGTGACAACGGCCACCACAGACCAATATGGACCAGTGGCAATGGTCACCACAGACCAATACAGATCAGTGGCAATGGTCACCGCATGCCAATACAGACCAGTGGCAACGGCCACCACAGACCAATACAGACCAGTGGCAACGGCCACCACAGACCAATACAGACCAGTGGTAACGGCCACCACAGACCAATACAGACCAGTGGCAACGGCCACCACAGACCAATACAGACCAGTGGCAACGGCCACCACAGACCAATACAGACCAACGGCAATGGTCACCACAGACCAATACAGACCAGTGACAACGGCCACCACAGACCAATACAGACCAGTGGCAACGGCCACCACAGACCAATACAGACCAGTGGCAATGGCCACCACAGACCAATACAGACCAGTGGCAACGGCCACCACATACCAATACAGACCAGTGGCAATGGTCACCACAGACCAATACAGACCAGTGGCAACGGCCACCACAGACCAATACAGACCAGTGGCAACGGTCACCGCATACCAATACAGACCAGTGGCAACGGCCACCACAGACCAATACAGACCAGTGGCAATGGTCACCGCATACCAATACAGACCAGTGGCAATGGCCACCACAGACCCAGCCAGGCACGTGGCAGTGGTCACCGCAGACCCAGCCAGGCACGTGGCAATGGTCACCGCATACCAATACAGACCAGTGGCAATGGCCACCGCATACCAATACAGACCAGTAGCAATGGTCACCGCATACCAATACAGACCAGTGGCAACGGCCACCACAGACCAATACAGACCAGTGGCAATGGTCACCACAGACCCAGCCAGGCACGTGGCAATGGCCACCACAGACCCAGCCAGGCACGTGGCAGTGGCCACCACAGACCCAGCCAGGCACGTGGCAATGGCCACCACAGACCCAGCCAGGCACGTGGCAGTGGCCACCACAGACCCAGCCAGGCACGTGGCAATGGCCACCACAGACCCAGCCAGGCACGTGGCAGTGGCCACCACAGACCCAGCCAGGCACGTGGCAATGGCCACCACAGACCCAGCCAGGCACGTGGCAGTGGCCACCACAGACCCAGCCAGGCACGTGGCAATGGCCACCACAGACCCAGCCAGGCACGTGGCAGTGGCCACCACAGACCCAGCCAGGCACGTGGCAATGGCCACCACGGACCCAGCCACGCACGTGGCAGTGGCCACCACAGACCCAGCCAGGCACGTGGCAGTGGCCACCACAGACCCAGCCAGGCACGTGGCAGTGGCCACCACAGACCCAGCCAGGCACGTGGCAATGGCCACCACAGACCCAGCCAGGCACGTGGCAATGGCCACCACAGACCCAGCCAGGCACGTGGCAGTGGCCACCACAGACCCAGCCAGGCACGTGGCAGTGGCCACCACAGACCCAGCCAGGCACGTGGCAATGGCCACCACAGACCCAGCCAGGCACGTGGCAATGGCCACCACAGACCCAGCCAGGCACGTGGCAGTGGCCACCACAGACCCAGCCAGGCACGTGGCAGTGGCCACCACAGACCAATATGGACCAGTGGCAATCACCACCACAAGACCACACCGGCCAGCGATATTGTTCGGCACGAGATGTACACTGTTCCGTTCCACATGTCACCAGTAGCACTCAGTTGCCAGTGGCCAGGCGCCCACTTGATCCAGGCTCGCTGCTATGCTTGTGTGCGGCGCTGTGGTGGCTGGTGATAGCGACTTCCACGAGTTGGAGTCACATGCCGGCTCCTCTGCGGTCTGAAGTATTGCAGCTGTGGCTGGAGAGGGAGAGGGAGGGAGAGAGAGAGAGGGAGAGAGAGAGAGAGAGAGAGAGAGAGAGAGAGAGAGAGAGAGAGAGAGAGAGAGAGAGAGAGAGAGAGAGAGAGAGGGAGTGTGAGAGAGAGAGAGTGGGAGAGTGGGGGAGTGAAAGAGTGAGTGGGAAAGTGGGTGAGAGAGCGAGAGAGTGAGTGAGTAGTAAGTAAGTGAGAGTGAGTGAACAAGAGAGTGAAAGTGTGATAGTGAGAGATTGAGGGAGTGAGAGTGAGGGAGTGAGAGTGAGTGAGTGAGAGTGAGGGAGTGAGAGTGAGGGAGTGAGATTGAGGGAGTGAGAGTGAGGGAGTTATAGTGAGGGAGTGAGAGTGAGGGAGTGAGAGTGAGGGAGTGAGAGTGAGGGAGTGAGAGTGAGGGAGTGAGAGTGAGGGAGTGAGAGTGAGAGTGAGGGAGTGAGAGGGAGGGAGTGAGAGTGAGAAAAAGTATGGGAGGAGACAGAAAGTCGGTAAACCCGCAACGAGGGTTAGAAGCAGTGGAAGCACTGTCACCGCCGGGCTGTCGAGGTGTGACACCAGAGGGTGACCAGGCTGACGAGGTGTGACACCAGATGGTGACCAGTCTGACGAGGTGTGACACCAGAGGCTGACCAGGCTGACGAGGTGTGACACCAGATGGTGACCAGGCTGACGAGGTACGACACCAGAGGGTGACCAGGCTGACGAGGTGTGACACCAGATGGTGACCAGGCTGACGAGGTGTGACACCAGAGGCTGACCAGGCTGACGAGGTGTGACACCAGATGGTGACCAGGCTGACGAGGTACGACACCAGAGGCTGACCAGGCTGACGAGGTACGACACCAGATGGTGACCAGGCTGACGAGGTACGACACCAGAGGGTGACCAGGCTGACGAGGTACGACACCAGAGGGTGACCAGGCTGACGAGGTGCGACACCAGAGGCTGACCAGGCTGACGAGGTGTGACACCAGAGGGTGACCAAGCTGACGAGGTGTGACACCAGATGGTAACCAGGCTGACGAGGTGTGACACCACAGGGTGTCCAGGCTGACGAGATGTGACATCAGATGGTGACCAGGCTGACGGGGTGTGACACCAGAGGGTAACCAGGCTGACGAGGTGTGCACCAGAAGGTGACCAGGCTGACGAGGTGTGACACCAGATGGTGATCAGGCTGACGAGGTGTGACACCAGATGGTAACCAGGCTGACGAGGTGCGACACCAGAGGGTGACCAGGCTGACGAGGTGTGACACCAGAGGGTGACCAGGCTGACGAGGTGTGACACCGGAGGGTGACCAAGCTGACGAGGTGTGACACCAGATGGTAACCAGGCTGACGAGGTGTGACACCACAGGGTGTCCAGGCTGACGAGATGTGACACCAGATGGTGACCAGGCTGACGGGGTGTGACACCAGAGGGTGACCAGGCTGACGAGGTGTGCACCAGAAGGTGACCAGGCTGACGAGGTGTGACACCAGATGGTGACCAGGCTGACGAGGTGTGACACCAGATGGTAACCAGGCTGACGAGGTGCGACACCACAGGGTGATCAGGCTGATGAGGTGTGACACCACAGGGTGGCCAGGCTGACGAGGTGTGACACCGGAGGGTGACAAAGCTGACGAGGTGTGACACCAGATGTTAACCAGGCTGACGAGGTGTGACACCAGAGGGTGATCAGACGGACGAGGTGTGACACCACAGGGTGACCAGGCTGACGAGGTGCGACACCAAAGGCTGACCAGGCTGACGAGGTGTGACACCAGATGGTGACCAGGCTGACGAGGTGTGACACCAGATGGTGACCAGGCTGACGAGGTGTGACACCAGATGGTGACCAGACTGACGAGGTGTGACACCATAGGCTGACCAGGCTGACGAGGTGTGACACCAAAGGGTAACCATGCTGAAGAAGTGTGACACCAGAGGGAGACCAGGCTGACGAGGTGTGACACCAGAGGGTGACCAGGCTGACGAGGTGTGGCACCAGAGGATGCTCATACTGACTAGGTGTGACACCATAGGCTGACCAGGCTGACGAGGTACGACACCAGAGAGTGACCAGGCTGACGAAGTGTGACACCAAATGGTGACCATGCTGACGAAGTGTTCCACCAGATGGTGACCAGACTGACGAGGTGTGACACCATAGGCTGACCAGGCTGACGAGGTGTGACACCAAAGGGTAACCATGCTGAAGAAGTGTGACACCAGAGGGAGACCAGGCTGACGAGGTGTGACACCAGAGGGTGACCAGGCTGACGAGGTGTGGCACCAGAGGATGCTCATACTGACTAGGTGTGACACCATAGGCTGACCAGGCTGACGAGGTACGACACCAGAGAGTGACCAGGCTGACGAAGTGTGACACCAAATGGTGACCATGCTGACGAAGTGTTCCACCAGATGGTGACCAGGCTGGCGAGGTGCGGCACCATAGGCTGACCAGGCTGACGAGGTACGACACCAGAGGGTAACCATGCTGAAGAAGTGTGACACCAGAGGGAGACCAGGCTGACGAGGTGTGACACCGGAGGGTGACCAGGCTGCCGAGGTGTGACACCAGATGGTGTCCAGGCTGACGAGGTGTGGCACCACAGGGTGACCAGACTGACGAGGAGCGCCACCAGAGGGTGACCAGGCTGACGAGGTGTGACACCAGAGGGTGACCAGGCTGACGAGGTGTGGCACCAGAGGGTGACCAGGCTGACGAGGTGTGACACCAGAGGGTGACCAGGCTGACGAGGTGTGACGTCACGTTAAAGTCTTCGGAGGGGCCGGACACGGATACTAACCTGGGCCGGCACAGCTGACCGGACCCGACTTTCGCACTGCGCCGAATACGTGCCTCCAGCTGACCTGACCTGACCTGACCTGACCTGACCTGACCTGACCTGACCGGACATGTCGTGCTGCGCCGAATACGTGTCCACAGCTGCCGTCTCTTCACGGTTCTTGCCAACCCAGCAAGCACGAGCGCCTGCTGGCCGATTTCATAGCGGAGCGCAAATTAGACCAAGATTATTCCGACCGCAGATACTCCTACACCGTGGGAAGTTTTTACTGTGTCTTCACCAAGCCTGGGCGTACCGGTTAATTTCACGTGGAGAA
Organism: Ashinkailepas kermadecensis; assembly: GCA_034440615.1. Taxonomy (NCBI): domain Eukaryota; kingdom Metazoa; phylum Arthropoda; class Thecostraca; family Neolepadidae; genus Ashinkailepas; species Ashinkailepas kermadecensis. Next base: position 379,454 of record JAOTOM010005175.1, read on the forward strand.
TGCGATCTAGCCTGACCGACTGCCGTGGGGTTCTCAGCGAAAAACGCCAACCATGACGGAGTTGCGTGGGAAGCGGCTGGCTGGTGGAAACGCCCCAGTGGTCAAAGGGACCAGCGCTGCTATTCGGGGTGAAGGCTGCTGCGTTTCTGGTGCTTGAAAACTGTACTTTTGCAAATCACAGCCATTAATTCCGGAAAATTGGCATTAAACTGATGGTCTGAAAGGAGTGGAAAATCGGCTTTCTCATGTGCATGACGACACCAATATTTTCCTTGGGCCTCCCTTGTTCTGTAGCACTCGCCGCGTATCGAGGTTAACCCTTCCCCTGTGTAAGACGCATAACCGCAGGGCGGCAGCATATTGTGTTCAGCATCAAACGCCTAAATTCAGCTGACAACAAAACAGAGTGGTCGGCACCAACATATTTCCGCAAATGGCATCGGCGTTCGCTGTCCTAGTGCTGTTGAATATGCGATTGTTTGGGTGTTTGGGCATGGCGCGCCGTATTAGTCGATGCTCTTGACCCAGATTCATGCCACCTGGCATCGCGACGCAAGGTCACAGCCGGCCGGACGATTGGCCATAATTATTATGACATCAGTGGCGTGTCGGCATTGGCTGGCCACGAACCAATCACAGGTGTTGTCGGGAAGAAACGTCTCCACCCGTCACGGTTCCCGCCGCAGGCTATCCCAACCATCATGTCGCCAGGCGCTAAACAAGCTTTGTGTTTCACGACGCTGTGTTCCCGACTGACGTGAGCGAAGTGCGGAAGCGTGTCCTTGACGCCCCAATGGCCGCTATTCAACGTGATGAATGTCTGGCCGGACTGTGAGCATGAGCCACAGCCCTGCCAGATGACTCCAATTCCAAAGAATAAAAGCCCGTCCGTGACAACGAGCGTACGTGCTCGAACGATCAGAAGCCGCAATGACTCGTGCTAACCACTTGATGGTCACGACTACTATAAACAAGTACTAAACAGCTTTTTAGATGCCTGAAACCTGTCGTCGCATCCGGTGGGAAAAAGTCGGTCTGCCCCGGCCAGCGGCCTTGTTCGCTTGATGCCAGCCGACGTGTCATGCTTTCGCCTGGGTCAGATCCGCGACGAGGAGCCGACATGAACAGACTGACATAGACAGACTGACATGGACAGACTGACATGGACGGACTGACATGGACGGACTGACATAGACAGACTGACATGGACAGACTGACATAGACAGACTGACATGGACATACTGACATGAACAGACTGACATAGACAGACTGACATGGACAGACTGACATAGACAGACTGACATAGACAGACTGACATGGACAGACTGACATGGACAGACTGACATGGACAGACTCACATGGACAGACTCACATAGACAGACTGACATGGACATACTGACATGAACAGACTGATATAGACAGACTGACATGGACAGACTGACATAGACAGACTGACATAGACAGACTGACATAGACAGACTGACATAGACAGACTGACATGGGCAGACTGACATAGACATACTGACATAGACATACTGACATAGACAGACTGACATGGACATACTGACATAGACAGACTGACATGGACAGACTGACATAGACATACTGACATAGACATACTGACATGGACATACTGACATAGACAGACTGACATGGACAGACTGACATATACAGACTGACATGTACAGACTGACATCAACATACTGACATCAGCATACTGACATGGACAGACTGGCATGGACATACTGACATGGACAGACTGACATGGACAGACTGACATGGTCAGACTGACATGGACAGACTGACATGGACATACTGACATGGACAGACTGACATGGACATACTGACATGGACATACTGACATGGATATACTGACATGGACAGTATGACGCAGACAGACTGACATGAACAGACTGACATAGACAGACTGACATGAACAAACTGACATGAACAGACTGACATAGACAGACTGACATGGGCAGACTGACATGAGCAGACTAACAGACAAACTGACATTAACACTGATGCGAACTGGCCTAACATCTATTCCCAAGTAGCTTCTCCAGCGTCTTCTTTTCCCGATGAAACATTTAGGAGTCGGTGGTGCCGACTTCATTTGTATCCGGATTTTCAAACTAGTTTTCATGCTATTGTTCATGTTCTATCGCACATTAGCAACACCTGTATCTTAACTTCGGAGTACTCTGTTGTCTGAGAGCACTCCCTTGTCCATTCTACTCACAATTCACAAAGCCCTTCTAAGGCCTCGAACTTTAGACCTATATCCATTGTCCCTTTCTGTCCCTGCCTTTCATAGACTCATGGTATGATTGTGCAGCACCAGCTTTACTACTATGCGTCCCATAGTCGCATATTGTTATCTTCCCAACATGATTTTCGTTCTAGCCACGCTACTGAAACTGCCCTCACCACTTTCTCTCACATTTTCTTTGCAATGGATCAACACGAACTCTCTTCTCTGTATTCTTCATGTCTCAAAAAAATAATTTTATGTCGTAGATCATTAGGGTGCATGACTTTAAAAAAAAATATTCAAAACATTCATTTACATTGCTTTCCCGTTCATATGACTATTTTAAGGAATCCCACCAGTTTTTAAAATCTGCTAACCATAATTGTGGTTCCCGCTGGTCCTTTGAAGATTTGGGTTCTATTTGGTGTTAAACACAACTGCAACATTGCAGGCACCAGCATGCCAATTGTGGATAAGCGAAGAGCCATGAAAGATATCGACATGCGACTGATACCATTTGCTTGAAAACGATGCAGGTCACATCATAATATGCATACATGTACATGTATGCATACATGTACATCCATGTATGCATGTGGTATGTAACATAACGCAGAGCATGTATAAAACATATGTAAGATGTATATATGTACCATAAGGCATAACATGTAGGGTTATATCCGGTGTGTATTTTATGTATCTATTTGGCTTAAGGTAGTACATGACGTCGCAAACTTTGCAAATGTTAGCAAGTTTCCCCATGGTGCAACAGTTTCGTTGACATCATTTACGTGCTGGTCAGCTGCCATTCAAATGACTCTTTTGATGGATTACAAAAATACCACTTACAACATCGGGTTTATAATGATTCAGTCCCCATATGTGATTGAAGATCGATCAAAGAGCCAATACCAGCTGACCTTAATTTACTGCATGGTCATTTCATTGGCTTTGGTGTGGTCATATGCGTTCCTGTGCCATTCGACAACCTGCGCCAGATCCTGCAGCTGGCTCTCGTCAGTTGTGGCGTCGATGGACTCCTAAACCAGCTTAACTCCACGCTCTGCACCGTCGTTAACTCCAGATTCCTTACATAGTCTAGGAGTTGACAGAAGCTCGCGTTATCATGCCACTAACTGGCAGATTCCTCGAGCCAGCTACAGTCAGTCACATTCAACAGTATGAACAGGAGCCGGGATCTTGGGCCAACGAGTGAAACCAGGTCACTGATATCAGATACATCCACAGCAGGAGGCTTCCTCACTGGAATGGGATCCTGGGAACCGTAGGAGCTCCACAGCAATATCATCTCGTTCTTTCTCAGCCAGCTCTTGTGCTGAATACGGAGAACACGGCAATATATTATCCCAGACCAGCTTGTGGCTATGGATCGAATCAATCACCGATTCCACAACAGCTTCGGACATTGACAATTCTTTCAGCTCCAGCACATCCCTGAGGTACATCGTGTCATCCATGGGGGCTACCACAGCTAGCGATGACCTAGGGAAGAAGGGAGCATGGAAGAAGGCGATAAAATCGCCATTTGCCGTGTTTGTTTTCCCATTTCTAGGTCCAGGTAAAACTAATCTGAGAGCAGCTCCATATTCTGCATGTGCAAAGTATTCGCCGTGAATCGTGCTTCATGACTGGCTCCGGGTCGGCCCAACTGGAATTCGTCTGGAAGGTCTCCTCCGATTTATAATGCTACAAGGTAGCATAGTTCCTTAAAATCGTCCCCTGGGAACGTCGCTGACCGCAGGATCTGCAGTCAGCGTGCTTCATGATTCATCGTGCATCGATCGAGTCACATGTTGCCGTGTTCTCCCTATTCAGCACAAGAGCTGACTGAGAAAGAGCGAGAGGATATTGCGTTTGGGCTCCTATCGGTTCCCAGGATATAGTAGTTCCACTGGGGAAGCCTCCTGTTGTGGATGTATCTGATATGAGTGACCTGGCTTCCCTCGTTGGCCAAAGGTCCTGGCTCCTGTTTACAATGTTGGATGTGATTGGCTGTAGCTGGCTCTAGGAATCTGTCAGTAGGTGGCAAGATAGCACGAGCCATGGGCGTAGGAACGTTTTGAAAAGTGGTGGGGCCAGCCTCATGTGGCAAAAACGCATGTTCGCGGAAAAGTGGTGGGGCCAAGAAAACTTTGGCCCCGTATTATCAAAAATCCAGACCCTCTTGATAAAATTTCACAACGGATTTGAGCTCCTTGTGCTTTGGTCTTCCTCTCCAGATATAAAACTTCCAAATATTAATTTATTTGGCAAATTTAGGAATTATTTAGAATGAAAAGTGGTGGGGCCATGACCCCAGTGGCCCCACCGGTTCCTGCGCCTATGCAAAAACGGATACATTTGCATAGGTATAATTATTAGGAACATGCACCTTATCCTTAGGAGCCCTGCAGGTAAATAGAATGTAAGTAAATAGTCGACTATCTAGAATATACGAAGGAAGCGAGGGAATCGCAATGCTATGTACCGTTTTATTTGCCGAGGATTAACCAAAATATAACCGATGTCCGGAGTCCCAAAATCAATATCTCCAACGTTCAATACCCCATGTAGGGAGACCACCGAGGAAGTGTGGTCGGCGACCACCTTATTTTTTTACCCCTGTACCTCCACCTCAATAACTCCGTCTCTGGCTTTAACCACAAAATCAAATGGAGCAGTACCATTACACATTTATTACTTCATCGCAATTTCCTTTCAAAATTACAGGCATGTACTTTTTTAGTTGTCAATCATGCCATTTTCATTAAGATTGATATTTCCATCGCAACTAAAGAGTATCTATCCCTGGCGATTCGAGGCCCCAAACACGAAGATTGAGTGCCGGGGCACCAGGGATTTTACGAATAAACGAGCCACGACCACGGAAACAAGCAGTACAGGACTTAAGCTCCATCCTAGCACAACATACACTCCGTACCTGGTTTAGCAAGCATTGCTTAGCATTTCGGAATAGTCGCAGGGTATATATCACAGACAGAGTGCCACAGTGATGTCCAACCTGGATTACACGCCGAAGAACGAGCGACGCCGATCATTTGCTGCGAAGAACTCCGAGGCAATGGCATCCACATCCAGCTCGTCGACGCGCTGACGGTGCACAGTGCACACCATCGCAGCGTTAAGTCGGGCCTGACCCATGGTAGAGCGGAGATACGACTTGATGCGTCGGAGACAGGAGAAAGAGCGCTCTGCCGTGGCCGTTGTTACTGGTACAGTAAGGTACAGCCTTACCAGCGTCAGCACTTCGCTCATCATGTTACTGAACACTGTTCCACCCGACTGCTTTGCCCCCACGAGAGCCTGAATCACTTGGTGCACGCTCTTTCCTCCGTCTCCAACCACATCAGGTAGCATTTGCAGCTGCACTTCCAATCGTGCAAGGTCCAGATCGCCGCCATACAGATCCTTTACGGCGACGGGGACGGTGAAGTGCCTTCCCGCACTCGCATCCTCCAACAGTCGCTCCACCTCGCGCACTTTCTGGAACGTCGGTTGCAGGAACCTTTCCTTGAGCTGAGTGGTCAGTGTGTCCAATATCTCGAAGAATTGGCGTCGATGTAGGTCTTTCACGGTGGAGTCGTGGTACTGTCCACCGCCGTCCAGTCGCATGGGAACTTTCCGCTTTCGAGGCAGTTTGGGACCATCCACACCTGCTGCCGCTGCCAACCTTTCAGCTCTCTCGAACATCCTGTCGAAAGACTCAGTTGAGCGCATCCCCTCATAGCGCTCGCACACACGTTTCACCGCCTCCTGTGTGTTTCCCACTGTCGCTGTCGCTGACTGGAGGCCACGCGACAGGTCCTCTGCTAGAGAGAATACCTCGATCGCAATGAGCAGCCCGATAAACGTATCGAACTGCTCCATGAGCGCCAGCATTCCTCCTGCTTTTCGACCGTGATCGTCACTTGCCTCAGCACTGACTTCCTCCAGGGTGCTCATCACGTGCTCGTAGTTATCCGCTACGCTTCGCAGCGACGCGGTACGGCAGGTCCATCGCGTGGGGCACAACGGCCGCAGAGTGCCGCCAACTGACTCTGCGGACAGCGTCACGCGTCGGAGTGCTGCGGCCGTCTTCGGCGAGTTTCTGACAAAGGATGTCAGCTCGTTGGTAATATCCAGGGCATTTCGAATCATCTTGTTTTTCCTGGCTGCCTCCTGCAACGCCAGATTTGTACAGTGTGCCAGACAATGGACATGCAGGGCTGATGGACACTCTTCGCTGATCCTCGCCGCCACTCCTTTCACTCGCCCCTGCATATTTGCAGCCCTATCGTAGGCTTGTCCGCGACAGCGACTCAGCGGCAGCTCCATACGCACCAGTGCGTCCTTAAGCGTGTCCGCAAGTACTTCACCGGTGGTTACCTCGGTGTGAATCAGTTCCACGGGATCCTCGTTGATCTGCAGATTGGCGTCCACCCAACGTATGGAGAGGCTGACCTGCTGTTTGAGTGACAAGTCAGTGGCCTCGTCTGCTAGAATAGCAAAGAACTTTGCCTCTCGGATGTCTTTCAGCATGTTGCGCAGAAGTGTCGTGCCGATCGAACGAATCAGCTCGTTCTGGATCACGGGAGACAGGTAGTGATTCCAGTTGTTGAGCTCTGGCACGTCCTTCTTTCTGACGAGGAGGAGTTGGCTGAGGTTCCCGTCCATTTCGTGTTTCCCCCTTATGGGAATGTTTTGTCGCAACAAGTATACCAGAGTCTCGATAACCTTTTTCAGCCATTTTCTGCGCCGGGACTGCTCCTCGCTGGTCTGCTGAGACAGAAGCGCAGAGATGGTCTGCTGTTTCTCTTTCAGTTCTTTCGTGCATGCCTCATGGTGACACATTGAGTTTTCATGCGTTTTGAAACTCTCTTGCGCCTTCTTCCAATTGTTGAAGCCATCTTCCACATACGCAGCCTCTTTGTTTTTGCTCATCGTTAGCTTTCCGAGCTTGTGCTGCCTCCGGCATACATGACAGAAAACTTTTCCAGACTCTAAGCAGAGGCTTAGCCACGCATAATTATTGTACCATTCGGGACAAAATGATCGCGTTCGTCCGCCCTGATCACGCGCAGTCTTTGAGAGCGTGGCAGTGTCGGTCGGTTGGTGGGGATGGACCGTGGAACAGCAAGGCGATGAGCATGGTGGAACTGAAAACAGGAAATACGACTAATTACCAATTATTTATCTCGTTATTTTCACAAAAAAATTGCGAGTCTTGGTATTCCAGCAGCTGTGATCATTGACTGTGTGATGGTAACAACAGCAATTATATTTTTATGCACAACATGTTTTTCACTGGGTTGTTCTGTCGATTGTTTTGCCTGCAATTCATTTATATTGTTTGAAACAGCTGTCTTATTGCACCACTTTGCAGGTGTGAATTACCTTCATTTATAAAAAGGTGCCACAAGTAATGCTTCTCGTGTTCATGGAGATATTGACCCAGGGGCGCAGCCAGGACTGTCCTAAGGGGGGGAGCAAGGTAATGCTAAAGGGAGGGGTAGACTGTTGCTGATGGGCAGTTCCAATGGTAAAAAAACAAAAAAACATCGGTCGTAACGGGGGGGGGCAATTGCCCCTCCCCTGGCTGCGCCCCTGTATTGACCTCAAGTCCTCAACACAACCAAAAATCAGTTAGCTATACCACCTGTGCAGATACACTACTTCCATTATAAGGCCATTGCTTCTTTGCTTCACTGGCTGATTAGATAACTTTAAGCAGAATAGGTTATGAACTTAATGTCATTTCTAGGATCTTACACAAGTCAATCAGATGCAAACCCCATTATTTCATTTATGTACGTTTAAACCCCTAAGGAACGATAAATGTACACTACTACAGACCTCTCTTAATCGCAATGTGTGACATTTGTGTTGGTACTTGGTACGAATAACATATAAGTGGGGTATGTGCAGTAAAATAAGCAATATCGGATTTGACCAGATTAATTAACTGCCTCACTTTGGATGATATAGCACATTAGACATTTACATTCGGTGTAATGGAATTCAGAAACACATTAAGCCTATTACTGCTGGCGGGGGGCCTTTAAGGCCTCCCTCAGGTTTTTTGCTAGTTTCTCCGGAACGGCTGGCGATAAAGACCTGAAACCTTCTGACTTTCTTTATTGGTCCTTTTGACAGGTTGTGTCAAAATTTTAACCCCGGGTCACGTCAGGTCAGGTCACCAGATCAGGCCAACTGAGGTCACCTCATTTCAACTTTGGAGCCCCATCGCACCCACACTTTTACACCGGTCAATTTAAAAATTACCACACTTCATGGCCCTACAGAGATGTATAACATATAGTTCGGTTTTTTTCTCTAGCGTTGACCTGACGTCAGGTGACGAGGTGACCTCTCCAATTGGAATAACATGGGAAAAATAAAAATGACACTGCCAAAGCCACAAATATGATCAAAACGGCTCACAACTTTCAGAATCATGTTCACTCCCACCTTTTCACAGATTCCCGGGGTGAAATTTGACGGTTTCCCTTTCTGAGGTCATCCGAGGTCACCAGGGCTCAAAAACCGTTTTTGGACCACTGCTCTCCGCCACATTGAGCTAGAGCGTCAAACTCAACGCCATTGTGTTTGTTTTATCACCAGCTTTCATATGATATGCAGCTTGACCCCTTTCGGTGACTTTAGGTCATCGTAGGTCACGTGACCTAAGCTCAACAGTCAAAATTGACCTGGCTAGGGCAGACTATATATCATTCGAACCGTCTTAACAAAGCGAACACGATGACGTTGAGTTTAAGTCTCTATCTAAATTAGGTGAAAAGTTATTGGCGCAAAACTTTGCGTAACCTCTATATGGTCGATGACCTCTGGAGGTCAAACCATTGACCTGAGGTACAAAATTACCGAAATACTTTCTAGAGTTCACGGTACGAGCTATCCAACGCCATTTTCGGATTTGCGCTAGGAAGCATAGATCGCCAGATCTTAGGGGGGCCGAATAGGCCCCCGCCAGAAACTGAACCTCGTAAGGCCCGCCAGTAATAGGGTTAAGTCACCAAAACAGAAATTAAAGGTAGGTATGCATATCAAACCGGCAAGGAGTTGTTCACATTACCTGCAGTTGCCGGCGATATCCCACTGTTTGCCGATTTGCCGAAGACAAGCTCTATCTTTCCCTCAGCATCAGTATGCAGGTCAGAGGGGCTGCTTGAAGAAGCGGATGCTGGCGCAGAAGGAGACGTGGGTTCTGGCACAGGATGCGTTGGCGTAGGCAAACACGCAGGAGCAGACGGTGCAGGTGTAGGCGCAGGAGCGGATGGATTATCCAGGGTGGACTGTGAATAGCAGCATGTGATAAATATCCATCAATGAAGGGACTTCTATGAAGCAACTGCAGTTGACAATATTATGATAATTCAATTAAAATTAGGACATCACCGCTGAGTGAATCCGTACCGAGTGTTGCCGATGACGATTCGTAATACGGATCGAAAGCGCTCCAACCAACATGTTCACATAGTGGTGATGTCCTAATTTTAATTCAATCTACGATGCCACTAATTATGAATTTGGAGAAATTATGCTAATTATTATTATTGCTATTATTATTAGTATTATTCGAAGTGACGAAACAGGTAACAGGTATATCGGTATACACATACATCGCTACAGGTATATACAGGCATATCGTTCAGCATAGCAACAGTGAAGAGTGAATGTTGGCATGGCATAAAGTGCCTAATGGAAAAACGTAGTTTTTCATTTAGCTGCATAGGTAAGTAGCGCGATCAACTGTTTGTTGATGCATAATTACATCCACCCTTACTTACCTTTTTCGCGAAGAAACTTCGTATGTCCATCTTCAGAGCCTCTAGCACAACCAGAGGTACAGGATGGTGAAGCAGTTGGTCATGGAATAGTTTTTTTTTTTTTTTTTTTGTAAAACACGATTTCTGGAAATGAAGAGGAACCCTTAGGATATCTGCCAGCATCCGCCACCTTATGCTATTATTACATTTATACAACACAAATAAAAATGGCATTGGGTGGGGTAGACAGTTGCTCAATGGTGAGTAAAACTGTATGTATAAAACAAATATCTGAAGCTAGAATAGTCAAATTGCTTGATGCTCCCTCATGTGTTAGGAAAGTGGTGACTGGTGCAGTGGCGACGCCACGGATTTTGCCCAAGAGGGGCAAATTGCCCGGACGAGTGTCGTCAACCGGGGAGGGCGCGGTAGGAGAAAAAGCCAAACTAGTGACTGGGGCCGCACATATATCGTTATGTGCGGTTTTTTGTTTGTTATTATCGCCTTCCGGTTAGGCCGTGTGAGTGTAAAACACCTTCTGGTAGCCGAAATTTTGCCTTCCGGTAGCCGGAAATTACCCTTCCGGCTAGAGTTTTTTTCGCTTTTTTTTCATACCATGTGGGAGGGGGATGGTAGATGCGATTTCCAGCTAAGTATTACGTAGCTGATGGGATTTCAGGTTTCAAGAGAGATGACATGACCTCCCCGGTTAAAATTGACATGTGTGTGTTTTTTTTTAATGAAACGACTGAAATTCGGTGAAAAGCAACGTGAACTTGCCTCAAATATGGAACCCGCATTACACACAAAAGTTGTGGAATGTAGGTGTTGTGAAAGGAATCATCACCCAAATGAGTACAAAATGCATACCAGCACCAGGACATAACAACTTTGTCACCCATTTGTCAGAGGTGGCCCCTCATGTCCGAGGAAGTTCATCCTCTCATGGCATTGGAAGAAGGATGTTAGCTAGATACACCTATTGGTAAACTCATCATTTATCAAGTTTAGAACAGGGTCCATATTCATCCATAGATTGTTGATAAAGCAGAACTTTTCTACTTCACCAACAAAAGATGTCTGGTGGTCTAGCATGTGCCATTCTATAGACCAAAGTTAAAAGTGGAAAGTAGGCAGTGGCACATTGGTGCACATGTCTGAGGAATATCTAAGGTCCCAATTCACATTTCCTGGATCTGCAACTAGACGTATTTATTGCTAAGATCACAATAGTACAAATATGAACAATCCTCATTCACACAGACCATGGCATAGGCGTAGGAACAGGGGGGGGGGGGCAGGGGGCCATGTCCCCCACTTTTCAGTCGAAACAATTCCTTAATTTTGCCAAATATTTTGCTACATAGAAGTTTTATATCTGAGGAGAAAGACCAAATCATAAGGAGCCCAAATCCGTTGATAAATTTTATCAGGATGGTGTGGATTTCTTTTTTTTTTTATATAATACAGGACCAAAGTTTTCTTCGCCCTCCCCCCACTTTTCGGCACATTGCTACGCCCATGGTCACCAAGGGAGTAAGTGGCAGATGGGTCGTGACCCCACCACTCGTCCCAATCATGACAATAACCATGTCTTCTCCCGGCCTGAAACGCGAGGCAAGGTAAAAGATACTCTTTCACAGTGCTGGGCATCGCGGAATTATACTTCGCGATTCCGCGATCGCAGACTACCAAAAATCGATCGCAGAAATTTATTAAATTTGAATAAATTCCGCGATCGCAATCGCGGATTTTTTCCTCCTTAAATTCCGCGATTTTTAGTCCGCGATCCAAAATGTAAAGCTAGAAAAGACAAAAATTGTCCCGCGCTACCGCTTTACCGCTTATTGGCTTCATTTCTTTGAAGAAATGCGCGAATAAGCGGTAAAACTTCGCTGGGGTGCTTTTGGGTGCTGAAAAACTTCGCTAGCGATTACCGATGGCGGAATTAACGATCGCGGAATTTTAATTGAAAATTAAATCAATATTCCGCGATCGCGGAACGCCAAATTTTCGATAGCGGAATACCAATCGCGGACCACCTATTTTCGATCGCGTGCCCAGCACTGATCTTTCATGACAAATGGCAAATATGGTATCAAGGGTCATCGTTAGAATTAGCATTCATATTATCTTATCATTGACAACTTCAAATAGCCATGCATACATTAATTACCAGTTGTTTCCCACTGGCGGATCCAGGACGGATATTTTTATCGGTTTGGGGGAGGGGGGGGGGGGCGTTTCCGGAAAAATCGCGAAAAACATGGTTTTTACGAAATATCGGCCATTTTGGTTTTGGGGGGCATTTGCCCCTAATGCCCCCCTGGATCCGCCAGTGTTGCTTCCACTATTGAGTCAAGAAACCTGCATCCAGCATCAGTTTGGGGCGGACGGCTTGGGCCAAGGTGCCTTCATACACATTTATAAATCGGGTTTGGGCTAGTTGTCAGAAATGTCTCTTGTGCGCCAAATCAAGCTAGCAATAGACGTAAGTGACTAAACTGCTACAGTCTGTAACAGGGCTGCGGAGTCGATGGGTTTCTGGGTGACTCCGACTCCGACCCCCCGGAGTCGACTCCGACTCCGGGATCGACTCCGACTTGGCCAGTAAAAGCCAGTATCACAAACTCATAAATATAATAGATCGAACTTCATTTTCTGCATCAATAATTGAATGCAATGCCGGCGACGGATAAATGCTCTGCCGGCTTTTTCTCGCACAGGAAGACGCGGGAAAACGTGCTTATAGCAACGGTTGATCCTCCGTTTCTGGAGATGTTGCTAGTACGCTCGAATTAACATAGGTTTGCACCGGAAAACGGCGAACATTGGTTAGCAAGCTAATGTCACCAGCCCGTGTCAGGCGGAGTCGGAGTCGGCATAATTTTGTCGACTCCGACTCCGACTCCAGCCCCGGTCTGTAAATAAAGGCACGCCATGTGTACCAGTCATCTATATGATTGTTTTAATGGTTTCTCTCATGGTTCTAATAATTACTTTACATCACGTTGTTTTCTTATTTATCTTTGGTAGTTATTGCTCAAAAAGTGGTGGGGCAAGTTAACATTGCTGGCCCCACCAGGTCAAAAAGTGGTGGGGCCATGGCCCCAGCGGCCCCACCGGTTCCTACGCCTATGGCACGAGCTTCTGCCGACTCCGGGACTATGTAAGGAATCTGGCCGTAGTTAACGACGGTACAGAGCGTGGAGTTAAGCTGGTTCAGGAGCTTATCGACGCCGCAACTGACGAGAGCCAGCTGCAGGATCTGGCGTAGGTTGTAAAGTGGCACAGGAACGCGTATGGCCACGCCAGAGCCAATTATATGACCATGCAGTAAATGAAGAAGGCCAGCGGGTGTGTATTGGCTGAGTGATCGATCTTCACCCACATATGAGGACTGAATCATAATGAGCCCGATGTTGTAAATGGTGTTTTCACAACCCATCCAAAGAGGCATTGCAATGAAACCCGACCAGCACGTAAATGATTCCAACGAAACTGTTGCATCATCGAGAAATTTGCTAGCATTTGCAAAGTTTGCGTGTACCAAAATATGTACCAAAATATATACATGCAAATACAGATCTGATATAATCCTAGATATAAAATGTGATCTGTAGCGTTATCAAACAAATTGTATCAGTCGCGTGTCGGTATATATCATAGGTCTTCGCTTATCCACAATTTGCATGCTGGTGCCTTCAACGCTGCAGTTGTGTATAACACCAAACAGCATCCAAATCATCAAAGGACCAGCGGTAACCATAATTATGGTTAGAAGTTTCTAAAAATGTGTGAGATTCCTTAAAGTGATCATACGAACGGGAAAAGCAATGTAAATTGATGTTTTGAAAGCATAAAAAAGTGTGACACCCTATCGATCATACTAAGCTCCCATCCAAATTTCAGACCTACTGCATTCATCCGACCTGGTTCGACTCTTATCTTTTGTCACACTGAATCTGTGTGTGTAGTTAACAGGCAGGGGCTCCATCGCCATTCCAGACATTTCCCAACCCAATCGGCGTGCTTTGGGGTATTCTCTCGCCCTCCTCATACTCCAATGTGTTTTGTAACGACCTCTCCCGATTTGCCGATAAGGCGCACGTGTAGTGCAGTGCGCTGGTGATACCCCAAATTTTGGTCTCCGGCAAAACGATTCCCCCCTCAGCTAATAGCCTTATTTCGAGCCTCTTGTGGGTCTCTACTGTTATAGCTCTACTGTGTTGGATGCTTCGGGCCCCCAGCCTTCTTTGGTTGCGCCTCTGAACGCCTCTAAATTGGCCTCCCGCACTTGAGGGCTTGAGGGAAACCTCTGGTGACGCCCCTGAGTCCATTCGGTGCACCCGGCTGGAGTTGGTTCTCGATACGGTCTCGTGACGCCACCGTCAGCTGACTAACAGTCAGCTGACGGGCGGTCAGTTGGATAGCTTGTTGATATGAAAATAAATTGAGACAAACAGACTGACATGAACAGACTGACATGAACAGACTGACATGAACAGACTGACATGGACATATCAATATAAACATATTGGCATAAGCATAGTAACATGTGCATACTGACAGAAAACTGACATGAACATACTGACAGACACATTGACATGGATAAATTATCATGAGGAAACCAACATGGCAAATAAATTACCAATTTACGAAGCCATCGATGGCACTGCGCAGTCACAAATGATGCGCTGGTGGGATGTGAAGCAATGCAGGCTGGATTGCTGGACGACAATAAGAGTGTCCGAGTGACGGAATGTGGTGAACGCGAGATATAAGGGAGTAGCGGCCCTTCACTCAGAGCCTCATGCTACCGTCGAATGTCTGTCAGCTGAGCTGGGCCTTCCCCAGGCTGCTCTGCTTGCTGCTGATTACCGGATAGTCAGCGCTCCAACAATCCCCCGAATTTGATCCAGGTCATGATACCGTATTAGTCAGACAGTGTAATTGCCTACTGTTCCAAACGGGGGGGGCGCTCATCAACAACGGTTCGGTACAAATGGGACACAGCGTCCTGGCGCGAACACAGAAAACCCCGGGTTACGGGTAGGAGAATATTTTGTTGCACTTTTCAGCCTTGTGAAAGCCTTGCAAATAGCAGCTGTTTATACCGACTATGCCCGGGGGAGCTGTGAATATTTCGCCGTTGATCAATCTTCGCTCACAACCACCCAGTCGCATGGGCGAATAAAAACACAAGGTTCTTACAACGTGTGTATGTAAATAAATATCTTTCGGTGCACTAATATGTCGACATGAAACCAACAGTGCCAATTATCCATAGACACACATTTCGAGCCACACTTGAGCTGTTGATATAATAAGCAGCCCGGACGACGGTGCACCGAAACAGTCACGACAGCACCCCAAAACAAGCAAACACAATCTGTGAACCACCCGATGAGACCGTTCGGCAGCCGAAGCTCAGTCAGCAGGCCCTCGTGTTCCCAGTCCCACGGAGACACCCGCGGCGTTCCGCAGCCGTCGCTCCCCTTCGGGCCGTTGATGGCACTTGCGGCGGCCGCGAGCCCACTTCAGCGTCGCCGACGGTGGTCCCGCCGCCGCCGCTCCCACGGTAACACCGACGCGACGTACCGGAACCGACGTCCGACACGCTCCCAGGCTGCTGACGACACGATGACGTCATAGCAGGCGTCGGCGCCGCCGTCGGCGTCCGACGGTAACACGGACGGCGGCACCGGAACCGACGTCCGACACGCTCCCAGGCTGCTGACGACACGATGACGTCATATGACAGCTGACAGATGACAGCTGACACGTCGTCAGCTGTAGGGCCGTCGGCGTCCGCCTGGAACCGGCCGGCGGCAGGAGCTGGCCGGCCGACGCTGAGGTTGGGACTGGGAGTCGGACTGGGACTGGGACTGGGACTGGGACTGGGACTGGGGCTGGGACTGGGACAGGGACTGGGACAGGGGCTGGGACTGGGACAGGGACTGGGACAGGGACTGGGATATGGACTGGGACAGGGACTGGGACAGGGACTGGGACAGGGACTGGGACAGGGGTAGGGACTGGGGCAGGGACTGGGACAGGGACTGGGACAGGGACAGGGATAGGGACTGGGGCAGGGACTGGGACAGGGACTGGGACAGGGACTGGGACAGGGACTGGGACAGGGACAGGGACAGGGACTGGGACAGGGGCTGGGACTGGGACAGGGACTGGGACAGGGGCAGGGGTAGGGACTGGGACAGGGACAGGGACTGGGACAGGGACTGGGATAGGGACTGGGACAGGGACTGGGACAGGGACTGGGACAGGGACTGGGACAGGGACTGGGACAGGGACTGGGACAGGGACTGGGACAGGGACTGGGACTGGGACTGGTACTGGGACTGGGACTGGGACAGGGACAGGGACTGGGACAGGGACTGGGACAGGGGCAGGGACTGGGACAGGGACTGGGATAGGGACTGGGATAGGGACTGGGATAGGGACTGGGACTGGGAAAGGGACTGGGATAGGGACAGGGACTGGGACTGGGACAGGAACTGGGACAGGGACTGGGACTGCGGCTGGGACTGGGACTGGGACTAGTACTGGGACTGGAATTGCGCGACTAGGACTGCGGCTGGGACTGCGACTAGGGCTGGGACTGGAACTGGGACTGGGACTGAGCGACTGGGTTACGGCTTGGACTGGGATTGGTACTGGAACTGGGATTGGAACTAGGACTGTCACTGTGACTGTCACTGGAGCTGCGGCTGAGGCTGGGATTGAGACGGGATTGGGAATATAATTGGGACTTGGACTTGGGGTGAGACCCGGACCGGGCTGAGACTGGGCCGGAAATGAAGATTGCTCTGGGACGGTTTCTGGGAGTAGTGAGCCTGGAGTGTGGGATAGGCCTAATACTAGGTTTCAATGGCGCCGGAACCGGGGAAGGGCAGAGGGGACAACGCCCCTCCTCATCCTTATGCGAGTTTAATATTGACCCCATGAATGTTGCATGAAAATACTCGACTTCATATTAGCTCGTGTCCCATGGGTGTAACGCTAACCGGTTCTAACCAGTTTTGGAAAACCTTATTTGTCTCCTCCACTTTTAAGACTTGCTCTACCACTTGTCTTTGAGGAAGAACTTGATCTCCCGTTTTTTTCATATTTGTAATCCCAAAAACGCATTTCTAATTTTCTCGATTCGTCATTGAAGCATGCCGACTGAACATGCCCTTAATGATACATTTGATATGATGCACAAGTCAATAGTTAAAGCCCACCTTTACAGGCTGTGCACTCGTTGCACGTTGAATAGGGCTCCGAATCAAATCAGCTTGCAAGCACAATTTAGGCGCCTTTGGTACAAACATGATTGTTGGCACATCTGTCGGTTTTGATCGCTGTTCCTCGCTTGGATGCGAGCAGGATTGTTTGTCAGATTTGTATGTCTACGTGCAGCCTGTGTAATCAGTATATGTGAACTTCACACGCACCGACTCACGCTGTGAAGTAATCCTAGAGGCACCAAGCTTTGCAAAACAAAATTGGTTGGCCAAAGGCGATTGTGTGCTACTTCTCCAGTCAACTCCCACAGTCTCGATGTTAATGCACCAAATTAGAGATTTTGTCCTTGTTAATTTTTGTTTTAATCCGTCCATATCTTGGGACATGGACGGATTTAAAAACTTATGGATATGTTAAATATTTAAATTATGTCTCCCCTCCCCCAGTTCTAAAATATGAATACCCACCCGTGCTTGCTTCTTCGCCCGAAAACCAAGCCATAGCGTAATTCCAGTCACGCTATGGCTTGGCATGTGTTTGAGGAAAACGGAATTGGAAACGGAACTGAGGCTGGAAATTACGTTGGGGATGCTTCACATCAGAGCGGGGTGAGACTTGGAATACGACTGTGATTAACCTGGAATGGTTCCTCGCGTCGATGGAAGCCAGAACTACGGCTGGGTCCTGTAATGGAGCCACACTTTGATGGAAACTGGTGCGTGCTTTACATCGGCGGGGTTCACAAGAATGTCAGAGGAATTGGCTCGTACATTGCCCACCGGTCGTACTCGGCTGGAGCAGCACACATCAGAAGGTATCTGTGGCCTGGGTCCGGCCGATGGGTGTAAAGAATGGGTGGAGGCTACTTCATGGTTCATAGCATCAGTAAAGGATGGTCAGTTTGCGAATGCACAATCAAAACAAGCCGACGCACAGTATTTCACTCACACCTGACACAGACAGCACCAGCAGCACTTCAAGGCCTGCACTCATGAGCAGTAGCACTGAATCTGGATGATCACAGGTTCACAAGCCGATGAGTAATAACTTGTGAACGCCAAGGCGATACTCACGAGGTAATTATTGGGCCGAGTTACCGACACATCGCATGAATAACACGACCTAGTCATGTGTGTCTGACACCCACACACGCTGGTGCACGAGAATAACGTTTGTAGCACGGGCCAAAGGGAGCGCCACAAGCTCGGCGAAGTTGTCGATCCCGGACGTAGCACTGCTCTGTGCACCGGTGATTGCACTGTGCACGGCGCGCCGGTGCACGTCCGGCGGGCAGGCATCACCGCTGACGACGACGGCCGTGACTGACACCTACACCTGCACGTGAGCACCCCGCACCCCTTCCCCCCTCGCCACCAGGTCCGGTGACGGTGCCGGGACGAGGCCGTGCTCGAACTACCGAGCAACTCCGGGTGCGGCCACCCGGACCTCCGGAGGATTCCGCGAACTGTCCCCGGGCGGGATCCGTACCCGGACCTCCGGAGGACTCCGGGAGCTGTCCTGGGACGCCGGGAGTTTTTCCGGGGCAGGATCCGTACCCGGACCTCTGGAGGACGCCGGGAGCTACCCCGGGAATGATCTGTACCCGGACCTCCGGAGGACGCTGGGAACTGTCCCGGGGCGGGATCCGTACCCGGACCTCCGGAGGACTCCGGGAGCTGTCCCGGGCAGGACCTGTACCCGGACGTCTAGGGGATGCCGGAAGCTGTCCCGGACAGGATCCGTACCCGGACCTCTGGAGGACTCCGGGAGCCATTTCGAGCGCGGCTACGTCAGGACGCGGTTCACGAGTCACTGACGTGTGCTGATGTGACGTGATGTGATGCTGCCTTGATCTTCGGACGCTGGCGACGGTTGTTCGGACACGTCTTCGGACCATGAGATGTCGACTGACTTCCTCACGCCCCACAGGAGGGCTGTAAGTAGGCGGACCAGCTGCCTCGGCATGTCCGCCCGGCTTGGCAGCGCACCTTCACTCAGCTGGTAAGCTGATGAGATTGTGAGCTCAGCCGATGCTACTGACATCCTCGGCAGTCAGCTCATGAACCGGCGCCCTCATGTTCGGTTGGTGAACTCTCGTCCTCAGCACTTCAGCTGATCAGCTGATCAGCTGGCTCACTCAGCAGTCAGCTGATGAACTGACCGGCTCGGCACTCAGCTGATGAGCTGGCAGACTCAGCACTCAGCTGATGAGCTGGCACGATCACTTCGCGGGCTTTCGGAGTTCGTCAATAAGCCGGTGTGCTGATCTCATCAGATCGCTAACTGCTGCAGCCTGCCCCGGGAGCTGCCAGGTCGACTTAGCTGAAGCCAGGTCGGCTCAGCTGGCGGGCTCCCGCAGGTCATTAATGACCCTGCCCAGCGACCTGAGCAGCACCATGAGGAAGATGGCCACGGCCAGCAGACCGGCACCACCCGTTACCAGGATACCACCGATGGACGGATCTGTGTTGGGCGGCCGGAACCGGGTCAGCAGCGCACCCTGAGGGCAGACACAGGTCACAGGTCAGCAGCGTGCCCTGCGATCACACGTAGGCCACAGGTCAGCAGCACACCCCGCGGTCACGCAGAAGTCACAGATCAACAGCGCATCCTGCCGGCACAAAGAGGTCGCAGGTATGCAGCACACATTGCCAGCACACAGAGGTCACATGGCAACAGGGCACGGTGCGGCGCGAGTATGGGGGAGGTCAGAGGTCAGTTGTAGAAGTGTCCTGTGGTGGCTACCGATGAATGGCGTACCCACTGCGTGCGCCCATACATCACTATTTTATCAGCCTTATCCCAATCGTCATGCTGAGTAGCTTTGTTCAAGTCGACGAACTTAGGGCATCGACCCAAGACCACAGCTGCATGTTGGAGGTTGTCAGTACTCTGGCGTTAAAACGGCAACCTAGGTGTACCATTCACGTCTTTAGTTTCCGCACCCACCGCTTAACAAAGTGTTCTGTCAACGCACCGTGGCGTAAGGTTACCTGTTTCCCGTGATCATGTTTTCTCACTTTTCGTGTTTCGAAATTTCACCTGAGCTGCCACCTTCCGTACCAAAATGCTACGTGCGCTCATGTCCAAAACAGTGCGATGACATTTAGACTAGCGCGTGATGGAGGCCAGCGAAGAGTGAATCGCGAGGTGAAGCCGTGCCCCAAAGCCCAATGATGCAGCGGACACCGATCTATGTCGGGAGTGGAGGCACCAATACAGTAGTCACCCATACAGTAGTCACCCATACAGTGGTTACCCATACAGTGGTCACCCATACAGTGGTCACCCATACAGTGGTCACCCATACAGTAGTCACCCATACAGTAGTCACCTATGCAGTAGTTACCTATGTAGTAGTCACCCATACACTAGTCACCCATACAGTAGTCACCATACAGTAGTCACTCATACAGTAGTCAACCATGCAGTAGTCACACATACAGTGGTCGCCCATACAGTAATCACCCATACAGTAGTCACCCCACAGTAGTCACCCATACAGTAGTCACCCACACAGTAGTCACCATACAGTAGTCACACATACAGTGGTCGCCCATACAGTAATCACCCATACAGTAGTCACCCCACAGTAGTCACCCCACAGTAGTCACCCATGCAGTAGTCACCCATGCAGTAGTCACACCACAGTAGTCACCCCACAGTAGTCACCCCACAGTAGTCACCCATACAGTAGTCACACCACAGTAGTCACCCCACAGTAGTCACCCCACAGTAGTCACCCCACAGTAGTCACCATACAGTAGTCACCCCACAGTAGTCACCCCACAGTAGTCACCCCACAGTAGTCACCATACAGTAGTCACCATACAGTAATCACCCATACAGTAGTCACCCCACAGTAGTCACCCCACAGTAGTCACCCATACAGTAGTCACCCCACAGTAGTCACCCCACAGTAGTCACCCCACAGTAGTCACCCCACAGTGGTCACCCATACAGTAGTCACCCCACAGTAGTCACCCCACAGTAGTCACCATACAGTAGTCACCCATGCAGTAGTCACCCCACAGTAGTCACACATACAGTGGTCGCCCATACAGTAATCACCCCACAGTAGTCACCCCACAGTAGTCACCATACAGTAGTCACCCATACAGTAGTCACCCCACAGTAGTCACCCCACAGTAGTCACCCATGCAGTAGTCACCCATACAGTAGTCACCCATGCAGTAGTCACACCACAGTAGTCACCCCACAGTAGTCACCCCACAGTAGTCACCCCACAGTAGTCACCATACAGTAGTCACCCATGCAGTAGTCACCCCACAGTAGTCACACATACAGTGGTCGCCCATACAGTAATCACCCATACAGTAGTCACCCCACAGTAGTCACCCCACAGTAGTCACCCCACAGTAGTCACCCCACAGTAGTCACCCCACAGTAGTCACCCCACAGTAGTCACCATACAGTAGTCACACATACAGTGGTCGCCCATACAGTAATCACCCATACAGTAGTCACCCCACAGTAGTCACCCCACAGTAGTCACCCCACAGTAGTCACACATACAGTGGTCACCCATACAGTAGTCACCCCACAGTAGTCACACATACAGTAGTCACCCATGCAGTAGTCACACCACAGTAGTCACCCCACAGTAGTCACCCCACAGTAGTCACACCACAGTAGTCACCCCACAGTAGTCACCCCACAGTAGTCACCATACAGTAGTCACCCATGCAGTAGTCACCCCACAGTAGTCACCATACGTGGTCCCATACAGTAATCACCCATACAGTAGTCACCCCACAGTAGTCACCCCACAGTAGTCACCCCACAGTAGTCACCCCACAGTAGTCACCCCACAGTAGTCCCTACAGTGGTCACCCTACAGTAGTCACCCCACAGTAGTCCCATACAGTAGTCACCCATGCAGTAGTCACCCACAGTAGTCACCCCACAGTAGTCACCCCACAGTAGTCACCCACAGTAGTCACCCCACAGTAGTCACCCCACAGTAGTCACCATACAGTAGTCACCCATGCAGTAGTCACCCCACAGTAGTCACACATACAGTGGTCGCCCATACAGTAATCACCCATACAGTAGTCACCCATACAGTGGTCACCCATACAGTGGTCACCCATACAGTGGTCACCCATACAGTGGTCACCCATACAGTAGTCACACCACAGTAGTCACCCCACAGTAGTCACCCCACAGTAGTCACCCCACAGTAGTCACACATACAGTGGTCACCCATACAGTGGTCACCCATACAGTGGTCACCCATACAGTAGTCACACCACAGTAGTCACCCATACAGTAGTCACACCACAGTAGTCACCCCACAGTAGTCACCCCACAGTAGTCACCCCACAGTAGTCACCCCACAGTAGTCACCCCACAGTAGTCACACATACAGTGGTCACCCATACAGTGGTCACCCATACAGTGGTCACCCATACAGTGGTCACCCATACAGTAGTCACACCACAGTAGTCACCCCACAGTAGTCACCCCACAGTAGTCACCCATACAGTAGTCACCCCACAGTAGTCACACATACAGTGGTCACCCATACAGTGGTCACCCATATAGTGGTCACCCATACAGTAGTCACACCACAGTAGTCACCCATACAGTAGTCACACCACAGTAGTCACCCATACAGTAGTCACACCACAGTAGTCACCCCACAGTAGTCACCCCACAGTAGTCACCCCACAGTAGTCACCCCACAGTAGTCACACATACAGTGGTCACCCATACAGTAGTCACACATACAGTGGTCACCCATGCAGTAGTCACCCCACAGTAGTCACCATACAGTAGTCACACATACAGTGGTCGCCCATACAGTAATCACCCATACAGTAGTCACCCCACAGTAGTCACCCCACAGTAGTCACCCATGCAGTAGTCACCCATGCAGTAGTCACCCATACAGTAGTCACCCCACAGTAGTCACCCATGCAGTAGCCACCCCACAGTAGTCACCCATACAGTAGTCACCCCACAGTAGTCACCCCACAGTAGTCACCCATGCAGTAGCCACCCCACAGTAGTCACCCATGCAGTAGTCACACGTCTGTGACACGCCTGGTGCCTCCGTCACTGAAGTGCGGCGACTGGTGGTGGCTCCACCCTCTCATGGTGACCATGAGCTTGGCGTGTTGGCCAATCAGAGCAGACGCAGCCTATCAAAAACTGGGCGAGTTCAGTGACGAAAGCTCGTGAAATCACCGCGGCGTGACGTCACGCCGCTGGCCGCCAACACAAATTGGGCGTTCGAAATAGCTTACAATTATTCCAGCAAACGGCATACATATTGTCTTGGTGCTTGACACCACTTCCACACCCGAGAGCTGGGCATTTCATGTCCCGAGAACAAATCGGTGAGGCTTGCGATGAGAAAAAGAAGTTATCGCCGTTTTTGAGCATTGCAATAAGAGCGATGGAAGATGATGCGCGGAGGCGTAGATGCACGTTGGGAATAGGACAGACAGCAGAGTTATGTAGCTGGCGGAGCACCGCCATCACCCCCTTTCAGAGACACTTTATGGCGCCGTAAAACACAATCAAACCGGCCGAGAAATGTTCTCATGAACCATTCCGGAGCTTCCTATCTCTACATCTTCCCCTCTTGTGCAGGCGCCGGCGGGCCGACCGGTTGGCACGAGGGACGATTACGTAAAGCATGCTGTCGCCTTGAGCGCGCCCGCCCGATCGACAGACGTCCCTTCGAATTGGTCCGCTTTCCTTGCTATTCAAACGGCCCGAGAGCTGTTTCCAATCAGTGCGTGGCTCGTGTGATGGGCCAGGTCGAGACAATCACCATAACTGGACCGGTCCGAGCCGTCGGCACCGTGTCCACTGTCCACGCCCCGTCCACGAGCGGCCGCCGATCGAAGCCAGCTGTCGGTGCGGTCAGGCGCGCCGGCTCGACCAATCGCAGCACTTCATCACGGTCTGGTGACGTGCATGCGGTTTTCGCGCCACATCGAGCACGTAAATGCTGTTCGATGAATGTCGCTGCGGTACCGTTCGGCGGAGCGGAACAGATCGGAAAAGATCTGGAATGATCTGGAATTGCCTGGACACAGCTTCTAATCAACCTCTACAAATGACAAACGGTCAAAATTATAACCACAAACGTTTAATTTCAAGAAGGCTACTTCTTGAGCATTAAAAACGTAGCTTAATTTTGCAGAGCACCGAACAGCCGACCAGGTGTGGCTAGATTGAAAAGCACGTGCTCTCCTCAACTCCCAGGTGTTCCCACGGCAGCCCTAGGCTGAAAACCGAAAACCGAACCTAACTGGCAGCATCTGGCCCCCGGCTAGTATTTGCATCTAGTTTAGCCGGGATTCCACTGACCGCTGTGCCGCTTCATGTCACATGCTTCATGCTTCATGTCAGTTGACACACACGGGTAAATTCCACCCTTGCTACTGACAGGAGCGTGCCGGGCAACAGAGAGGTGCGGCATGAGCCATGAGCCAGGAGCGTGCCGGGCAAGAGAGGTGCGGCATGAGCCATGAGCCAGGAGCGTGCCGGGCAACAGAGGTGCGGCATGAGCCATGCGGCGAAACAAAGTGCACTAGTTAAGGGCCACTTCAGGCCTCATATTGATAGCATCAAGCTATCGGCGGACAGCCCTCTCACCAACAGTGAACGTGTTTCTCTCACGTGCACGCGCGTATGTATATATATATATATATATATATATATATATATATATATATATATAGACACATATGAGCACGCTGTTCTGGTCGTGTTTTGATGACGTCCACAACACTGCTGGACGCTGGCACTGGGTGGCAGCCACCGCTGCCGTCGCCTGAGTCAGACAAATGTGCCGAGCACGTCTGGAACCGGCTCATCACGGCCAGACGCTGGCTAGACATGCTCACCGAGACGGCGCTGACGCCGTTCTCGTCAGGCGCGCACACGTGCCGCTCGCGGGCCACGTGTGACAATGGCAGCCGTGAACGGCGCTCAGCGTGCTGGGATTGTTTCGCCGGCTGCTGCGGTCGGCTGATCGGTGATCGGTGACGATGCAGAGCTGCCAGTCCGGGAGCTGCGACCAGTGCGGTACCTACTGGGGCGAGTCCTAGGTGTGCTGCGACCTGTGCAGTACCTACTGGAGTGAGTCCCAGGTGTGTTGCGACCTGTGCGGTACCTACTAGGACGAGTCCCGGGTGTGCTGCGACTTGTGCGGTACCTACTGGGGCGAGTCCCGGGTATGCTGCGACCTGTGCGGTACCTACTGGGGCGAGTCCCGGGTATGCTGCGACCTGTGCGGTACCTACTGGGGCGAGTCCCGGGTATGCTGCGACCTGTGCGGTACCTACTGGGGCGAGTCCCGGGTATGCTGCGAACTGTGTGGTGCTTACTGGGGCGAGTCCCGGGTATGTTTTCCTGAATTCTATGAAATTATCAAATGCCGTTTGATGCCATTTCGATAGACTAAACATAAATGTTACAAGTTGTCTCAATTCAAGTTATTAAGCTCGCCTTCTCACATGCTCTCTTCCGAGCACGTGAGAAGGCAAACAAGCTGGCGCAGAGGACCGAAGACAAAGCCTTCAGAACGCACCGCCGACTGCCAGTGACATCAGTGACGTCATGCAGTGATGTCATCCGGTGGCGTCACGCGGCGACCATAAAGCCGAGTGGCGGTCTCGGTATCACTATGCGGCTCAGCCATACCGGACCCGTGGAAGCCGCTGTCATGACGAAACTTCCATTGTTGAGGTCGCAAGGGGAGCTTAATTTTACAACCCTGGCGAGAATAATGGAGTAATTAAACAATTAAAAGAGTTAGCAACCCTGCGAAGGCCAGTCACCTCTGATATATCCTTGCACACTCATGGCACAGGCACTGAGCAGGTGGATCGCCAAGGATCATACGTCACAACTGGGTGCAAACTACTCCGGGAACTCGGCCCCATTTATGCCAGTGGCCTTTGTCTACCGACGCGGGTCCGGCCGACTGAACACCGCCCTGGGGTGCAGCCTCTGGCCGTAGCCTGTGTGGTGACTGTAGACGATCCACCTCCGACAAGTGGGGTCGCGCCGGTGATAACCGGCGCGTCAACAATCGCCGGCGGCGCGCCGTGATTGTCGCGTCGTCAGCTGACGCGACGGAGAAGGCGCTCTCTGGTGACGTACACTGTCCGCCGTCCTCCGCGCGTATCACCAGACTGCGCGGTCCGGCGTCCGTCCTTCCCGTGAGCGCCCCCCGTAAGGCACCCTCGCCTTCGTGTTTACGACCCCCAGCTGTGCGGTCCTTCGCCTCGCCGTTCGAGTTTTAACTTGATTTAACCCCCGGTTACATCACATTTGTCGCGTCGTCAGCTGACGCGACGGAGAAGGGTCCCGCAACGGAACGGGCAGCCAACGGCGGCTGCCATTAAGACGACGCTGCGTGAAAAAAAATATATGTCGCACTCAGTTTGTTAAGTGTTTGCGTTGCGACTATGGCTGCTATCACTGCTCCTGCTAGCAGCCGCTCGTGTTGACAGGTGTGGCGGACAGACACAAGCTGACCACTGTCTGACTCTCTGACCAGAGAGCAGGAGTGATGCCCTACCAGGTCTGACGAGGCTTATTTGCAGAGGCACGTCATGCATCAAGTTGAGAAGTGCGGTCGTGCTAGAGGTGCAGTCAGATAAATTGTGCACGTCTTCAATTTCCGTAGCGGAGGACCCATCCATAATGTATTCAGTATGCATTCAGTATGCATTCAGTATGCATTCAGATAATGCATTCAGCAACAGCTTTAGAAATTGGTAACGTCCCTTTAAATCGAGCCGCTTCAATGCCTTTTTCTTCAGCATGCACTCAGGTAGCTGAGGTAGCTCGGGCATTCAGCACGTGCTGTAGCTTGACCATGTTTTCGGAAATCACTGCACTAAGCGAATAAAGAAATACCGTGGAGGACAAATGCATCATTAAATACATCCGAAAACAATTATTTCACGTGCACACAAGAGATTGCTTGAGAAGAATGCCTGATAACAGATAATTACTATTTTGGTGATCCTGCCCAAAGCACCCACTGTGCTTGCCTTGTGTTCCCCCACTACTTCCATGAGGTGGAGACCGAAACACAATGGCCGTTACGTTCCGTCAAACGAAAAATCCGACTTCAACTGCTCGACTTTTTCCTTTTTTTCCATTCCACCGATGGCTTTTTAACGCCAGAGCTACCAACCGCCTTAAACCTACCATTTCGGCATACCGGTGGTCATCGCTGCTTTCGGCTTTCAGGAATAGAGAATAAACGGGCCATGCGTTAGATGAGTACTTGACGGGCCAGGCGTTAGATGGATACTTTCCATTGTCTCGTAATTGCATGAATTACATTTGAATTTTCTGCACCGAACTTGCTATCTTTCCAGATACCTTTCACGTTTAAACATGTGAAGAACTGTCTCGTAAAACTCATTGAAATGAAGGCGTTGCAGCACATTCCCATCGTAATTAGTACGCAAAGATATGCTAATTTAACACTGGCACCGTCCTGCGTGCAAATACGGTAGACCAAGTAAATGTGTGCTCCAACGGTTTAATCACCTATCCAGTGACTAATACATTGTTTAATACAACGAAGAATGGCTCTTAGATGCTCCTGGGTTTTAGACATTGCGTGTAAAGAAAGCATACGACCTTCAATATACCAGGAGGTGCTGAGTTGACATTAAAAGTAACGTTAAGGATTATACTTTATTACTCAACGTTTCGGCCAGGGGCCATCGTCAGGAGTGATATAAAAATGTCAAGTTTTAACAATTGAAAAAAAAAGCACGCCAGCAAAAAAAGCGTGCAAAAGACACGTGGAATGCGGGAAATCCTCCTCAGTGGTGCAGACACTTAAAGAAACTCCAAACCAGAAACAAACTATGCCAAGATAGAATCCTCTGAGGAAGCCCGAGCCTAGAACTAGTTGTCACTAAGAACTAGTTGTCCACAACATTTGTCGATTAGTTATCCATGAAATAATGAAAGGAAATTCTTTTCTCCTTTTAATACCAGTCTATACTATTTTTATAGACTGCTATGCATACTGACAATGCCAATTGTGCGTGATAGCTGGTTCCAATGTTAACTACCCTGCTGGTAAAGAAAGACTGTCTTGTCTTTATCCTGATATGGTTAACTTTGATTTTGAATTGATGGTCTCTAATAACCAATTGTATAATTTGTATTATCCTAGAGATGGATGTGTTGCTGACCATGAATAAATTTAAATACCTTGATGAGACCTTCTCCCCTTATTTTTCTGTATCTAAGTGTACACACATTCATATCTTTTTTAATCTTGTCTCATATGGTAGGTTGCTCAAATTACTAATCCTCGTTTGCACTCTCTCTAAATATTACCAACTTTTTCCATAGCTATAGGGGATCAAGCTCCATTATTTAAAATGTGCCCTGAAATTTTGTTATTGCTTCTTTTGTATGTTGTCCATAATTTGTGGACACAATATGATGTACACAATTTTGTATTCACAATAACACCTAAGTCCTTCTGTTGAGTAACAGCTAGTACTTGGCTACCCATCAAGCATGGATTCCTGATATGATGTCTACCTACATGCATTATTCGACACTTATCAAAGCTAAATTTAATTTGGCACTTTTTATACCTTTTCAATACTATTTACGAATATTGTGACCAAGAGTGGTTCCAGTACTGACCATTGCAGTACTTCACTAAGAGCATCTTGTCATGAAATCTTCATGCCACCTAGCACCGGGGACGAGTGGTCTAGGAGTAAGATGCTGGTCTCACAATCGAAAGATTGTGGGTTCGAATCTCACCTGTCGCTACTCTTCGCCCGCGACCAATCTGCGTGAGAGATTGGCGACGCTATATGACTCGACGGTCGCCGTGTCGTAAAACCAATAACCACAACCACCACCGCCACCTAGCACCACTCTCTACTGTCCATCTGAAAGCCATAGCTCAAACTGATTTTCATATCAGGATTAAATCAATATGATGTCTTATCACACTTGTCTGTAGCAAAATCCAAAAAGTTCAAGATATTTGTCAGCGAGATCAACCTTTTCTAAACACATGCTGGGTGTCTCGAATCAATATGTTCCCTTCCAGAAAACAACCATTATATCCGTAATAATTGGTTTAAGCAGCGTATATCCTAAGGATGTTGGTCCTGCATTTACATAACTTCATTCAAAATGGTGTGGTCCCCGCATTGTCCCGACTAGACGCTGCCTCAATCACGCCGTGATCTAGTAGAGATCGCGGCGCCTTGCCCGCGGTATTAACTGCAAAACAATTATCGCACCTCTACCACTGACCCACACTAATCGGTATCCGTTCTTTGACAGTAACGCCGCTGCTGCCTCAATCCTGTGTGCCGGGATCCTGCTATCCTGGTTTGGTCTGGCCGCATCGTCCGTCCATCACCTACATCAGACCTTCCTGCCATCCTTCTGAGGTTGGTTTTTTCACCTACATCCTGTCCTGTGTTCTTACGTCGTTGACTTGCTGCTTGGATCCGTGGGTGTCTGGCATGGTGAAAATTAAATCTGATGAAGCTGTCGTATGCTATATATGTCTTAGAAATATCAGAAAAAGTAATGCTAAGCGACATGCGCAAAACGTGCACAGGGTGGGGGAAAAAACGTCAGGACTTTAGCAAGGCATGTAAGAGAGAGACAATGCGACGGAAGAGGCGGGATCGAGATGTCCGTCCAGACCCGATCGGATGTAGCACTGCTGTGGGGACGTCTGGAGACGATGCCACGCCAACTGCACAAGCAGCAACCACTGACTCTGCCTCCCTCGACTCTGACAGTGATGTAGACGATCCCAGCCCAGCTGCTGTCGAGCCGGAAATGAATGACGAGCCCACCAGTGACCCCATGGACGAGACGAGACCGACAAGGACAGCGGTCATGGACACAGACGATGCGATTATAGCGATTATATTACTCAGACTTGAACGGTTATGGTTGTTGATGCAATAAAACTCATATTTTATGTTCCGAGTGTGTACTACATCATTGGCGTTGAAAGAACGTGGAACGATGGACAAAGACAAGAGAAGCTGTTGCTTCAGTTCAACGAATCCAAGTTGCGTTGGGGATATGCAAAATAATTATCTCCATGAGATAGTACGATTTTGGTTTCGCTGTTGACTGGTATTCGTAGAAACTATCCACATTTCCAGTCACACTCGCGATCATATCGATTCGAAGTTCAGCCATGCACAATTAAAAGTTGTTATTGGCTTGGTTAGTGCTTCCGTTGATGGCGTCGGTGCTGACTGTTCAGATGCCTCATTTCACTTTTATATTAAATGTTGATGGTGTGCTGTATTATTTATTTACAAAGCCCAGCTGTTTGATCGAGTTGCGGCATGGCCTTCACCAGAGATGATGCTCCCTTGAGACCAAATGACTAAGGACATAAACACATCACAAAAAGCAAAACAAAAGCAGTGTCAGTATTAGTAACATTGCCGTAGTTACGCTCCAGTTACAGCCGAAAAGCAGACGTAGAAATATGCAGGCAGATGATTCGAAAGTGCTGTCAGACACCGACACTGAACTGGTGATACGGTCGTTCTGCGGGCACTGGTTCAGCATTTGAGGACGTGACAGGTCACAGGTATGATGACAGTTATCTGGATTGCATAGGTCAGCACCGCCACCGAGGGATGTAGGCTTCGTGATCAGGTCTGCATGATGAGGACTGGTCAGCGAGGCAGTGGCCAAGGTGGATGGTACCTGTAACACAATACCAACCAATCAAATACACCCACATGCAGCTCATAGCATTTGGGTGAGGCCATCATGCACATTGTACATGCAGGTTTAAGTGGCAGGTGCTAGATGTGCGACATTTATCTTCTCCAAGGGACGGAACAGTCAATTACTTCGCATTTACCTTTGTACCTTTGCACGCATCACGGTCCGCCATCATACACATTGAGGAAAACCACAGCCATCAAGCACCCGGCATGCACAGCTGAAACAAACACGTCCAAGTATAACATGCAATGTAGGTCTTTGATAGGGCGGTGCACAGGTGTCCTTCCGCCATGTGTGGCCAGATTAATGTGAAAAAGTACCGAAGAATGCAATTGCCTGTTTCATTTCAAGCACCGCGCTACATTCATGAACTCAATAAAGAAAGGAAGAAGCAAAATGAGAAGCATGTGAAGGTACTGACCCCAAAAATGTGGTTCAGGAAGAGTGGACGTAACATACAATTTGTCCAAATTTGTATGATTATGTTTGCCACTCTGGCCATGTGTATATTTTATTAGTATGATGGCGCAATCTGGGTTTTCATCATGATGCATCTATTCAGCGTTTTTCATCTTTCACTATCTCAGAGTGATTTTGTTTTTCATCCGCACAGATATTGAAAAAGTAATTTTAAGACACTGATATATGTGCGTGAGTGTATGTATCGATATGTATATGGACCATCGGCTCGGGCTTCCTCAGAGGATTCTATCTTGGCATAGTTTGTTTCTGGTTTGGAGTTTCTTTAAGTGTCTGCACCACTGAGGAGGCTTTCCCGCATTCCACGTGTCTTTTGCACGCTTTTTTTTGCTGGCGTGCTTTTTTCAATTGTTAAAACTTGACATTTTTATATCACTCCTGACGATGGCCCCTGGCCGAAACGTTGAGTAATAAAGTATAATCCTTAACGTTACTTTTAATGTCAACTCAGCACCTCCTGGTATATTGAAGGTCGTATGTTTTCTTTACACGCAATGACTAATACATTGTACATAATTTGTACTGATGGGACGCCAAGACCACCATTTTCGACTGATTTGACCACAGCTTTTGCGGCAACCATCGGCGTCCTGTCTCTTCAGATGAATCGTGTCATTAAGCTCGACATTTGTGGCAACTGTTGTCTAGAAAGAATGATGCATGGGGTTATAAATGGTAGTTTCGGTACGATCCAGCTCCGAGACGTTGATCGAAAATAAATTACTTCACATGTAACCTGCGCCCTCTCTCCTTAAGTCGGGATGCTCTGTCGGCCCGACTCAGGATCTCAGCGGCGGACTGGTGTGATACGAAGGTTGCGAAACACTTGAAATTCGGAACGACACTATGCTTCACTCTTGGTGATAAGCATGCAAACATAAATATTATCATGTATTTCCCTCATTACTACAGATACTGGGTGAATATAACGCCAACACAATTAAGCTCTTCGAACAGTTGCAAAATCACAGACAATCTGCGCATATGATAAGGTGCAGGGCTAGCCACGTCTAAAACATCTAGTGTACTTATCCACTGGTCCTACCATTCGACCAATCAGATTCCCCAATTCTAGGCTCATAAGTCTATGCCACTCGAGAACATTCCTCCTTATCAGCTTGCCGCGGGAGATAAAAAGCAAGCTCACTGTGCGATCTTAACCAGCAAAAAATAACTCTACGTATTAACAAAACAAAGCGGAGCGCGCAGATCCAGCGTCACTGTGCCCGGACCTGAGCGGCCGGACAGGTCTGAGCGGAGCGCGCAGATCCAGCGTCACTGTGCCCGGACCCGAGCGGCCGGACAGGTCTGAGCGGAGCGCGCAGATCCAGCATCACTGTGCCCGGACCCGAGCGGCCGGACAGGTCTGAGCGGAGCGCGCAGATCCAGCATCACTGTGCCCGGACCTGAGCGGCCGGACAGGTCTGGCTCGTGTCCCGCCCGGGATGACCCAGTTTCGGCGCGTGATGGCTCACAGTCGTGCACCCGGCCGGAAATGCTCAAAGTCCGCAGCCAGCCGGATCGGCTTCCCTCTGGCTGCGCTCACCCTGATGCAGCCTCCTGACTCTCTAACCGGTCTCTGCCACAGCCACCTGACCTTTCGGCCGGTCTCTGCCACAGCCACCTGACCTTTCGGCCGGTCTCTGCCACAGCCACCTGACCTTTCGGCCGGTCTCTGCCACAGCCACCTGACCTTTCGGCCGGTCTCTGCCACAGCCACCTGACCGTTCGGCTCGGTCTTTGCCGCAGCCTCCTGACTTCATCGGCCGGTCTCTGCCACAGCCACCTGATCCTCCAGTCGATCTCTGCCACAGCCACCTGACCTTTCGGCCGGTCTCTGCCACAGCCACCTGATCCTCCAGTCGGTCACTGCCGCAGCCTCCTGGTTCACCAGTCGGTCTCTGCCGCAGCCTCCTCGTCCACCAGTCGGTCTCTGCCGCAGCCTCCTGATCTGCCAGCCGGTCTCTGCCGCAGCTCTCTGGCTCTTCGATCCGCTTCTTCTACAGCCCCTGATCTACCAGCCCGCATCTGCTGTGGTTTTCCGCCCTGGTAGGATGTCTCCACCACCCAGAACTGCTTGGTCTGACAGCATCCTTCAGCCCGCCTCTGCCACCCGTGGCCACCCGCCGGTCCTCTGCCACCCGTGGCCACCCGTGTCCGCCCGCCGGTCCTCTGCCACCCGTGGCCGCCCGCCCGCCCCTGTCACCGGTGGCCGCCCGCCCGCCTCTGCCGCCCGTGGCCACCCGCCGGTCCTCTGCCAGCCGTGTCCGCCTGACGGTCCTCTGCCAGCCGCGGTTGGCTGCTGCAGAGTTGGGTGGCGAGGGACCGGCCCATCAGCCGACCTCCTCGGCGTGCTTCTGCGAACTGGCGCTGAGCGGCGGCGGCGGCGGCGGCGGCGGAAGATGCCGTGGCAGCTGGCCATCGGTCCATCGCCGGCCCGTGATTAGCGCTGCGATCGTCCGATCCGGCCGCGTTACGGCCGGCCGCCAGCCAGATCCGACGTGACGGCCACTCGATCGAGCCGCCTCCACTCCGCCCGACCGTGGGAGTCGACCCCAGGTCGGCAGCGGCGGACGACGGTGCTGACCTGCCCGCCGTCAGGTCAGCCCCCGAGCGGTGTCCGAAGCATGGGTGGCGGGAACTGTACGCCTCATATCGAAGGGTTATCGGGCTTACATCCAGCTTGCATACCTACATCCGCTTATCCAGCTTACATATATGCCAGTAATCGTTTGCCAGTCGTGGAATAGCAGGAACGCGGATGTAAAACAAAACTAGTTTATTGGGAAAATCATTAAGAAGCACAGAAGCAAAATGTCCAAGCTGTCACCCACATAAAAATATAATCAGCCGGTTGTCACCTGGGTGATATCAATACTCATGGCCGTTAATGAAGTTGATATCTGTGTCAAGGTCTGGCTCGTGCCGCGGTGGTGAGCTTTTTGTCCTGCCAAATGGTGACTACCACTCCGGAGAGTTGCAGCGGTGGTGAGCTTGTCATCCTGTCAAATGGTGACCGCCACTCCGGAGAGTTGCAGCGGTGGTGAGTTTGTCATCCTGTCAAATGGTGACCGCCACTCCGGAGAGTTGCAGCGGTGGTGAGCTTGTCATCCTGTCAAATGGTGACCGCCACTCCGGAGAGTTGCAGCGGTGGTGAGTTTGTCATCCTGTCAAATGGTGACCGCCACTCCGGAGAGTTGCAGCGGTGGTGAGCTTGTCATCCTGTCAAATGGTGACCACCACTCCGGAGAGTTGCAACGGTGGTGAGCTTGTCGTCCTGTCAAGTGGTGACCACCACTCCGGAGAGTTGCACAGCGATGTAGCGGCGGAGAAATGTGGGGTGACAAATGCCCACCCTGTCCCCGTCATCCTAATGGCACCCAATCTCGTCACGTTTGCTCGGGGAAAAGCAGCTTACTTTTCATCTCTCTGGGCGAGCTGGTAAGGAGAAAGACTCTCGGCAAGCTGGTAGGGAGAAATACTCTCGAGTGGCACAAACCCATGCGCCTAGAAGTGTGAAACCTGATTGGTCGAGCGGCAGGGTCAGTGGCGTAGGCAGGATTTGCATAATGGGGGGGGACCGGGAGTCAAGAGTGCACATTCCACCATGGGTTAACAATGATCAGGTCGAGAGCAGGAAGATAGACGTCACAAAACGACGAATTTTCGCTGCTCAATGGAAGCCAACTGACCGATCTGACCGTCTCCTGACTACGCTACTGGACAGGCCGCTCGGTGGCAAGGCCAGGCATAGCATGATCCGATGGTTTTTTCCTAAACAATATGGGCACATTACTGTGTGCGCACAAGCACACGGAAGGGTCATGAGGGTTAGCATGACGCCATCACCTGATCTGAAAATAGAAGCAAGCTGACAAATAAGCGTCAGAAATATCAGGCAGGTACATCCGTGATGACAGATTCATTGCATGTAAAGGTGTAAGGCCGGCCGTTAAAACGGTTGTAAAATTCAATGAAACCGGGTCCATAAAATGCATGAAAATGATCCGGTCACGCGGTGCCTCATAGATGCATAGAACTGAGCCGTAATGAAATCATCTCACTGTTTTGGAGCCTCTAAATCTGCCCGCTGTCATCGGTTCGCTCGTTAAAAGTCCACTGGTGTCGGTAGCTTGTTCCATGGTGAGGCTTCACGCGACCTGGGTGGGCAACCTGGCCAAGAGGTCAGTCTGTGACCTTACAGTCGGACGTGTGGTCCCACGAGATCCCCAGCGTTCTACGTGGCTCCTAGGGACCTGGCGGACTGTGTGCTCTCAGTCAGCTGGCTGTGCCATCTGTCAGCTGGCTGAGTGGTCAGTCAGCTGGTTGTGTGGTCTATCAGCTGACTGCGTGGCCCCAGTCAGCTGGCTGTGTCTCCTCAGTCAGCTGACTATGTGGCTTGTTAGCTGGTTGTGTGGTCTATCAGCTGACTGTGGTCTGAGTCAGCTGGCTGTGTCTTCTCAGTCAGCTGGCTGTGTCTTCTCAGTCAGCTGTCTGCGTGGTCCGTCAGCTCATTGTGTCATCTGTCAGCTGGCTGTGCCGTTTATCAGCTAACTGTATGGTCTGTCAGCTGGCCGTGTGGTTTGTCAGGCTGTGTGGTCTGTCAGCTGGCTGTGTGGTCTGTCAGGCTGTGTGGTCTGCCAGCTGGCTGTGTGGTCTGTCAGCTGGCCGTGTTGGTCTGCCAGCTGGCTGTGTGGTCTGTCAGCTGGCTGTGTGGTCTGCCAGCTGGCCGTGTGGTCTGTCAGGCTGTGTGGTCTGTCAGCTGGCTGTGTGGTCTGTCAGCTGGCCGTGTGGTCTGTCAGCTGGCC
Source organism: Ashinkailepas kermadecensis (assembly GCA_034440615.1). Lineage (NCBI taxonomy): Eukaryota > Metazoa > Arthropoda > Thecostraca > Neolepadidae > Ashinkailepas > Ashinkailepas kermadecensis. The sequence goes on from JAOTOM010005175.1 coordinate 415,798, forward strand.
GTGTGGTTTGTCAGGCTGTGTGGTCTGTCAGCTGGACGTGTTGGTCTGCCAGCTGGCTGTGTGGTCTGTCAGCTGGCTGTGTGGTCTGTCAGCTGGCTGTGTGGTCTGTCAGCTGGACGTGTTGGTCTGCCAGCTGGCTGTGTGGTCTGTCAGCTGGCCGTGTGGTTTGTCAGGCTGTGTGGTCTGTCAGCTGGACGTGTTGGTCTGCCAGCTGGCTGTGTGGTCTGTCAGCTGGCTGTGTGGTCTGTCAGCTGGCCGTGTGGTCTGTCAGGCTGTGTGGTCTGCCAGCTGGCTGTGTGGTCTGTCAGCTGGCCGTGTTGGTCTGCCAGCTGGCTGTGTGGTCTGTCAGGCTGTGTGGTCTGCCAGCTGGCCGTGTGGTCTGTCAGGCTGTGTGGTCTGTCAGCTGGCTGTGTGGTCTGTCAGCTGGCCGTGTTGGTCTGCCAGCTGGCTGTGTGGTCTGTCAGCTGGCCGTGTTGGTCTGCCAGCTGGCTGTGTGGTCTGCCAGCTGGCTGTGTGGTCTGTCAGGCTGTGTGGTCTGCCAGCTGGCTGTGTGGTCTGTCAGCTGGCTGTGTGGTCTGTCAGCTGGCTGTGTGGTGTGTCAGCTGGCCGTGTTGGTCTGCCAGCTGGCTGTGTGGTCTGCCAGCTGGCTGTGTGGTCTCGCCAGACCTGACGTGACCTCGGATGGTACACACCGTCGGTCACGAGACAGCCATGGACGTGTTGGTCTGCCAGCTGGCTGTGTGGTCTGTCAGCTGGCTGTGTGGTCTGTCAGCTGGCTGTATGGTCTGTCAGCTGGACGTGTTGGTCTGCCAGCTGGCCGTGTGGTCTGTCAGCTGGCCGTGTGGTTTGTTCTGTGTGGTCTGTCAGCTGGACGTGTTGGTCTGCCAGCTGGCTGTGTGGTCTGTCAGCTGGCTGTGTGGTCTGTCAGCTGGCCGTGTGGTCTGTCAGGCTGTGTGGTCTGCCAGCTGGCTGTGTGGTCTGTCAGCTGGCCGTGTTGGTCTGCCAGCTGGCTGTGTGGTCTGTCAGGCTGTGTGGTCTGCCAGCTGGCCGTGTGGTCTGTCAGGCTGTGTGGTCTGTCAGCTGGCTGTGTGGTCTGTCAGCTGGCCGTGTTGGTCTGCCAGCTGGCTGTGTGGTCTTCCAGCTGGCTGTGTGGTCTGCCAGCTGGCTGTGTTGGTCTGCCAGCTGGCTGTGTGGTTTGTCAGGCTGTGTGGTCTGCCAGCTGGCTGTGTGGTCTGTCAGCTGGCTGTGTGGTCTGTCAGCTGGCTGTGTGGTGTGTCAGCTGGCCGTGTTGGTCTGCCAGCTGGCTGTGTGGTCTGCCAGCTGGCTGTGTGGTCTCGCCAGACCTGACGTGACCTCGGATGGTACACACCGTCGGTCACGAGACAGCCATTACCCGGGCAGTGGCGATTACCTCGGTCTCGGCACCGATCACGACAGAGGCGGCGCGCGTCCTGAAGCTCGTGACGCTCGGCCGTCACACCGTGACGCATCACGGTGGGCCGTGACTGAGGCGGCCGTCACACATGACTTTGGACTGTGACTGAGGCGGCAGTCACACATGACTTTGGACCATGGCTGAGGCGGCCGTCACACATGACGTTGAGCCGTGACTGAGACGGCCGTCACACATGACTTTGGACTATGACTGAGGCGGCCGTCACACATGACTTTGGACTATGACTGAGGCGGCCGTCACACATGACTTTGGACCATGACTGAGGCGGCCGTCACACATGACGTTGAGCCGTGACTGAGACGGCCGTCACACATGACTTTGGACTATGACTGAGGCGGCCGTCACACATGACTTTGGACCATGACTGAGGCGGCCGTCACACATGACGTTGAGCCATGACTGAGGCGGCCGTCACACATGACGTTGAGCCCTGACTGAGGCGGCCGTCAGTCCGACGCGGGAGCCGAGCTGACGCGACTGTAGCGGGGAGATGGGACAGTAGCGTAGCTGGGAAGGTTTCCAATGGAGAGCAAGCCAATGATGGAAGAGTGGCTAAGCTCCGATGCAGTCTTTAAAGAGAGAGAGAGAGAGAGAGAGAGAGAGAGAGAGAGAGAGAGAGAGAGAGAGAGAGAGAGAGAGAGAGAGAGAGAGAGAGAGAGAGAGAGAGAGAGAGACAGAGACAGAGACAGAGACAGAGACAGAGACAGAGACAGAGACAGAGACAGAGACAGAGACAGAGACAGAGACAGAGACAGAGACAGAGACAGAGACAGAGACAGAGACAGAGACAGAGACAGAGACAGAGACAGAGACAGAGACAGAGACAGAGACAGAGACAGAGACAGAGACAGAGACAGAGACAGAGACAGAGACAGAGACAGAGACAGAGACAGAGACAGAGACAGAGACAGAGACAGAGACAGAGACAGAGACAGAGACAGAGACAGAGACAGAGACAGAGACAGAGACAGAGACAGAGACAGAGACAGAGACAGAGACAGAGACAGAGACAGAGACAGAGACAGAGAGAGACAGAGACAGAGACAGAGACAGAGACAGAGACAGAGACAGAGACAGAGACAGAGACAGAGACAGAGACAGAGACAGAGACAGAGACAGAGACAGAGACAGAGACAGAGACAGAGACAGAGACAGAGACAGAGACAGAGACAGAGACAGAGACAGAGACAGAGACAGAGACAGAGACAGAGACAGAGACAGAGACAGAGACAGAGACAGAGACAGAGACAGAGACAGAGACAGAGACAGAGACAGAGACAGAGACAGAGACAGAGACAGAGACAGAGACAGAGACAGAGACAGAGACAGAGACAGAGACAGAGAGAGAGAGAGAGAGAGAGAGAGAGAGAGAGAGAGAGAGAGAGAGAGAGAGAGAGAGAGAGAGAGAGAGAGAGAGAGAGAGAGAGAGAGAGAGAGAGAGAGAGAGAGAGAGAGAGAGAGAGAGAGAGAGAGAGAGAGAAGAGAGAGAGAGAGAGAGAGAGAGAGAGAGAGAGAGAGAGAGAGAACAAAACGCCTGAGGGAAAAGGATCATTTACTCCCTTCGTATCTCCCTTGACTGCGATACTGATTGGAGTCGTTCGCATTTGTGGGGCTAGACGCGGATTCTGTGCTTCTCTAGGCGGAGAGGGAATGGCAAGTGGCGGTTCTGAACTGAACACTATAGTTGCAAAGTGCATGTCACCAATCCTTGTCGATTCAAAATGGTCAGGTTCAAGTGACGAGTGATTAAAGCGCAGAAGAGAAAATAGAGCTGAACCTAAACTGGAGCTCAACTCATAGATGGAGAATCCCATATGGCATTGGCGGATCGAAGGGGGAGGCATAGGAGCCATGGCATCCTCCAAAAGGCCGATTTTGTCGAAATTTTGAACTAAACTTACATTTTCTGACAATCAAAAAAAAACATTGTATGATGTAAACATTTCTAAAACAGAACCGACGAATGATTGCTGTTTAAATCGTACACTTTTAGTCGGAAGAATTTGTATGTATATCTCCCCATCCCCCACTCCCAACCGGTCCAGAACTATGCTTCTGGATCCGCCCTTGTCATGCGGTATGTCTGGTAAATGTCCCCAAGCAACGTTTGTCGAAAAGGGCCAGGTTGTGTCATATTGCCATTGAAAAGCTATGCTTTTGGCTCTCATGGCACACCAACGTTTTTCTAATCCTCCACCAATGCCTGGACTCCTTGGCTATGGAGAATTGTTTTTGCACAACACTTGCACGTCACTACGTAACTCTTTTTGCACAACACTACGTTCGTGTCGTGACTAACCGCTGACGCCGGGGTAGCCCAAGAGCCCTCATCAGTGCATGCACTCATTCATTTCGTGACAAGAAAGCGCGATGGAAAATTAAAACTCGTACGAAAGCCACGCATGGCACCACGTTCCGGCGGAAGTGTGTAATTAAGTTGTTTCGAGGGTCGTTTGCTGCGCACCATCGTGACACGGCGGTAGCTGGAGCCCTGCACGACACTCGACCAGGGTGGGGGTTCACGACTGTGTACAGGGCCCAGTGTGCGTGACGCTGCAGGTGGGCGGGGTAAACCACCGAGCAGTAGATCACAAGCACGCCGCCTCGGCCACCATCAGCAAACGCTAAAACACTAACAGCGGGTTTCACCGCAGACGTGATGAACTGTCTCACCGCGGACGTGATGGACAGTCTCACCGCAGACGTGATGGAGGACAGTCTCACCGCAGACGTGATGGACAGTCTCACCGCAGACGTGATGGACAGTCTCACCGCGGACGTGATGGACAGTCTCACCGCAGACGTGATGGACAGTCTCACCGCAGACGTGATGGACAGTCTCACCGCAGACGTGATGGACAGTCTCACCGCAGACGTGATGGACAGTCTCACCGCAGACGTGATGGACAGTCTCACCGCAGACGTGATGGACAGTCTCACCACAGACGTGATGGACAGTCTCACCACAGACGTGATGGACAGTCTCACCGCAGACGTGATGGACAGTCTCACCGCAGACGTGATGGACAGTCTCACCACAGACGTGATGGATGACAGTCTCACCACAGACACAACAGACAGTCTCCATGACGGCGCGCGAGTGGATTAGTAAGTGATACTGTTAAATATAATGGAAAACAACTCGGCTTCTTATAGTAATGTTACCAAGACAGCAGAAGAAGAGCTTCAAATAAATTTTGTGAAGGTCCACCAATGCCAAAGCTGATGAAGTCGAATCTCATTTTAGGAGCTGACCCGTACAGTTTCGTGTTGAAATGTGCAATTATTGCATTGTTCCTTCGATCAATGGAGAGGTCCAAGCCTATTCAACAACGTAGGAAGTTTCATTCATGCGCGAAAGACCTCTTACCGAGAAGAATACGCGCTTTGCTATATTCAGGCCCGATTTAACCACTGGGAATCGGTAATTTGTGTGCTTTGGACACGTTCCCATGTTCCCGTCCATCCCCACCTCAATAAGGAATCTGACATCAATGACTGAAACTCGTGCAACCTTGTCTGACATCATCTATTGCAAAGCACAGATAGCCAAGGCCCATATAGCCACCAAATGCACCTACAATACCGTCGAAATAAAGCCCAACTAGATCACGTTACAATCGAACTGAATACCCATTGGGGCGAGTGGTCGAGCCGGAGTCTGTGACGCCATTACGAGATACCCAGGGTCACCGAGCCGCAGTCGGTGACGTCACTCCCGAGTGTGACGGGCGTACCACCTGAGGTGCACGGACAGCCGCGATGCCGTCCAGATTTGCACACGGGCCAACATATTAATTGGATTTATATGGGGCTAGCGTGTGTTCGTGATAGACGAGCGGCGGCGGGCGGAGACAGACCACGACCAGCCACTGCCAGCTGCCACCCGACTCGTCTGGTGGACGGTCACAGTGGCGGCAGGTCACGACCGGTCACTGCCAGCTGCCACCCGACTCGTCTGGTGGACGGCCACAGTGGCGGCAGGTCACGACCGGTCACTGCCAGCTGCCACCCGACTCGTCTGGTGGACGGTCACAGTGGCGGCAGGTCACGACCGGTCACTGCCAGCTGCCACCCGACTCGTCTGGTGGACGGCCACAGTGGCGGCAGGTCACGACCGGTCACTGCCAGCTGTCACCCGACTCGTCTGGTGGACGGCCACAGTGGCGGCAGGTCACGACCGGTCACTGCCAGCTGTCACCCGACTCGTCTGGTGGACGGCCACAGTGGCGGCAGGTCACGACCGGTCACTGCCAGCTGTCACCCGACTCGTCTGGTGGACGGCCACAGTGGCGGCAGGTCACGACCGGTCACTGCCAGCTGTCACCCGACTCGTCTGGTGGACGGCCACAGTGGCGGCAGGTCACGACCGGTCACTGCCAGCTGTCACCCGACTCGTCTGGTGGACGGCCACAGTGGCGGCAGGTCACGACCGGTCACTGCCAGCTGCCACCCGACTCGTCTGGTGGACGGCCACAGTGGCGGCAGGTCACGACCGGTCACTGCCAGCTGTCACCCCACTCGTCTGGTGGACGGCCACAGTGGCGGCAGGTCACGACCGGTCACTGCCAGCTGCCACCCGACTCGTCTGGTGGACGGCCACAGTGGCGGCAGGTCACGACCGGTCACTGCCAGCTGCCACCCGACTCGTCTGGTGGACGGCCACAGTGGCGGCAGGTCACGACCGGTCACTGCCAGCTGCCACCCGACTCGTCTGGTGGACGGCCACAGTGGCGGCAGGTCACGACCGGTCACTGCCAGCTGCCACCCGACTCGTCTGGTGGACGGCCACAGTGGCGGCAGGTCACGACCGGTCACTGCCAGCTGCCACCCGACTCGTCTGGTGGACGGCCACAGTGGCGGCAGGTCACGACCGGTCACTGCCAGCTGCCACCCGACTCGTCTGGTGGACGGCCACAGTGGCGGCAGGTCACGACCGGTCACTGCCAGCTGCCACCCGACTCGTCTGGTGGACGGCCACAGTGGCGGCAGGTCACGACCGGTCACTGCCAGCTGCCACCCGACTCGTCTGGTGGACGGCCACAGTGGCGGCAGGTCACGACCGGTCACTGCCAGCTGCCACCCGACTCGTCTGGTGGACGGCCACAGTGGCGGCAGGTCACGACCGGTCACTGCCAGCTGTCACCCGACTCGTCTGGTGGACGGCCACAGTGGCGGCAGGTCACGACCGGTCACTGCCAGCTGCCACCCGACTCGTCTGGTGGACGGCCACAGTGGCGGCAGGTCACGACCGGTCACTGCCAGCTGTCACCCGACTCGTCTGGTGGACGGCCACAGTGGCGGCAGGTCACGACCGGTCACTGCCAGCTGCCACCCGACTCGTCTGGTGGACGGCCACAGTGGCGGCAGGTCACGACCGGTCACTGCCAGCTGTCACCCCACTCGTCTGGTGGACGGCCACAGTGGCGGCAGGTCACGACCGGTCACTGCCAGCTGCCACCCGACTCGTCTGGTGGACGGCCACAGTGGCGGCAGGTCACGACCGGTCACTGCCAGCTGCCACCCGACTCGTCTGGTGGACGGCCACAGTGGCGGCAGGTCACGACCGGTCACTGCCAGCTGCCACCCGACTCGTCTGGTGGACGGCCACAGTGGCGGCAGGTCACGACCGGTCACTGCCAGCTGTCACCCGACTCGTCTGGTGGACGGCCACAGTGGCGGCAGGTCACGACCGGTCACTGCCAGCTGCCACCCGACTCGTCTGGTGGACGGCCACAGTGGCGGCGGGTCACGACCGGTCACTGCCAGTGCCACCCGACTCTCTGGTGTACGGCCACAGTGGCGGCAGGTCACGACCGGTCACTGCCAGCTGCCACCCGGCTCGTCTGGTGGACGGCCACAGTGGCGGCAGGTCACGACCGGTCACTGCCAGCTGTCCCCGACTCGTCTGGTGGACGCCGCCGTGAGGTGCGCCGGGTACGCCGCCGACAGGTGGCCGGGTCGCCGTGAGTCCGTGCGCCGGGTACGCCGCCGTGAGGTGCGCCGGGTACGCCGCCGTATGAGGTGCGCCGGGTACGCCGCCGTGAGGTGCGCCGGGTACGCCGCCGTGAGGTGCGCCGGGTACGCCGCCGTGAGGTGCGCCGGGTACGCCGCCGTCAGGTGCGCCGGGTACGCCGCCGTGAGGTGCGCCGGGTACGCCGCCGTCAGGTGCGCCGGGTACGCCGACGTCATGTGCGCCGGGTACGCCGCCGCCAGGTGCGCCGGGTACGCCGCCGCCAGGTGCGCCGGGTACGCCGCCGTCAGGTGCGTCGGATACGCCGCCGTCAGGTGCGCCGGGTACGCCGCCGTCAGGTGCGCCGGGTACGCCGCCGTCAGGTGCGCCGGGTACGCCGCCGTCAGGTGCGCCGGGTACGCCGCCGTGAGGTGCGCCGGGTACGCCGCCGTGAGGTGCGCCGGGTACGCCGCCGTGAGGTGCGCCGGGTACGCCGCCGTCAGGTGCGCCGGGTACGCCGCCGTCAGGTGCGCCGGGTACGCCGCCGTCAGGTGCGCCGGGTACGCCGCCGTCAGGTGCGCCGGGTACGCCGCCGTGAGGTGCGCCGGGTACGCCGCCGTCAGGTGCGCCGGGTACGCCGACGTCATGTGCGTCGGATACGCCGCCGCCAGGTGTGCCCGAGTTCAGCAACAGGGCGGCTCTGAGTCAGAGCAGACTGAGCAGAGCCCATCAAGGTCGCCGAAATCCGGGGGGCAGCAAGCAAGTGTCACCACAGAATGAAGACATTGCAGACATGAGACACTATTTAATGCTGACAGCAAACATGTCGCCATCACAGACTGCTCCGTCGCCATGTGTTGGAATTGCATCAAGCTGCTGGCTGTTCCATTGGGTCGATCCAGTGTCGTTTTACCGTTTCAGCAGCGACTCGACACGTACATGAGTGTACTCCGCGTCAGCTGGGGAACAGCTGCGGTGGCAACTCTACGGCCAGCTCTACGGACCGGGGAGGTGTCGCGACGAACCCTTCATTTGGACAAGAGTTGCGAGTGCTGTTGCAAAGGCAGCATTGGGATGGGAGCTGGTGATTTTCAACAGGTATAGGTACAGGATTAGAACAGGTATAATTTTGAATGAAGATGGCAAGAGTCTGCGAGTGCTGTTGCAAGAGGATGATGCAAGCGACATGAAAAACGGCTTATTTCGCGCGACGAGATCTCGCGTTCGGTACTTGATTTTGACATCTCCGCTCACCGTTCGAACTCCCAGATCAATTCAGAGGTTAGTTGGTCGAAAAAATCAGCGATTTTCGCATTTGCCCTTCGGTGTGTGAGACCAATAACTGATAAGCGCCTGACATGTTTCGCATACCATTACCCACTATCCTGTGATACTAAGGATGTGCGATACGCGCGTTCAATGTGTGCGTCCAGCCCATAGATCAAGGTAGTTGAGGTGGAAATGTTGAGCCCATATCGAAACCTTTGTAACAATGACTCAAAACACTACTTTCTTGTACCCAAGTGTAACAATAAGGGTAAAAGTTCAGCTTCAGCGTTACAGCTGACACCAGAATGACAACCAGTAAAAAGGTCGTTGGACGTCAAGCTAGGTCAACGACGTCGAATGGTCTTAGAAGGACCATTGGCCTATGCATGTCACATGAACCCTCTGTCACCCTATCACCTCCAACCCACCTCCAACATTGGCCACGACGACGTCAAGCTAGGTCAAAAAGGTCGTTGGAGGTCAAGCTAGGTCAACGACGTCGCATGGTCTTAGAAGGACCATTGGCCTATGCATGTCACATGAACCCTCTGTCACCCTATCACCTCCAACATTGGCCTATGCATGTCACATGAACCCTCTATCACCCTATCACCTCCAACATTGGCCTATGCATGTCATGAACCCTCTGTCACCCTATCACCTCCAACATTGGCCTATGCATGTCACATGAACCCTCTGCCACCCTATCACCTCCAACATTGGCCACGACGACGTCAAGCTAGGTCAAAAGGTCGTTGGACGTCAAGCTAGGTCAACGACGTCGAATGGTCTTAGAAGGACCATTGGCCTATCCATGTCACATGAACCCTCTGTCACCCTATCACCTCCAACATTGGCCTATGCATGTCACATGAACCCTCTGTCACCCTATCACCTCCAACATTGGCCTATGCATGTCACATGAACCCTCTGTCACCCTATCACCTCCAACATTGGCCTATGCATGTCACATGAACCCTCTGTCCCTATCACCTCCAACATTGGCCTATGCATGTCACATGAACCCTCTGCCACCCTATCACCTCCAACATTGGCCACGACGACGTCAAGCTAGGTAAAAGGTCGTTGGACGTCAAGCTAGGTCAACGACGTTGAATCGGTACCTATACTGACATTGGCCTATGCATGTCACATGAACCCTCTGTCACCCTATCACCTCCAACATTGGCCTATGCATGTCACATGAAACCCTCTGTCACCCTATCACCTCCAACATTGGCCTATGCATGTCACATGAACCCTCTGCACCCTATCACCTCCAACATTGGCCTATGCATGTCACATGAACCCTCTGTCACCCTATCACCTCAACATTCTATGCATGTAACTATCACTCCAACATTGGCATGCATACAGACCTTGTCAACATTGGCCTATGCATGTCACATGAACCTCTGCACCCTATCACCTCAACATTGGCCTATGCATGTCACATGAACCCTCTGTCACCTATCACCTCCAACATTGGCCTGCATGTCACATGAACCCTCTGTCACCCTATCACCTCCAACATTGGCCTATGCATGTCACATGAACCCTCTGCCACCCTATCACCTCCAACATTGGCCTATGCATGTCACATGAACCCTCTGTCACCCTATCACCTCCAACATTGGCTATGCATGTCACATGAACCCTCTGTCACCCTATCACCTCCAACATTGGCCTATGCATGTCACATGAACCCTCTGCCACCCTATCACCTCCAACATTGGCCTATGCATGTCACATGAACCCTCTGCCACCCTATCACCTCCAACATTGGCCTATGCATGTAGATGAACCTCTGTCACCCTATCACCTCCAACATTGGCTATGCATTAATGGACCCTCTGCCACCCTATCACCTCCAACATTGGCCTATGCATGTCACATGAACCCTCTGTCACCCTATCACCTCCAACATTGGCCTATGCATGTCACATGAACCCTCTGTCACCCTATCACCTCCAACATTGGCCTATGCATGTCACATGAACCCTCTGCCACCCTATCACCTCCAACATTGGCCATACATGAATGACTTACCCTATCTCAACATTGGCCTATGCATGTCACATGAACCCTCTGTCACCCTATCACCTCCAACATTGGCCTATGCATGTCACATGAACCCTCTGTCACCCTATCACCTCCAACATTGGCCTATGCATGTCACATGAACCCTCTGCACCCTATCACCTCCAACATTGGCCTATGCATGTCACATGAACCCTCTGTCACCCTATCACCTCCAACATTGGCCTATGCATGTCACATGAACCCTCTGTCACCCTATCACCTCCAACATTGGCCTATGCATGTCACATGAACCCTCTGCCACCCTATCACCTCCAACATTGGCCTATGCATGTCACATGAACCCTCTGTCACCCTATCACCTCCAACATTGGCCTATGCATGTCACATGAACCCTCTGTCACCCTATCACCTCCAACATTGGCCTATGCATGTCACATGAACCCTCTGCCACCCCTCCAACATTGGCCTATGATGTAATCCCCTATCACCTCCAACATTGGCCTATGCATGTCACATGAACCCTCTGCTCACCCTATCACCTCCAACATTGGCCTATGCATGTCACATGAACCCTCTGTCACCCTATCACCTCCAACATTGGCCTATGCATGTCACATGAACCCTCTGTCACCCTATCACCTCCAACATTGGCCTATGCATGTCACATGAACCCTCTGTCACCCTATCACCTCCAACATTGGCCTATGCATGTCACATGAACCCTCTGCCACCCTATCACCTCCAACATTGGCCTATGCATGTCACATGAACCCTTGTCACCCTATCACCTCCAACATTGGCCTATGCATGTCACATGAACCCTCTGTCACCCTATCACCTCCAACATTGGCCTATGCATGTCACATGAACCCTCTGTCACCCTATCACCTCCAACATTGGCCTATGCATGTCACATGAACCCTCTGTCACCCTATCACCTCCAACATTGGCCTATGCATGTCACATGAACCCTCTGTCACCCTATCACCTCCAACATTGGCCTATGCATGTCACATGAACCCTCTGTCACCCTATCACCTCCAACATTGGCCTATGCATGTCACATGAACCCTCTGTCACCCTATCACCTCCAACATTGGCCTATGCATGTCACATGAACCCTCTGTCACCCTATCACCTCCAACATTGGCCTATGCATGTCACATGAACCCTCTGTCACCCTATCACCTCCAACATTGGCCTATGCATGTCACATGAACCCTCTGTCACCCTATCACCTCCAACATTGGCCTATGCATGTCACATGAACCCTCTGTCACCCTATCACCTCCAACATTGGCCTATGCATGTCACATGAACCCTCTGTCACCCTATCACCTCCAACATTGGCCTATGCATGTCACATGAACCCTCTGTCACCCTATCACCTCCAACATTGGCCTATGCATGTCACATGAACCCTCTGTCACCCTATCACCTCCAACATTGGCCTATGCATGTCACATGAACCCTCTGTCACCCTATCACCTCCAACATTGGCCTATGCATGTCACATGAACCCTCTGTCACCCTATCACCTCCAACATTGGCCTATGCATGTCACATGAACCCTCTGCACCCTATCACCTCCAACATTGGCCTATGCATGTCACATGAACCCTCTGCACCCTATCACCTCCAACATTGGCCTATGCATGTCACATGAACCCTCTGTCACCTATCACCTCCAACATTGGCCTATGCATGTCACATGAACCCTCTGTCACCCTATCACCTCCAACATTGGCCTATGCATGTCACATGAACCCTCTGTCACCCTATCACCTCCAACATTGGCCTATGCATGTCACATGAACCCTCTGTCACCCTATCACCTCCAACATTGGCCTATGCATGTCACATGAACCCTCTGTCACCCTATCACCTCCAACATTGGCCTATGCATGTCACATGATTGATTTCACCCTATTCCAACATTGGCCTATGCATGTCACATGAACCCTCTGTCACCCTATCACCTCCAACATTGGCCTATGCATGTCACATGAACCCTCTGTCACTTTCACCTCCAACATTGGCCTATGCATGTCACATGAACCCTCTGTCACCCTATCACCTCCAACATTGGCCTATGCATGTCACATGAACCCTCTGTCACCTATCACCTCCAACATTGGCCTATGCATGTCACATGAACCCTCTGTCACCCTATCACCTCCAACATTGGCCTATGCATGTCACATGAACCCTTACCTTGTCACCCTATCACCTCCAACATTGGCCTATGCATGTCACATGAACCCTCTGTCACCCTATCACCTCCAACATTGGCCTATGCATGTCACATGAACCCTCTGTCACCCTATCACCTCCAACATTGGCCTATGCATGTCACATGAACCCTCTGTCACCCTATCACCTCCAACATTGGCCTATGCATGTCACATGACCCTCTGTCACCTATCACCTCCAACATTGGCCTATGCATGTCCATGAACCCTCTGTCACCCTATCACCTCCAACATTGGCCTATGCATGTCACATGAACCCTCTGTCACCCTATCACCTCCAACATTGGCCTATGCATGTCACATGAACCCTCTGTCACCCTATCACCTCCAACATTGGCCTATGCATGTCACATGAACCCTCTGTCACCCTATCACCTCCAACATTGCATTTGTTGCATGTCACATGAACCCTCTGTCACCCTATCACCTCCAACATTGGCCTATGCATGTCACATGAACCCTCTGTCACCCTATCACCTCCAACATTGGCCTATGCATGTCACATGAACCCTCTGTCACCCTATCACCTCCAACATTGGCCTATGCATGTCACATGAACCCTCTGTCACCCTATCACCTCCAACATTGGCCTATGCATGTCACATGAACCCTCTGTCACCCTATCACCTCCAACATTGGCCTATGCATGTCACATGAACCCTCTGTCACCCTATCACCTCCAACATTGGCCTATGCATGTCACATGAACCCTCTGTCACCCTATCACCTCCAACATTGGCCTATGCATGTCACATGAACCCTCTGCCACCCTATCACCTCCAACATTGGCCATTTGATCGCGCAATAAGCTAGCTTCATTTCCGTTAATTCAACACAAAAGCAGTCTGATATGTTCACTCGTGTGGACGTCGTAGCTCAGCAACCTGATCAAACTTGTCCAAGTTTCGTAGCGGTCGACAAAGTATGTCCCATCAGCTACGCCAAGCGTCAAGGCGCTAGCGCGTGTTGCTTTTCCACCGTCGCGGAAAAATATCCGGTGGGTTGCATTGACCATTACTATGGTGAGGGCTAAGATGCTGTAACAAATGTTGTGAAGGACCCCAACGCGCGATGGTCGGGTCAAGTTGGATGGATGGGGTCGGATCGCGTCGGTTGGATTGTTCAAATGTTAATATGACCTTGTCTAATGTACACATGAGAGAAACTCGTCCGGGCTTCGCCCTAACGCAGCAGGCATACGGTATAGCAAATGCGTCCCGTAAGACAACAACGATGAAGCGCATAACCCCACATTTCCCACCTTTCTATTCCTTCATTATTTTTTAATTAATTTCTGGTTTACTCTCTAATTTAAACCAGCCAAATATCTCACCAGCTGGACATTTAATTAGCCTCCCTGGCTGGCAGGGCGCGGCGGCCCGAGTTTGCCCGACAGGCTTTTGCGATATTTCCAACAACTAGCGTGGAGAGAAGTGTGCCTCTGACCTTGTGTTTGAACCCGGGGCATCCAGCACACGGTAGGTGGTCCCGCTGCTACTTCGACCCATGCCGCGATTCCGAATGTTAATTATCTGTACTGGGATATGTGGCCAGGTAGCAATAGAGACAGGCTGCCTTCGACGCTAATCGAAGTGCAGCCCGGCCTGAGCTGTCACGCCACCCAGCGTTACAACGGTACGGACACAATCGGAGCCATCATCTGATCCAGATCGTGCTGCACTGGATGCCGTTTGGCCAGTGCGTATATTCCTCCTCTTGCAACGCACGGTATCGGTCCGGTATCTAGCCACAATAAACATGAAAACTACGAGAGTCACGGAGGTGACGGCGCCAAGGGATCCCAGCAATGAAAATCTCACGTGAGCCACGAAGCGCACGTGGGCCACGAGACCCACGTGCACTGTGTGATTCCGAGTGATGTGAAGTAATACGTACCCATCCTCCCTGGCTGGCGATCCACTGTCCGGTGTCTCTCTCGGCCACCATGCCGAGGGACTCGATCAGCCCCGTCAGGTACTCAGGGTGACCTGGGAACAGATCAGCAGCGCGTGAGCGGCGATCTGACAACACGGAAACGGCGTGCCAACGGTGATCTGAAGTCACGCGAACAGCGCGTGACTGATAGCCCGAAAGCGGGAAAATAGTGCGTGACCTTCGACCTGAGATCACAAGAGTGGCGAGTGACCCGCCACATGCGCACACAGACAACGCCGCGTGACCTTTGACCCGATTTTACGGGACCGGCGCGTCAGGAATGGACCTGGGCGCCATATTGCCGCCGGTCTGCTGCCACAGACAATGCACAATGCCGATCACGCGAGCAATAGCGTGGCCAGCCACAACAAAGCGGACCCTGCCGCGTCCCCTCGAGAACAAACACAACAACTCAGACAGACGGTGTCACACTTTGACCCCGGCCTTGAGGACGCGTGTTGATCAGCGCCAGACACCGTGTGTCAGATCACAATACATGACTGTAGCCAGCGGTTGGTATTTCGACACGGGGAGACCCCATGGGCTCAGCACCTTTCAACACGTTAGGCGTGCCGCCGCTCACTTAGTGCGGAGTGGAAGCTGGTCGTGGGGGTAAATACCGTGGTGGCAGGCAAAAATGACAAAGGTGGCGGCAGTTTTGTTCACACGGGTAGGGAAGCCAATGGGGAAAACGTTTATGTTGCCCGTGGGTGGTACGCAGAAGACGCTGCTCTCTAGATGTTGACTGCGGCTTGTGCAGCCCGTAGTAAACGCGCTTATAATTAACCAGCGAAAGCGAAAGTACGTACCAACAGACTATTCGCTAAGATCCGGCCAAGAAGTCTGCTCTTCTTTAGGTAGCAACTGACGGATGATTCTTAATCTCCCACACTCCCCAATCACATACATGCACACACACACACACACACACACACACACACACACACACCTATACCCACAAGCACACACATGCACGTCAGCGCGAGCCATGATCATTATTACATCATGACAAAGAGCGGCAGAACGATTTCCAGTGGATATGTATTGATCACCCAGGCCCATCGCTGCCGCCGATGAGGCCTGTCGCCGACTTAAGTGTTGTAAATGAAGCATTGGCAGCCACCCTGGTGCGGACTATCGTTTCGGCGGTCGTAACGGTGCGTCACATATCAAACAGCCACTCTATAACTTTATGATGGCGCATCCCTCCACAGATTACTGATTGCTGAACAGCGAGGTCGGAAAGGCTGGCTGGATCTTCTCCCCCCCCTCTATCTCTATCTCTATCTCTACTCTCTCTCTCTCTCTCTCTATCTCTCTCTCTCTCTCTGTCTCTGTCTCTGTCTCTGTCTCTGTCTCTGTCTCTGTCTCTGTCTCTGTCTCTGTCTCTGTCTCTGTCTCTGTCTCTGTCTCTGTCTCTGTCTCTGTCTCTGTCTCTGTCTCTGTCTCTGTCTCTGTCTCTGTCTCTGTCTCTGTCTCTGTCTCTGTCTCTGTCTCTGTCTCTGTCTCTCTCTCTCTCTCTCTCTCTCTCTCTCTCTCTGTCTCTGTCTCTCTCTCTCTCTCTCTCTCTCTCTCTGTCTCTATCTCTGTTTCTGTATCTCGCTCTTTCTCTCCTCTCTCTGTCTCTGTCTCTGTCTCTGGTTCTCTCTCTGTCTCTTCTCTCTGCTCTCTCTCTCTCTCTCTGTCTCTGTCTCTGTCTCTGTCTCTGTCTCTGTCTCTGTCTCTGTCTCTATCTCTGTTTCTGTATCTGGTTTTTCCTCCTCCTCTGCCTCTGTATCTGTCTCTGGTTCTGCCTCTGTCTCTGTCTCTGTGTCTGTCTCTGCTCTCTATCTGTTTCCGCTCTCACCATGCCCCTTTCTACGCACACACTACCTCTCTCCTTCTTTGTGCAAAGAACTTCACCACCACCACCCGGCCATCATCACCTCTGCAATTGTCTCGTCGATGCCGCTGGTAAGTATTTACCACGCTCTGTTGCTGTCGGGACCACGCTCACCAAACTACGCCTTATCCCTGCCGGTGGTCCTATGTTGCCACAAATAGGCAGACAATTCGCTTCACGAGGCTTTGAAATAATTGTATAGGGATATCACAATTATTGATGCTTGATGTCAACTTAACGTGCGTCCTATGCACGCATCCATGCATATGCCTCCGTATTTGAGATAATCTGCTGCAATATTGGATGGCACCACACGGCGAGTGTTTGCACACGGCATCGTCGTTGTGGTGGGGTGCATTCCGACAGGCATGCACTCTGCATACTGACTGATGATATGTTGTAATAGGCGTCGTTATTTCCTGATGGGGATGTCTCGGCGGACTAGCTGTCATGGCATATACATGGCTGGCAATAAACAAAATTATCTCTCCACATTCCACGACACAGAAACTTCTCACCAAATGAAGCTCATGCAGAAGACAAAGAGCAGGAGCGCACTGTGTGACCGGACGTGGAGACGAAAACATACCTCAACATGCCGAACATCCAGTGAAGATGACGCAATGGCCCTGCCGGATCGTGCAGCCCACTGCTACACGCAGCCCGCTGTCATTGCCACACACAGCCCGCTGCAACACGCAGCCCAATGCCACACACAGCCTGCTGCCACACATAGCCCGCTGCAGCCCGCTGCCACTGCCACACGTAGCCCGCTGGCACACACAGCCTGCTGCCACACGCAGCCCAATGCCACACACAGCCTGCTGCCACACACAGCCCGCTGCCACTGCCATCCGCAGCCCGCTGCCACTGCCACACGCAGCCCAATGCCACACACAGCCTGCTGCCACACACAGCCCGCTGCACCCCGCTGCCACTGCCACGTAGCCCGTGGCACACAGCCTGCTGCCACACGCAGCCCAATGCCACACAGCCTGCCACACACAGCCCGCTGCCACTGCCATCCGCAGCCCGCTGCCACTGCCACACACAGCCCAATGCCACACACAGCCTGCTGCCACACATAGCCCGCTGCAGTCCGCTGCCACACACAGCCTGCTGCCACACATAGCCCGCTGCAGTCCGCTGCCACACACAGCCTGCTGCCACACGCAGCCCAATGCCACACACAGCCTGCTGCCACACACAGCCCGCTGCCACACACAGCCCAATGCCACACACAGCCTGCTGCCACACGCAGCCCAATGCCACACACAGCCTGCTGCCACACACAGCCTGCTGCCACACACAGCCCAATGCCACACACAGCCTGCTGCCACACGCAGCCCAATGCCACACACAGCCTGCTGCCACACTTAGCCCGCTGCAGCCCGCTGCCACACGCAGTCCGCTGCCACTACCACACGCGTCGAGCGGGAGCTCCGGCCAGCCTCAGCATCGGCCTCTCCCGCCCCCACCGACCAGCTTCTCAAATACAGATCGGCGCATTTGCATAGCCAAACATGTCCGGCATAATTGAGACAGACAATGTGGTCGTTCATCACACGCCGTTCGGCCACACAGTGATACAATCGAGGGTGAGTGCAGGCCAGTCATGCAGAACACGCAGCATGCTGCACGACTTCAACGCAGATTTCAATGCACTAATAATCTCAGACACGTTCTTGCTAGCACAAGCTGGGGGCACAAATAGTTCCATAGTCTCCACACATTAATCTGCAAGTGGAGTATTCACATAAAAACGAGGTACAACTTATCACGCGAATCGCGGTATACAGCCCTGACTGACCCGTAGTTCTCTCGTTTAATCATTTACACCCCAACTAAATCCCCCGATAGGCATCAGACAGCTTCGTTGCACGCATCCTAACTCCAAGTGGATCATCATTGATAGTTCAGGTGAACTGCACATTACATGGGCTTGCGTCGTCGATTTGGCTGGCCGAGTATCAATCATGTGCCCAGACACTTGGGCAAGTTGAACATAATTTTTCAGGTAAAACAGTACTGAAATTTCTAAATATCCGTCGTAAGAGTTTAGTTCGGTTCTTTGAAAAGGTCCGCTCTTTGTGGTTTATGCACTATGGTGCACAAATCCCATCTCCCACTTCCGACAACATAAGCATGGCTTATCCGACCCAAAACCGAAACTGGGTGGCGGCAGCCGACCCTGCAGAATGTGATTTCTATCACAAGACTACGCTGTTGCTGAGGAATGCCACGCCCCCCCCCCCCCTCCCCTTCGCACAGGTCCTGCGCCGCCAGGTGACGTACAGGCAGTCCGAGTCCGGACCACCGCCGCACTCGTCACGTGAGTCACACGGACCACCGCGTGAGTCATGCCGGTCACACGCACCACCACACCACGTGAGTCATGGGAGCCAGCTGAACCTCGCGGCACGTCCAGCTCATGATAGCCGGCGGCGGTGTCACGTTACGGCCGCGGTTGTACCGGACGTGGAGCCCGGCTCCCGAGCCGAGCCGCACCGGACACAGAAGACGTGACGTGACGTGACCAGACCAGACGTAACTTTTCAATTGGGATTCGCCCAGACCGTGAGTCGCCGGAGCGACTGGTCGACCGGGCGCGTCCCTCATTTGTTCCGACACATAGGTGAACGTGAAACAGAGAAGCGTTTCAATACTGCCAAGCAAGAAGGGACAGGTGCAATGTGGCGGAGTTGAGACTTACGGTCAATGAATTAGATACGTGTCCAGTGGTGTAAGGACCAGAACTGGAGTGACAAAGCTGCTATTAAGGTTCTATGATCAAGTAGTTGTAGACAAGCAAGCTTAATTATTGGCATGACCCTGGACCACATCCCACAATAGACGCCACTCCAAGAACTTCTTGATGTATCGTGAGTCATGGCCCGTAGCCAGACTGAGGTGGCCCTGGTCACGTGACCCCCCTCCCCCCCCTCCTCAGCGAACCAAGTATTTTAACATTACGGGTATGAGCGTAAACTAGGTAAAATTTGGTCATAACGCGCCCGTTATGCACCCCTCCCCTGACGAGTTCGGCTGGCTACGGGCCTGCCAAGAAGCATCGTCGCTACGCAGTTATATTTACAACTAACTGCTATCATTCTGGCAGTGACACACACACACATACACACATATATAGATGTCGGCTATGTCATCATCGATAATTCACCACTAAAACATGCAAACAAAGAACAATCGCCTCATGTGTATGGACCCAGAGGTCGGCTAATACCCCTTCAATGCTGACTTTCCCCCGTGTTCCCCACATTTAATATGAGGTCATACAATACGGAGGTGCTACATGCCCGGTGATTTCGAGTCTCCAGGTAAATTCGGTCGGAGTGAGTGAGCGAGCGACGCGAGCAAACAGACAAACGAGCTCAATTCAGTCTCGATGTTGTTATTTGTAGGGTTTCAAATATCTTCATCCATGGCACTGATTATGCAAAGTTGCATGTCAATAGAATTGTCGTGAAATGATATTGTTTAAGCTATGTTAAAATGCGCCGAAATTTATAATTTCTAAGATACAAGGCAAGATATTCAGAATATTGACGGATGAGGCCATTGATTTGATCTGTTAGATCCACCTTAGCATGCGGATATATATATATATATATATATATATATATATATATATATATATATATATATATATATATATATATACCAGGCAACGTAGGTTCTGGGTGGAGCGTCATCACAAAGCAGATGGAACAAACCTGGCACGGTCCCACGAGCCACGTGAGCACGTGCAATTGACCTGCTACAGCACCTCCGTTTTGCCGGAAATGTTTTTAGTAATACCTTCTCGAGCTTTCTTCTGGACGAGCTTTCGCCGCAAACCAAATATGTATTCCTCACCCCACCACCGACACGCTTCTAAACCGAGTGAGCAAGTGCAATTTATTTGCTATGTAACTCCGTTTTTCTGCACTAAAAATAAGCGAGGACAAATGCGTTCTGGATGAATGACCGCTACACATCAGATATGAACAACCACAGGAACTGGACTCTGACCGGCTGAAGAGACTCGGCGCCATCGCCCACATAGCGGCAAGGCTGGAAGAACAGCGTCTCTCCAACCTCCAGGCATAGAGAACGAGCAATCTGACAGACGAAACTTACGACTCTCACTCACGACCGCCGGTACCATGCTTTGCATGGTTTTACTGGTTCATGTATTTTCCGCAATAAGACTGATAAGACATCGCCCGTGATTAATGTAACTTGTATATCGAGACAAAACAATTATTTGTTTGTCATTATCCTAGTGGACACTAACCAGCGACCATAAACTTGACATCCACAGAGGAGAAGTGATGAAGGATAATCTTATAACCAGATCTCATGCACATAACAAGCGATGAATGCCAATTTTTAGTAGTTTAATGATGAATACAAAAAAGAAACGTTCGAACTCCCCTTGCTTTTTTGGTAACTTCATGAGCAAATCGCTTGCCCGTATGAGAGGAATAGTGGGAACAAAGGCAGGAATTATAGAAAAGAATGCATTCGAGTCGACAAATCGCCTGATCAATTATAGCAGAAGACGGCAACCCTGAACAACCAAACCATCTTCACTTCCGGGCCACCGGAGCTCCGCGAACAGGCTGCAGCCACTTCATTGTGGGAGCCGATCCGTGTCCAGTGCCGCAGTGATCGCATCACACGATACCCGCCGGAAGCATGGTCCCGAGAACGGCCCACCACACCGGGCCGGCAGCGACTGACAGTAGAGATCGAGTGGTTGGCGACTACCCCGACCCGACTGAAAAGCTGACAGTTGAGATCGAGTGGTCGGCGACTACCCCGACCCGACTGAGTAGCTGACAGTTGAGATCGAGTGGTTGGCGACCAGCCCGACCTGACTAAATGGCTGACAGTCGTGATCGAGTAGTTGGCGACTACCCCGACCCGACTGAGTGGCTGACAGTTGAGATCGAGTGGTCGGCGACTACCCCGACCCGACTGAGTAGCTGACAGTTGAGATCGAGTGGTCGGCGACCAGCCCGACCTGACTAAATGGCTGACAGTCGTGATCGAGTAGTTGGCGACTACCCCGACCCGACTGAGTGGCTGACAGTTGAGATCGAGTGGTCGGCGACCAGCCCAACCCGACTGAGTGGCGCGATAAATCCGCGAGATGCACGGATAAGCGGCACCGAATTACGCGGCCGCAGCCGTGGCGTGATGGATCGCCGTTCGGTGTGTTGCAGCGGTTTCCAGAAGCCCCGAGTCGGACGGTCGAGCACGCCATCACGGCCGGCGGAGCGGTCGGCGCGCCTGGGCGGCGCACGCCATCGCCAGCCGCCGATGGTGGTCACGAGTAGCTGATGCTTGCTGGGCACACGGTGTGAAGACTGAAGGGCAAGCCAGCAGCCGATGATGGTCACGAATGTCTGATGCTTGCTGGGTACACGGTGTGAAGACTGAAGGGCAAGCCAGCAGCCGGTGATGGTCACGAATGTCTGATGCTTGCTGGGCACAAGGTGTGAAGACTGGAGGGCAAGTCAGCAGCCGATGGTGGTCACGAATAGCTGATGCTTGCTGGGCACACGGTGTGAAGACTGGAGGGCAGCACAGCTTCGGTGTATCCACTCACAGAATGCCGACTATCGTTGCGATAAAACCATGGCTGCAGGGTAAATAGTCTCGCCCGCAAATGATCGCGGTACGTTCTTGATGTAGCGGTTCATTTCAACACCGACCATGCTTGCCATTCACCAAGCATCATCGATAACCCGATGTATTCCAAAGGCGTTTCACACGCTGCACAATGGCACGCCCGCTCTGTGACTGGTAACCACAAGCACGATGCATGTTTCAGCTGTGCATTTGCATGGATGTTTCTTGTTTTCTGGAGACAAACCGACAATCGCCTTCGACAGAGGAGGCATCTGACAAGTCAATGGCGTCAAGACAAAAGTCTTCTGGTGGTGGTTTGTGCTTTAGGGCGCGTCGACTGCATTGGTCATTTTGCGCCCATACAAGTCTTCTAGTTAGTTGTGAATACCTGTAGTATTCCTTTCTCATGGGGTTACCAGATGAGGAGGATGGGGTGGACCTCAGTCCTTATTTTCACTCATGGAAACTTCGAGCATACCAAGTAGTTACATGCAGATCCTGTACTTGCCATCCATGACGACTTCATACCCTCCCTCCTCCGAACACCCACACCCTGGTCATGGTAGCTGACAGTTTCCCTCCGGTGGTGAACCAATTGCAACGTGTCTGCCTCTATTGACGCATTGGTCCTCACCATCGCTCCAATACCGGACCAAGCTATCCAGAGTGTAAAATGCTCCAGCAGGCAATGAGGGCGCTGTTGATCTCCTGGCCGATGACGCGTCACATCATGTGCAGGCGACGTCACATCATGTGCAACTGGATATTAGAAGGCGATAGACGCAAAGCTGAAACTGATGGATGATGATGCATATGTTAATATATAGATAAAATGCTGCTTAATAAGCGATAAAATGCTGTATGTGCCATATAATGCCAATAAACGTGATATGTAGAACGTGCTGTAATAACACCTGCCAGCCGTTGGAAGGAGCTGGAAAAAGGCATTGATAGCCTATAAGCAGTTTACGCGGGTTGACTGAGCATGAAGTAATTCGGAATAGACCTTGTCGTACAGACGTTGATGCATGATCTCAGACAACGTCCAAGGAATGTTGGCAACACGTCCAAACGTCCAGCGACGACGACTCGAAAATGAAACCATACCAGCCAACAATTGATACCAAGCTAAAGGGATGTTGGAAGGCATACACCGAGATTGCGAGGAGCACCACATTCAACGGGCTTCTATAATTAACAGAATACATGTTAAACCGACGCAAGACTACATCTGCCATGTGACCAGTCACTGTTGCGGTCACATCACACATCACACCTCACACATCACACTACACATCACACATCACATCGCACATCAAATCACACATCATGTCGTACATCGCATTGCACATCACATCACACCTCACATCATACTCTTATGCAAGCATCGCAGTGGACTTCAAATGGTGTTTATCGGAAGTATATTTCAAACTATTTGATATCCTGGTAGTATTTATGGATGTATCGGTACAACCTACACCACTGCTAATAAGCATGAAGGTAAAAAAACGGTTGTTAACAAACGCGTGTAGAGCAGTACCGTTATTATGTGTTATGCAAAAGTGAAACTCGAAAACAAAATGTAACATGTTGTAGCCGCCATAAAAGCTGTGGATGCACGTGCAGCATCAGGCTGCTTGTTAAAGCTATGCCGAGCTTACCCGCATTTCTCGAAGATTCATTTTCATTTCATGCCAAAGTTTTCCGATGGATGCTTTGGTGTACTTTGCCTCCTCGGCACGGTAAGCAACTGTGCTACTCGAAGGCGTGATACATCTGACGATAATTATCCTAACAAGGAACGTCGGTGGAGCGCAGAAGTGCGAAGTGTGAACACACTGCTGGCCTTCTCGGGCCCCATTCATACCATCATCTATATCATGTTCTGCGGCAACTTCCACCTGCAAATGACCATCTCAACTCCCATGGACCTGCCATCTGAATCACGACCACCAATGGACGCAGCGCGAGGATGTGCGCAAAATGTCGGCTCCAAAACATTCACCTCATAAACAAATCAAACTGAAGTGCTGCTAACCAACAGCACACGAAACAGCCGCGGGTAGTTTCGGCGCCAAAGCATTACACGATTATGTATGGCGGCACGCCGGTGGTGTTTTAATCAACCGTACTCCTAAACATCGAACAAAGCACACACCGATGAAGAAAACCAACGGCAGTTCGGTCTGATGCGCCAAGACATGATTACCCGTGGCGTGTAATTTGCGAGAAGCTTTCCGCCGTGATTACTCCGACAACGGCTGTCCGACGTGATGCGGTTACAGCCTTCAGCCTGCGGCCTGGCCGGTCCACCGGCCCCCGAGCGCCGAATCGTATCAGTGGGCTCGGACTCGGCTGGATACGGTATTTGAGCTTCGACTGTAGAGTGAAGATGTCCCATCGTACGTACGGCGGCGGGCATAAGTCGGCTGAATGTCGTCTGCCATGATGATGAACAGCGAAACAGTGTAATTTAGTTAACCATATTTTGCCTGCATCTGTTTCAACCCTGCTACCCAACTACAGCTGCCCTCTTCGCCCCCCCGGCCCCTCCCCCCTTGGCAACGCCATTTCCTCAGAATCTATTGAAACACGGCGGTTTTGCCGATTTCCCAAGGCCAGTTGTTGGCATGGCCAGCCGCTGGCTCCCATAGCGTGACGTCACGACCAATCAGAAGGCGTTTCGTCGGCACGGATTTTCCGATTGGAAATAAATATTTTCAGTATCAATCTTTCGAGTTTCTTCTTATTTATAAGCTATGTGTTTTGGTATCGATGAAATCAGAGAAAAATGCGCTTTCTTCTCATCTCAGTCCTGGTCTACTTCATTTTTCATCCAACCAGTCCATTACTTGAAGTAAGTATTGTTATACAACTAGGTACATTTTAGAAGTTAACTTTGCTGACTAGCCACAGACTTACATTTTTTGGACATCATACGACAACATCGCTCCCGTGCTCTTATCAGCAGATTAGCTAGGAAAGTCAATTATACATAGCTATTTATTCAGATGAGATAACACAATTCAGACATCGCGGCAAAAAAAGCACAAATGGTTATAGCAGTTGTCTTCAGCGAATGCATGAAAGCATACAAATGTGACTTCCAAGCCGGACGGCATTTCAGGAATAAATATCCTTACGGAATCGACTGAAAAGCAATGAGTCGATGCAATATATTAACATACCATGAGATACAATACAATATATTTACATACAATAAGATAGCCTTCCCGCACTGAGATTAACTGCTGATATACTGTTGTTGTCGCTACGCTGTGATGTCATAAAATCGTATTGCCAGAGACCAATTACGTCCAGTGAGTGAAGTGTTGTAAAATACGCCCAGTTTATGGACCCATCAATGATGAATGCAAAGTTCATGTTGCAGATCACGTCGTGTTAGCTTTTATTATATGCGTTCTGTTGTAAAACAATGCATCGGCCAGGCTAACCACTGGCAGAAATCGATTGTCAAGAACAAGTCATTGCTTGGTATGGCATTGAATTTCCTGGAGCGAAGATTTAAACACTCCATCGATAAAAATAACATTTTGCATTTAAATATACTACGGGTTTTGGAATACATTTATACTGTTGTAGTAACACACACATACATTGAAGAATCTGGATTTCGCATCCAGCAGCCAACGTCGAGGTAGACATTTCCGGTATACATGTATCAGTGCTTTTAGCTGAATAAATAAATAAACATTGCAAGTAACATAAAACCAGGCCGTATGCGGAACTACACATCAAATAATGGAAATTATTATAGTCATGCAAGCTGGCTACCGCGAAGTAGCTGCATTGACAAAAGCTGCCTCGAGCACTGGCTTTGCCGAATCGGAATCAATGACGGAATGAGCGGGCAATTTCAGTGTGTTCAATGTAACGGAGAACATGTGATTAGTGTATGCTGCTCTGTCAGTGGAAGCTGTAACGACGCCACATCGGAGGAATAGGCTGCATGCCTGTGATGAAGGAAACTAGGCGAAAATTGTGTGCGATGGCCTACAATAGTAATACAATCCAAAACGAAGCTATGCGCCATCATTCATCGATTGGCAATGGTAAAAAGAAGCAGACAAGAAAAAGTGAAATATTTGTAAACTGTTCTGCTTGGTTGCGCAGACGACAAAAAGAACCACCACATTCATTAGTCGAACGATACTGATTTCGTGGAAAATGCGTGAATTTCGGGTGGCTTGGGATGCGGAGTGTATACATTTGGAGAGCCGGTGCCTCGGGAAAGTTGTGTCGTGTGTAGTAGCGTAGAGCAGACAGGACTTTTATGAGCGGACCAAAGACGATAGTCCAACATGTTTGGATCGCTAGCTGGAAAACATTAAGCGTGGAGCATGAAAAACCAAGGATCATGATGTTCGACACGATTCCTCGCTTGGCTTATGGCGCGCTACAAAACTGAGCACCGATTGGACGAGGCGAAACCGATATCCCAGCCGGCCAGCGAGATTTGTACCAGTTACGTCACGGTTACCGGGCTCGTGCGTTTTTCATCAGCTGTCGGCTACATTCTGAACGCACCCTAAAGCCCTAATAACTAACGAACTACGCTAGTGGTGGCATTGGCAGTTCGTGTGGAAAAAAATCAGCTACATGGACTGAACATTGAACAGGTGTCGAATATTCAACAGCCATAGAATGTTGTTTGATGTACCTCCAGGTCGGAAAGCCAAGCCTGACGAGTTTTTGTGGGGGAATTCCGAACGATCTCTTTTTTGTGTGTGTGGGGGGGGGGGTGAATGCTGATAGTGATAAGCAATGCAAAATTGGGCATGCTTTTCAGCTTCACTACATAATATTGTTCATAAGCGAAAATCAATTATATTTATTTTAGCTCCTGACAAAATATGGATGTTGCATTTGCTTTCATCGAAATAAGCGCAAAACAATTGCCGAGTATTTCATCACCACCGATATTAAGACGATAGGTTTGCATATTTTGGATTGCATATTTTGTATTCGTTGCATTTGCTACGCGTATACAATTGTTGCGTAAGGCGAGTCAGAAGCTGCGTAGCTTCAGTGAATGCTGGTTGGTGACAATTGATCTACATTACAAGAATTATGTATTTTGTATGTATTTCAATCGCCTGGTGTTTGAAATTCTTAGCAAAATGACGCAGACTTGCATGCTGTGTTATGACTTGCATGCATTTTCGATGCAAAGGTACAGTGTATCTTTATTTATTATTGAACTTTTCTATGGTCTGTTAGAAATAAAAAGTATCCACTGTTATATTGTTGTCAGTATCATAATGCACAAATATCTACACGGCAGTACCAGCAGTTCCACGTTGGTTGGATTTCAGTCAGCAATATTTCCTCAGAAGGCAGTTGTGCTAAAAGAAAGCTATAAGTTGATTTTGATCTTCATTACATACTACCCACTCGTTGCAAATTACACAAAAAGCGAAACTGCACACCGCTTGCTCCTCAGGAAGTTCTCGTGAAAACATGAGGGTGGCTTTGCCGCCTCCCGCCACCTACGTGCATGCCCCGTGTCTTAGAGGATGCCTGGTGGCAGTGGGACGCTATCCAACAGCTTTAGTTTAGGCGACAGGGATCGAAGCTGTCAAACGTCAGCAACCACCTACGTCACTGCAAGCGGTGCATTGTGAACACAGGTATAGGCAGGTACGGCGCATGTGCATTGGCTCTGGTCGAGACGTTCAGCTGCCGAAGCTGCATAGAGCCGTTCAGCTGCTAACGCTGGAGGGAACAGCTCCATCTGAGCCAATTGGCACGCTCCGATGGAAGCCGCCGGCAGCCGTTGAGGTGGAGCGGCAGTGGCACGGGTCTAATTTCAGATCCAATCACCCTGTTCGAGGCAGCACGTCCTAACGAGTTACACCCATGCGATCGGAGATTCGCCACCCGTGGGCATGGAGCAACTCGACTGTCGGCTGACGAGGCTGGCTGGAGGCTTCGTAGACATCCGGCATCTACGGAGGGGGACGGCTCTCAGCTGCTGAAAGCTGGCATCTATAGAAGGAGACTGCTGCCAGCTGCCCAGCTATATATATATATATATATATATATATATATATATATATATATATATATATATATATATATGTCCGGCATTTACAGAGGGAGACGGCTCTCAGCTGCCGACCTATAGAGTCAGCAGCTACATGGGTAGCCGGCAACTACAAAGGGAGACAGCTCTCAGTTGCAACTACATCTGTCAGCCACAGCTGTAGATATATGACAGCAATATCTATTGTGACAGATAGGCGGTAGCTACAGTGACACGAAGCTGACATCTGCAACTCCAGAAATCTGGCAGTTGCAGCTGCAGAAAACGGACAGCTGCCACCAAAAACATGTGTCGGATTGTACCAGAGTTAGCAACAGTGACTACCAGTCGTTATATGCGTCACAACGCAGCACAAATAATATGTGTCATTGCATTCCGTCTCAGCATGCCGCGCGTGATCGGCCTTGCACGAGACTGGTCCTAGTTCCGACGAAACAGGAGATCCATCACAGCCCACCCGGTAAGTCGGCTAAATGCTCCCACACGACCACCGGTTACCTTGAACGGCTGCATGCACAGCACCATCGAGACAAATGGTGGCGCGCTCCGGGAGCTCGACATGCTCGGCCGCTGGCTGCACACACGCCTGACGATGCTGAGCCGGTCAGGTCACCGGTCAGGTCACCGGTCAGGTCACCGGCCAGGTCACCGGTCAGGTCCCGGACAGGTAATCGGCCGGCTCCCGATCAGGTCACCAGTCAGATCACCGGTCAGGTCCTGACCAGATCACCAGTCAGATCACCCGGTTAAGTCACCGGTCAGGTCCCGGACAGATCACCGGTAAGGTCACCGATGAGGGCACGGGCCAGCTTCTGGCCAGGTCGCCGGTCGGGTCACCGACCAGGTCAGGCGGCAGCGTCTACACCCGACACGTGTGCTGATGACTGCCGGCTCGCTCTGCTCACAGCAGTGAGCCGCAAAAACTCGTCGTGAACTCGGCCCGGCGCACCAGCGGGGCTCGGCCCGACCGAGCGGGCCCGCGATCAGCCGCTCAGGATCGAATGGTCGGCAGCGGCTGATCTTCCCGTCTGAACGGTACGTGATCCAGGCCGACACCGTCACATGGAGCCCACACATCTGCCTCACTGGTGGCTGTCACAGCCGTCACACGGAACCCACACAGCCTCCTCACTGGCGGCTGTGACAGCCGGCACACGGGGCCCGCACATCTGCCTCACTGGTGACTGTGACAGCCGGCACACGGGGCCCGCACATCTGCCTCACTGGTGGCTGTACAGCCGGCACAGCACGCCCATGAGCTTCCGGCACACGGGGCCCACACATCTGCCTCACTGGTGGCTGTCACAGCCGTCACACGGAGCCCACACAGCCTCCTCACTGGCGGCTGTGACAGCCGGCACACGGGGCCCGCACAGATTCGGGGCTCACTGGTGAGCCGGCACACGCCCACACAGCCAGGGGGGCCCGCACATCTGCCTCACTGGTAGCTGTCACAGCCGTCACACGGGGCCCACACATCTGCCTCACTGGTGGCTGTCACAGCCGTCACACGGAGCCCACACAGCCTCCTCACTGGCGGCTGTGACAGCCGGCACACGGGGCCCGCACATCTGCCTCACTGGTAGCTGTCACAGCCGTCACACGGACCTACACATCTGCCTCACTGGCGGCTGTCACAGCCGTCACACGGGGCCCAACGCTCACATCTGTCTCACTGGTGGCTATCACAGCCGTCACACGGGGCCCACACATCTGCCTCACTGGTGGCTGTCACAACCGTCACACGGAGCCCACACAGCCTCCTCACTGGCGGCTGTGACAGCCGGCACACGGGGCCCGCACATCTGCCTCACTGGTAGTTGTCACAGCCGTCACACGGACCTACACATCTGCCTCACTGGCGGCTGTCACAGCCGTCACACGGGGCCCGCACATCTGTCTCACTGGTGGCTATCACAGCCGTCACACGGGGCCCACACATCTGCCTCACTGGTGGCTGTCACAGCCGGCACACGGAGCCCACACATCTGCCTCACTGGTAGCTGTCACAGCCGTCACACGGACCTACACATCTGCCTCACTGGCGGCTGTCACAGCCGTCACACGGGGCCCGCACATCTGTCTCACTGGTGGCTATCACAGCCGTCACACGGGGCCCACACATCTGCCTCACTGGCGGCTGTCACAGCCGTCACACGGGGCCCACACAGCCTCCTCACTGGCGGCTGTCACAGCCGTCACACGGGGCCCACACATCTGCCTCACTGGCGGCTGTCACAGCCGTCACACGGGGCCCACACAGCCTCCTCACTGGCGGCTGTCACAGCCGTCACACGGGGTCCACACATCTGCCTCACTGGTAGCTGTCACAGCCGTCATACGGGCCACACAGCTGCCTCGCGAGGACCGTCACAGCCGTCACGCTGGCCCGTCACATGGAGACCATTTGATCTTGCTGTCAATACGCCCAATGATCAATCAGTCATCTACAATAGCACAGCCGTCCCAGTGCCACGTCATATCCGTCATATCCAGGACTATCTCAGGATGGACATGATGTGGTACAACCACCGCGATACCGCGACGCGCTGTGATCTTTGTGCACTGGAGTGCCTGCTGGATGGTGTTAAAATCATACTGCATGGATGATCATGCTATGATGCATAATCTCGCTGTTTATCACGGTGACTTCACTGTATCAGGTTCAGTAATCGCACGGGCGGATCCAGAAATTACATTGGAGAGGCACATTTTCTGGGAGGGTGCCTTCAGCGGAAAAAAAACGTTGAGTGGGGGAGGGGAAGGGGGTGCACTCGAGTATACCAAATGAGGGCCTTTTCGTCTCAAAGGGCACTTCTCTCCACAAGGGGTGACTTTGGCTAACAAATTTGTTGAGTGTGGCGGTGGTGGGGGGTGGAGGGTGGGGGGGTACTTGAGCCTTCTTGAAGGGGCGCAGTTCCCGATCCGAAGGCGTCACCTTTCTATGGGGACATGTGCCCTAATGCTCCCCCATCTCCCATCCTCCACGTCCGCCCCTGGTACCGCGACAGGCTTCTGAATCGCCGTGCATCCACTCACCCACTCGCAGCTTCAGCTAAGCGGCATTGCTTTGGCCCGGAATTGGACCTCCTATTGTCACGCTGATGCGTGCTGATCCTATTGTCACGCTGATGCGTGCTGATCCTATTGTCACGCTGATGCGTGCTGATCCTATTGTCACGCTGATGCGTGCTGATCCTATTGTCACGCTGATGCGTGCTGATCCTATTGTCACGCTGATGCGTGCTGATCCTATTGTCACACTGATGCGTGCTGATCCTATTGTCACGCTGATGCGTGCTGATCCTATTGTCACGCTGATGCGTGCTGATCCTATTGTCACACTGATGCGTGCTGATCCTATTGTCACGCTGATGCGTGCTGATCCTATTGTCACGCTGTGCTTGTCACACTGATGCGTGCTGATCCTATTGTCACACTGATGCGTGCTGATCCTATTGTCACACTGATGCGTGCTGATCCTATTGTCACGCTGATGCGTGCTGATCCTATTGTCACGCTGATGCGTGCTGATCCTATTGTCACACTAATGCGTGCTGATCCTATTGTCACGCTGATGCGTGCTGGTGTGCCACCAATGCCCCGTCACGGCTCGGGCAGGTAAAGTCTCCGCCCAATGTCCAGCAAAACTTGGCGGGAAACCGGAGCCCTAGTCGTCACTACGTCTTGTAGAGTAACATTGCTGTGAAGTTTTCAATGGACGACGTGGGCGGGCACCAGCAGCCGCCATGTCATTCCCGCGCATTCTTACAAAATGCATGCAATGAAATAGATAACGACCCTCAAGCTGGCCCCAGATGGCTCAAGAGTGGGGGGGGGGCACTACCATGATGTTGTACCGGGCCAGTAGTTGCCACCTTGCAGTGAGTAATGCGGCAGTTCCGCACCGCAACAGCTGCAACAATGACATCTGCCAGATCAAATCACGCCGCAAGCTACACCAGCCGTCACGACATTGGCGTGTCGGCAGTGGAAACTGCACGGATATATTTACTTTTGCTGACATTGAGGATGCCCTTCCATTCTCAAAACGTCGACAGTCGCAAGCAAACGTAGGACATTGGTAGGATTCAAACTCTCAGGAACGAATTCGAAGGACGAACTGACAACACAGGAACGAGTCCACAACTGACCGAACGAGCTCCAGTAAAATTGCTGAAGTCCACCATCTGCAGCAGACTTGTGGGATTCGGTTAGCTGCTCCCGCGCGACTGGAGCCAGATGCCTGAATGAAGTTCAAGTCTGCAAGTTTGGATTCATTTCATCTCCCTGATAGGCGGCCGACAAAGCAAGCCATTCTCTTCACTCCTGAGACGGGCTGGCGGCAGAATAACCCGGCCACCCAACGGAGGAATTGGCAGAATCATCTGGCCTCTCGACATAGGGATTGACAGAATCATACATTTTGCTGGCACAGGGGATGACAGAATCCTCCAGCCTCTCGACACAGGAGATGGCATAATTACGAGCCTCTCGACACAGATGACATAATTACCGGCCTCCCAACACAGGAGATGACAAAATCGTCCATTTTTCCGACACACGGGATGATGGAACCATCCAGTCTACCAACACAGAAGATGGCAGAATCGTCCATTCTCCCGACACAAGGGATGATGGAATCATTCGGTCTTCCAACACAGGAGATGGCAGAATAATCCAGTTTCTCGACACAGGAGATGACAGTCCATCTATATTCCACCAGAGACCGGTAGGTGGCAGAACATGCGCACCGTCTACACACAAGCGACTGGCGGAATCAACACATTACTGCTCAGCCCTCCTTGGGCAGGCCAGCGACAGGATGTGGTGATCCTCCGCACACGCCGCGGCGCTCTGAACCACGCGATCGTGCCCACCCGGAGAAGCTTCACACGAGCACCGTGAAGTCGGCTGGCGTGAAGCCGGCGCGCGTGTGTTCACTGTTCGTGTACAAATTAGATTTTGTGATTGGTGAATTTCCACCAGGTGTGACGTCACCGCCTTACCATACAGGAGCGGCGGTAAGCGAAGCAGTGGTGAGTATTGGATGGATGTTTCATACATGAGTTCACGAGTGTCATGAATACGCCTCCACATGAAAATCGTAATGGTAATGGCAGAGCGACATGAATGCTGTACTTGCGATAGTTTATGGATGGAATAAAATATGCTTTCGTGCGCTTTAGGGTACTTAGAAATCACGTTCTTTGGAAGTAGTCAAGTAACATATAATCCCAGGCACGCAAGCTTCGGTCTCTGATGACCGTTTTTGTATAAAACAACGGGACTGTTTACAACAACATACAAACACGGTGCGACAGACCACACTAAAACCGTAGCTTGGGTTTTCGGAATGCCGATTAAAAGTCAGTTAATGTCTGACGAGTAATTAAGGCCAACTGGGGTGCTTGGTATTCATCTGAACATTGCCATCCATCTCGACAACATACGGCCGGAATAATAAAGCTACCACAAACGCCGGAGTACGTGGCAGCTGGGCACGCGACCACGAAGGAAGACACCGAGCTGACAGCTGGCACAGGTACAAGGGCTCCCACTTGGGTGACAGTCGGGGTGTGGTATGTATGTACCTCAGCTGGCCTGGTATGTGTCGTTGGTGCCCGTTGAAACCGGATAGTCCCTCCATCATGCTTCACGTCAATATTTTAGAGCGTAGCATATCGTCGACATAGTGAATTTATCTTGCCTTACTGATATAACCATGAGTAGACAATGGTTGTGTCTTACCCGATGTATGTATACACTATACATGAACTGATGCGATCTCAGGCAAAACAGTGCACAAATAAAAACACGTCAGCAATATTTTTGATTATTGTCGGTTTTGTTCCAATTGTCGATGCTGAGAAATACACTTATTGATCGAACTTTATACTCGCGTTTTATGTTAAACGTGCATGGAAACATCAATGCAATAAATTGCCGTGCCTATGCCGTGTTTTCCTTTGTTTTAAATTCGCAGGTGCTTTTCAACGACCGAGCCATCGCTTTTACATGTAACGACTAGCCAGTAATGTAATAAGTACTCACATATAGTTGAAAGCATGTAGCCAGTACATTGCACCGAGTTCCTCGGGCTTACATTTATTTCCAACAGCATTGAAGCTTTTCTTCATGTCAAGAATAACACCAGCGAGAGAAGTCCAAAACTGGTGGATGAAGAATTCTTACTTATCGGCTTAAGGAACCACCGGATGATTTCCCCACAGTGTAAAACATAGGATCCATAATTGAACTAAAATGCTGGGAATGAAGGCATTTGCGACATCTTCACCCATTCCCCCATCCCAGGTCAGACGTATCAATGACTGGCTGAACGAGGGCACGAGTTGCAAGATGGGCTGCAAGTACGAGGCTTCCTTCTGTAAAGAAGAGAAAAGAGCAGCGAAAAGTGTGATGGGAGCTCCGTAGGTAACGTCCCAGTCCCAAATAACTGGTGCCAGGTGGGAAGGTGGTGGCTCTGGAGTGGCAACCGGCTGTGGCGGAACGTGGGTTCGAGTCCCACATGACGCTCACGATTCTGGATCGCCAGGCTCGGCTGACAATCGAACAGGGAGGTGCTCCTCGGTTACCCGGGCTGCGCTAGCGCCCTGACACCACGCCGAAATGTGTCAATATATGCCGAAAGCTGAAACCTACCGATCGGGTGACGAGTCCAGATTCGATTGCATCAGCTACGATAAGCATGTATACTGCTACCGTAAAATTACCCCCATAAACATTCCAAATACGCTTTTTAGAACTTCCGTATTGTTCGCCGACATTAATTCTTGCCACGGAGCATACAATAAGATGGCCGTTCTAACGTTACGCGCGAAACATGTTATGGAGCTGCAGTAAAGGTTTTCAGTCGGATGCAACCGCAGTTTAGTTGAACGTCGACACTTCACTGTTCACTTCATTGTATATATTTCATTACGTTATATGTATTACTCGATGAGGACCATGATGCAATGGGGAGTAGGTGAAAAAGCTCATAGCTGAATGAAACAACTTATTGTTAACGACAGTGAGAGCCCAAATAACGCAATCGGCACCAGTGCCAGGCACGAGGGAGGTAATTGCACCAACTGGCTTATCGAGCAAGATTGGCAGCGATGGGATAGTCGACCTTGCCAATGCTACACGTCGGCATGCTTTACTCTTGGAATAGGAAACCAAGGAATCAACTCAGGGAAAAAGTTTTTTTTAAAAACTGAAAAAAATTAAAAAAAATACCAAAAAAAAAAAAAAAAAAAAAAAAAATAAAAAAAAAAAAAAAAAAAAAATCAAGAGCTCTATAACTGGTACAAATTTAAAGAGTCTCTCATAACTGGTACAAATTTAAAGAGTCTCTCTTTCACTATCATGTTGATCAGCAATAAGGTGCTGAATTATATACGTTGGACCTGGAAGTCAGCATCGGATTCAAATTGTCTTGAGTTGGAAAGAAAATATGAAAGAAGCTTGAGACACATCATAGTAATTTCGTCTCAGCAATCTATGAACAAAACTAATTCATTGTAGCGATGAATGTACATATGTGTTCCACGAAACATAAATAATTACTTGTTCTTATGTTCTTAATGTTTATCTAGATATCAATAGCTTACATAAATTGATGCTAGGTATCTCCAACGACTCACTACCTGGATATGCGTGATTTATGCTATGGAGAGCACTCAAAGCGGTCAGGTTTGACAGCCTCCTCCCATACAGCGAAGACCACTAACAGCGACCAGGTCCGACAGCCTCCTCCAAAACAGCGGAGACCACTCAAAGCGACCAGGTCTAATAGCCTCCTCCCATACAGCGGAGACCACTCAAAGCGACCAGGTCTAACAGCCTCCCTCCCATACAGCGGAGACCACTCAAAGCGACCAGGTCTGACAGCCTCCTCCCATACAGCGGAGACCACTCAAAGCGACCAGGTCTGACAGCCTCCTCCCAAACAACGGAGACCACTCAAAGCGACCAGGTCTAATAGCCTCCTCCCAAACAGCGGAGACCACTCAAAGCGACCAGGTCTGACAGCCTCCTCCCATACAGCGGAGACCACTCAAAGCGACCAGGTCCGACAGCCTCCTCCCATACAGCGGAGACCACTCAAAGCGACCAGGTCTAACAGCCTCCTCCCAAACAGCGGAGACCACTCAAAGCGACCAGGTCTAACAGCCTCCTCCCAAACAGCGGAGACCACTCAAAGCGACCAGGTCTGACAGCCTCCTCCCAAACAACGGAGACCACTCAAAGCGACCAGGTCTGACAGCCTCCTCCCATACAGCGGAGACCACTCAAAGCGACCAGGTCCGACAGCCTCCTCCCAAACAGCGGAAACCACTCAAAGCGACCAGGTCTGACAGCCTCCTCCCAAACAGCGGAGACCACTCAAAGCGACCAGGTCTGACAGCCTCCTCCCAAACAGCGGAGACCACTCAAAGCGACCAGGTCCGACAGCCTCCTCCCATACAGCGGAGACCACTCAAAGCGACCAGGTCTGACAGCCTCCTCCCATACAGCGGAGACCACTCAAAGCGACCAGGTCTGACAGCCTCCTCCCATACAGCGGAGACCACTCAAAGCGACCAGGTCTGACAGCCTCCTCCCATACAGCGGAGACCACTCAAAGCGACCAGGTCTGACAGCCTCCTCCCATACAACGGAGACCACTCAAAGCGACCAGGTCTGACAGCCTCCTCCCATACAGCGGAGACCACTCAAAGCGACCAGGTCTGACAGCCTCCTCCCATACAGCGGAGACCACTCAAAGCGACCAGGTCTGACAGCCTCCTCCCATACAGCGGAGACCACTCAAAGCGACCAGGTCTGACAGCCTCCTCCCATACAACGGAGACCACTCAAAGCGACCAGGTCTGACAGCCTCCTCCCATACAGCGGAGACCACTCAAAGCGACCAGGTCTGACAGCCTCCTCCCATACAGCGGAGACCACTCAAAGCGACCAGGTCTAACAGCCTCCTCCCATACAGCGGAGACCACTCAAAGCGACCAGGTCTGACAGCCTCCTCCCATACAACGGAGACCACTCAAAGCGACCAGGTCCGACAGCCTCCTCCCATACAACGGAGACCACTCAAAGCGACCAGGTCTGACAGCCTCCTCCCATACAACGGAGACCACTCAAAGCGACCAGGTCTGACAGCCTCCTCCCATACAGCGGAGACCACTCAAAGCGACCAGGTCTGACAGCCTCCTCCCATACAACGGAGACCACTCAAAGCGACCAGGTCTGACAGCCTCCTCCCATACAACGGAGACCACTCAAAGCGACCAGGTCTGACAGCCTCCTCCCATACAACGGAGACCACTCAAAGCGACCAGGTCTGACAGCCTCCTCCCATACAACGGAGACCACTCAAAGCGACCAGGTCTGACAGCCTCCTCCCATACAGCGGAGACCACTCAAAGCGACCAGGTCTGACAGCCTCCTCCCATACAGCGGAGACCACTCAAAGCGACCAGGTCTGACAGCCTCCTCCCATACAACGGAGACCACTCAAAGCGACCAGGTCTGACAGCCTCCTCCCATACAGCGGAGACCACTCAAAGCGACCAGGTCTGACAGCCTCCTCCCATACAACGGAGACCACTCAAAGCGACCAGGTCTGACAGCCTCCTCCCATACAGCGGAGACCACTCAAAGCGACCAGGTCTAACAGCCTCCTCCCATACAGCGGAGACCACTCAAAGCGACCAGGTCTGACAGCCTCCTCCCATACAGCGGAGACCACTCAAAGCGACCAGGTCTAACAGCCTCCTCCCATACAGCGGAGACCACTCAAAGCGACCAGGTCTGACAGCCTCCTCCCATACAACGGAGACCACTCAAAGCGACCAGGT
Organism: Ashinkailepas kermadecensis; assembly: GCA_034440615.1. Lineage (NCBI taxonomy): Eukaryota > Metazoa > Arthropoda > Thecostraca > Neolepadidae > Ashinkailepas > Ashinkailepas kermadecensis. The sequence goes on from JAOTOM010005175.1 coordinate 454,155, forward strand.
CCGACAGCCTTCTCCCATACAACGGAGACCACTGAAAGCGCCCAGGTCTGACAGCCTCCTCCCATACAACGGAGACCACTCAAAGCGACCAGGTCTGACAGCCTCCTCCCATACAGCGGAGACCACTCAAAGCGACCAGGTCTAACAGCCTCCTCCCATACAACGGAGACCACTCAAAGCGACCAGGTCCGACAGCCTCCTCCCAAACAATCCCAGGTTACGGCCACATACGAATAAATCTTTGGAGCGAGCTCACTTCGTGAATAGCGCCGGGAACTGTGAATCTCTAATATCGTGAATACCTGAATTAAGCGATCGAGCCGCCAAAGTCACATACTGTGGTTAACTGTACACCACAAGCACATACAGCTGCATGGCACAAGGCTTGGTGCAGAACAGCATAGCCAATGATGCCACGTGTAGATTAGGGCAACGCAAACAACTGAAGCCACTTTGTGCCCTGCTAGTACATACAGCACAGCACCGCTTATAACACAGCACAGCACAGACGGACACAGCGCTGTGATCAGGAGCTTGTCGCGTTCGGTTCGGCCCTCTGCGTATCAGATTCAATAGCCTGCCGTCAGTCGACTCAGCAGTGTGGCGTGCTCTGCTCAGAGTTGTGTCGAATGTGATCGTATCAGATTCAATAGCCTGCCGTCAGTCGGCTCAGCAGTGTGGCGTGCTCTGCTCAGAGTTGTGTCGAATGTGATCGTATCAGATTCAATAGCCTGCCGTCAGTCGACTCAGCAGTGTGGCGTGCTCTGCTCAGAGTTGTGTCGAATGTGATCGAGACACGGGTCGTCCAGTGTGATAGGTCACCATGGCGGGACACGGGTCGTCCAGTGTGATAGGTCACCATGGCGGGGCACGGGTAATCCAGTGTGATAGGTCACCATGGCGGGGCACGGGTCGTCCAGTGTGATAGGTCACCATGGCGGGGCACGGGTAATCCAGTGTGATAGGTCACGATGGCGGGGAACGGGTCGTCCAGTATGATAGGTCACCATGGCGGGGCACGGGTCGTCCAGTGTGATAGGTCACCATGACGGGACACGGGTCGTCCAGTGTGATAGGTCACCATGGCGGGACACGGGTCGTCCAGTGTGATAGGTCACCATGGCGGGACACGGGTCGTCCAGTGTGATAGGTCACCATGGCGGGACACGGGTCGTCCAGTGTGATAGGTCACCATGGCGGGGCACGGGTCGTCCAGTGTGATAGGTCGCCATGGCGGGGCACGGGTAATCCAGTGTGATAGGTCACGATGGCGGGGAACGGGTCGTCCAGTATGATAGGTCACCATGGCGGGGCACGGGTCGTCCAGTGTGATAGGTCGCCATGGCGGGGCACGGGTCGTCCAGTATGATAGGTCACCATGGCGGGACACGGGTCGTCCAGTGTGATAGGTCACCATGGCGGGACACGGGTCGTCCAGTGTGATAGGTCACCATGGCGGGACACGGGTCGTCCAGTGTGATAGGTCACCATGGCGGGACACGGGTCGTCCAGTGTGATAGGTCACCATGGCGGGACACGGGTCGTCCAGTGTGATAGGTCGCCATGGCGGGGCACGGGTAATCCAGTGTGATAGGTCACGATGGCGGGGAACGGGTCGTCCAGTATGATAGGTCACCATGGCGGGGCACGGGTCGTCCAGTGTGATAGGTCGCCATGGCGGGGCACGGGTCGTCCAGTATGATAGGTCACCATGGCGGGACACGGGTCGTCCAGTGTGATAGGTCACCATGGCGGGACACGGGTCGTCCAGTGTGATAGGTCACCATGGCGGGACACGGGTCGTCCAGTGTGATAGGTCACCATGGCGGGACACGGGTCGTCCAGTGTGATAGGTCACCATGGCGGGACACGGGTCGTCCAGTGTGATAGGTCGCCATGGCGGGACACGGGTCGTCCAGTGTGATAGGTCACCATGGCGGGACACGGGTCGTCCAGTGTGATAGGTCACCATGGCGGGACACGGGTCGTCCAGTGTGATAGGTCACCATGGCGGGGCACGGGTCGTCCAGTGTGATAGGTCACCATGGCGGGACACGGGTCGTCCAGTGTGATAGGTCACGATGGCGGGGAACGGGTCGTCCAGTATGATAGGTCACCATGGCGGGACACGGGTCGTCCATTGTGATAGGTCACCATGGCGGGACACGGGTCGTCCAGTGTGATAGGTCACCATGGCGGGACACGGGTCGTCCAGTGTGATAGGTCACCATGGCGGGACACGGGTCGTCCATTGTGATAGGTCACCATGGCGGGACACGGGTCGTCCAGTGTGATAGGTCACCATGGCGGGGCACGGGTCGTCCAGTGTGATAGGTCACCATGGCGGGACACGGGTCGTCCATTGTGATAGGTCACCATGGCGGGACACGGGTCGTCCAGTGTGATAGGTCACCATGGCGGGGCACGGGTAATCCAGTGTGATAGGTCACGATGGCGGGGAACGGGTCGTCCAGTATGATAGGTCACCATGGCGGGGCACGGGTCGTCCAGTGTGATAGGTCACCATGGCGGGGCACGGGTCGTCCAGTGTGATAGGTCACCATGGCGGGGCACGGGCAATCCAGTGTGATAGGTCACGATGGCGGGGAACGGGTCGTCCAGTATGATAGGTCACCATGGCGGGACACGGGTCGTCCAGTGTGATAGGTCACCATGGCGGGACACGGGTCGTCCAGTGTGATAGGTCACCATGGCGGGACACGGGTCGTCCATTGTGATAGGTCACCATGGCGGGACACGGGTCGTCCAGTGTGATAGGTCACCATGGCGGGACACGGGTCGTCCAGTGTGATAGGTCACCATGGCGGGACACGGGTCGTCCAGTGTGATAGGTCACCATGGCGGGACACGGGTCGTCCAGTGTGATAGGTCACCATGGCGGGACACGGGTCGTCCAGTGTGATAGGTCACCATGGCGGGACACGGGTCGTCCAGTGTGATAGGTCACCATGGCGGGACACGGGTCGTCCAGTGTGATAGGTCGCCATGGCGGGACACGGGTCGTCCAGTGTGATAGGTCACCATGGCGCGACACGGGTCGTCCATTGTGATAGGTCACCATGGCGGGACACGGGTCGTCCAGTGTGATAGGTCACCATGGCGGGACACGGGTCGTCCAGTATGATAGGTCACCATGGCGGGACACGGGTCGTCCAGAGTGATAGGTCACCATGGCGGGACACGGGTCGTCCATTGTGATAGGTCACCATGGCGGGACACGGGTCGTCCAGTGTGATAGGTCGCCATGGCGGGACACGGGTCGTCCAGTGTGATAGGTCACCATGGCGGGACACGGGTCGTCCAGTGTGATAGGTCACCATGGCGGGGCACGGGTCGTCCAGTGTGATAGGTCACCATGGCGGGACACGGGTCGTCCAGTGTGATAGGTCACCATGGCGGGACACGGGTCGTCCAGTGTGATAGGTCACCATGGCGGGACACGGGTCGTCCAGTGTGATAGGTCACCATGGCGGGCACGGGTAATCCAGTGTGATAGGTCACGATGGCGGGAAACGGGTCGTCCAGTATGATAGGTCACCATGGCGGGGCACGGGTCGTCCAGTGTGATAGGTCACCATGGCGGGACACGGGTCGTCCAGTGTGATAGGTCACCATGGCGGGACACGGGTCGTCCAGTACGTTAGGTCACCATGGCTCAACTACGGACTGTGTACCACTCAGTGGTGTGCTGGATGTATGTGGCCCACCTACGGGCTGTGTACCACTCAGTAGTGCGCTGGATGTATGTGGCCCACATACGGGCTGTGTACCACTCAGTGTTGTGCTGGATGTATGTGGCCCACCTACGGGCTGTGCACCACTCAGTGGTGTGCTGGATGTACGTGGCCCACCTACGAGCTGTGTACCACTCAGTGGTGTGCTGGATGTATGTGGTCCACCTACGGGCTGTGTACCACTCAGTGGTGTGCTGGATGTACGTGGCCCACCTACGGGCTGTGTACCACTCAGTGGTGTGCTGGATGTATGTGGCCCACCTACGGGCTGTGTACCACTCAGTGGTGTGCTGGATGTATGTGGCCCACCTACGGGCTGTGTACCATTCAGTGGTGTGCTGGATGTACGTGGCCCACCTACGAGCTGTGTACCACTCAGTGGTGTGCTGGATGTATGCACATCACACAGCCCAAGTACGCGCGTCAGCTACTGGAGATTATAGCACTGAGTCGCTCTGTGCGATTTGCAGTGCTGCTCTCGGGATTCATTGATGGATGTCTCATATGCAAACAAATGGTGCGCACAGCTACATTTTTCAACAAGCATGGCGTTGGTGAACGCACGAAATACTTTGCGTGGTATGTGATCATGTTTAGTTAAGCTCATTTTTCCATTTAGCGCTACATCTCCTGCGGCATTCTCGACCCTGTTATGTGCATAGTACATTGTGCAAGCCGGGAATAAATGGACCAAGTTAAGCATTATCATGTTTGCTCACGTCTGACGGAGGCCCAAGAAGTGGCCATTTGTGTGCTCCCGGCGGCACTTATCGGCATCGCCAGATGAGACGCGTGGGCTCACCGGAGAGACGGAAAGCTCGCGTCAGGTATGCTGGCTTGCCGTCGGTGGCGGGGGGGGTGACAGACGGTCGATACTTCGCCTGACATGTCACACACTTTTACGGAGACAGCCACCGCTGTCAGACCAGGGCCATGCCATGATATCCACGGTTCACTTGCTTCTAAACGTCATAACTGTTAAAGTTGACAACCTCCAAGGATCATAACGTCCCAAAAGCGAAATAAAGTCCGAGATTGTCTAGATAGCCTGCGATCACGAAGTCCAAGAATCACAGCCTCCAACAATAACAACCTCCAAAACTGCACTCAAATGGAGCATTCATAAGCTCCAGCGTTCATTTACTTCCAAGGATCGCAATGTATCGCCGAGTCCATGGGCACCCATGCGGTGTCTCCACGTGCTAGAGTTGTGGGTGCTCGGAATAGATATCGTACGTCAGAATTACTGTACCTCTCGAACGTCTAGTTAACCACAATATTTAACTTCTTCAATATTCATACATAGTTTCCTGTCCCCAAGAATGCTTCTCATCATCCTGAGTGTCAGCGGGGAGATTCAACATGGTCCCCGGTCTCTCAGGAGTCTTGACTCAGGGCGGGGGGGGGGGGGGGCTGGGTCAGGCCCCCTGAGATTGAGCAGGGATTCATGATGGCATTCTAACCTCTCGGAGAAGGCTGGTGAAGAGCCGGCTCCTTCCGGCTTTATTCATGCTGGGAACGATACTGATTACAGGTGGGCGGGTATCACACTTAGAGTTTCACAATTATGTTTATGATGAAGATGATTTAATTTATTTTAGGGGGAAGAAAACAGGTAATGGTGAAGCCAAAGTACCTCACGAAGTGCATACGTGTTCATGTATATATCGGAAGGTCCTGAAAAACGCTAACTACTTCTCGCAAAGAGAAGTTAGTTTTAAAAAAGCCCACCAGATAGTACCAACATAACAACAGAGGAGAGAAAAGGCTCATTCCAAACTTCGCTTCTTCAAACTTCAAATGTTAGAAATGATATCCCCGAAGGAACTTATTTACCCTTTAAGGGAGCTCTCGCAATATATTAAACATGTCTGAAATATGGATTAGCCTCTGCATACCAAAACTCTGCAGTAGCCTTAGCATTAGTGAACACGTTTTAGCAGTGTTTAGGTCAGTCAAATTCACAGAGGGACATAAGCCTCCCCAACTCTGCATCAGGTTCGTAGTGTTCACGTATTGTCATGTGTTGTGGACTCGAAATAGCTATCCCCTCGACATCATGCAAATGCTGTCACATCCCTGCCGCCCCCGCTGCCACTCGCGGTCTCTGTGATGCCCGAATATTTATGGCGCCATCGAGCATGACATTGGCTTCAACGGGCTAGGATCAGCAAGTCACAGACAACGGGCTAGGATCAGCAAGTCACAGCAACGGGCTAGGATCAGCAAGTCACAGCAACGGGCTAGGATCAGCAAGTCACAGCAACGGGCTAGGATCAGCAAGTCACAGCAACGGGCTAGGATCAGCAAGTCACGACAACGGGCTAGGATCAGCAAGTCACAGCAACGGGCTAGGATCAGCAAGTCACGACAACGGGCTAGGATCAGCAAGTCACGACAACGGGCTAGGATCAGCAAGTCACGACAACGGGCTAGGATCAGCAAGTCACAGCAACGGGCTAGGATCAGCAAGTCACGACACCCGACGGGCTAGGATCAGCAAGTCACGACAAGTCACGACAACGGGCTAGGATCAGCAAGTCACGACACCCGGACGGGCTAGGATCAGCAAGTCACGACACCCGGACGGGCTAGGATCAGCAAGTCACGACACCCGGACGGGCTAGGATCAGCAAGTCACGACACCCGGACGGGCTAGGATCAGCAAGTCACGACACCCGGACGGGCTAGGATCAGCAAGTCACGACACCCGGACGGGCTAGGATCAGCAAGTCACGACACCCGGACGGGCTAGGATCAGCAAGTCACGACACCCGGACGGGCTAGGATCAGCAAGTCACGACACCCGGACGGGCTAGGATCAGCAAGTCACGACACCCGGACGGGCTAGGATCAGCAAGTCACGACACCCGGACGGGCTAGGATCAGCAAGTCACGACACCCGGACGGGCTAGGATCAGCAAGTCACGACACCCGGACGGGCTAGGATCAGCAAGTCACGACACCCGGACGGGCTAGGATCAGCAAGTCACGACACCCGGACGGGCTAGGATCAGCAAGTCACGACACCCGGATGCCTCGCAGCGCAATGCTATGTATTTCTCAGCGGCCATACGGAAAGGCGATACGGCCGCTCGAAGATCGGATCATTAATCAGCGGCCCGAGGCTGGACCTTTTTGCCAGCTGCGTCCGGCGACGATATCTGGCTGAAAGCCCGACAAAGAAGTGATCATTAGATCTAATCAAGACCAAGAAACCCCGGCCGGCTGGCAAAAACGCTCATACCGCGCGGTTTTCTCTTCGCATCTGATAAAGTTAACCGTTAGGAGCGTGTCAACTGTTCTCAACAGGTGTTGTGCCGCTCACAACGCGCCGCATACGGCGCTTACGGCACCTGGGCCGCCTTGGCAATGAGGCTGTAAACAGGACGTTGGTGCCGACGGCGAATACTTAGGCGCACTTCTCGCATGCATCATACGACATAGCCACCCTTCATCACATACCCCAAACTTTAATACTTGTCCTTTACATCTAACAAGTGCTAAGAGAATGGAGATGTAGGATGACTGCCGAGTTTTGAGATGGCTACTCCTGTCTCAAATACACAGTTCGCAAATTTCTCAGTTTGGTTGAAGACTGACAATTCCGCTGCACGCGAGAGGCGTAGTTCCAGCTGATCATTGCGGTACCTGATGAGCGGTGCGGTGCGCCCATTGTGCTAAATATCCGCCACGATTCGCCAATGCATGCGCCAACAGTGTCTGACAGATCGAGAGTTTTTGTACTGGGTAGTGCTGATTGATCCAGGTAGGTTAGGTTAGGTTAGGTTTGGGACAGGTTAGGTTAGGTTAGGTTTGGAACAGGTTAGGTTAGGTTAGGTTTGGGACAGGTTAGGTTAGGTTAGGTTTGGGACAGGTTAGGTTAGGTTAGGTTTGGGACAGGTTAGGTTAGGTTAGGTTTGGGACAGGTTAGGTTAGGTTAGGTTTGGGACAGGTTAGGTTAGGTTTGGGACAGGTTAGGTTAGGTTAAGGACAGGTTAGGTTAGGATAGGTTTGGGAAAGGTTAGGTTAAGCTGGGTCAGGTTAGGTTTTGGGTAAGTTAGGTTGGGTTAGGTTAGCATATGTTCGGTTTTGGATAGGTTACGTTAGATTATGTTTGGGTAGGCGTCACAGTGCATCACCTGCGCCGATTGTGCGCCAGCTATGCCGACATGTCCGCCTTTGTGACATGTCATGACATGTCCGCCGATTGTGCGCCAGCTATGCCGACATGTCCGCCTTTGTGCGCCAGTTGTGTCGATGTGGTTGTCTTGCTGCGCCAGTTGTGTCGACGTCATCGCCTTGGTGCGCCAGCTGTGCTACGCGTTCACCTTGGTGCGCCAGCTGCGTCGATGCAGTCGCCTTGAGGCGCCAGTTGTGTTGATGTGGTCGCCTTGGTACGTCAGTTGTGCAACGTGTTTACCTTGGTGCGCCAGCTGCGTTGACACGTCTGCCTCCCTGGGTCAGCTACACCGCCGACGACACCACGGCGTGGCAATGTGTCAATATGTCAATGTGCCAATGTGTCAATGTGTCAATGTGCCAATGTGTCAATGTGTCAATGTGATGCTGCGTAGTGACGTCACCGCCGCATTCGCAAGGCTGACCCGTAGTTGTACTGCTGCACAGCCCCAACATTCACGGGTCTGTGTCATAGGGTCATTTGAACATTCACTGAGTTGCCTTATAGCGTCGACTATGTGAACACTCACGTGGTAGCTGCGTACCTTGCCTTCACAGTTACAGCGGCGGCCACAAACCTGCCTCACTGTGACAGCTCTTCACATCCTCAAGCATAGCCCACCTGCACATTCAAAAGGCAGCGCCGGATCTCCGTTGTGGCGTCGCCCCACACTCACGGGGCCGTTCCATGACGTCACGTCACCACACTGCCGAGGCGGCCCGGAGCCGCGTCACGACGCCGCCCGCCGACATATGTCTGGGCGTCGCCGGTGGCCACTCCCGGTCACGTGGGCGGACTAACCAGGTCCGACGTGTTTTTCGTGCCCAGCTGAGCTGAGCACGCCTCACTCGATGGGAGATTATAGGGCTGGGCAAGACGGCAGTCGAGTAACTGCCGAAACTACTCCACTTTATATCCGTGGAATGGAATACGGAGGATTGATGAAGGTAGGAGACAAGCGTACGCAGGTATGCAAAATACTGCTTTACGGGTGTTTGGTTTGCAGGGAATACCAGCGTGCAGCGTGGAATACCAGCGTTTGATAAAGTATACTCCAATAATAAAGAATTTCTGCTCCTTATAAAATACCCTACTTATGAATGATATGTTCGTTAACACCTCTTTAACATTTACAGTGTTGTAACACGGCAACTATGACTGTTCTATGTATCTATGATACATATGATATGATCTGTATCTATGCGTTTCAGGGTCTGTAAACTACGCCAGATTGGTAGCCTGTGAGCCTATTCTAGCCCGGCTGCTCGTAAGATACACTACCATTTTGCCGTAAGTCGAGCGAAATATTTGCTCAAACTCTAACACGTGAGTGCGATACTTTAACACGTACCCGCCTCACATGTTACACCATTAAACATTATGGCATCACGGCACGTGACATAGCCCTCGCTACTCATATGTCGTACTGCAACTAACACCGATGTTTACAATGGTTGGTCTATTTCAATCTGAACATACTTCGACGCGGAAGACGAATCGGTATCAGTCAGATAGTAAACTGTAGGACGACGTAATTTGTTGATTGCAAAATTCCTGTAGTTTTCCTCTGTGCCCGACTGCAGATTGCTTTTCGTTTTAGGAGCGCATCATTAGCTTTATTTATTTTACCCTTTTCATATGACACCGGACAACATATTTCCTGGGTGGGGTGGGGATGGGGTGGGGTGGAGGTGCTGGAGTTCTGGGGCACCCAACCGTGTGCAGCAGCAAAATCGCATTAACCCTGCGGCGTCCAATGCACAGGAACACTTCGAAGGAGGCGTTTAGCCTCCCGTCAATCGGCACGTATAGCCGCTGTTTATATAATTGTAGCTGAAGGCGATCAATGAGCACGAGAAAGAAGGTTGAATGGGACGAAGACACGTTCGCTTACCGTGCTGGCCCAATCTACATCTAGTGCCTATAGATACAGTTCAATGCCGGGTAGGCCTTCCAAACCGCACCGAAGCAGCAATGTCACGTGATATAACTTGTGATTAGCAAAGTGACTAAGGTCTCGTTTTTATCGCACACTCTTTGTTGCTCCATGTACGACTCTTCATCGCATCGTGACTTTGAAATTGGTTCGTAAAAACCTACCTAAAAAATATAAGTTGTAGAAGAGTGTGAATTATGTGTGTGCAGGTGTGTGTGTTGCTTGCAATGCACCTGTTCGAATTATTTACAAATGATTGATAAGGTTTGGGACTTTTCTATGCAAAACCTTCCAAGTTTGTTCTGGTATGAATAAGCTTAGTTCAGCTGTGCAACAATTGCCTTCCTCCTGGTCAGTACGGATGACAGGTGCCACAGAAGTAAACCGACCAGTATTCCCGCGATACCGGCACCACCGGCACCAGCCTTCTGGCCGGTCACACCTCGACAAATGACGAGCGTCGACAGCGACGGCAGACGCTACCGACGAGCGTCGATAGCGACGGCCGAAGTCACCGACGAGCGTCGACAGCGACGGCAGACGCTACAGACGAGCGTCGATAGCGATGGCCGAAGTCACCGACGAGAGTCGACAGCGAAAGCAGACGCCACCGACGAGGGTCGACAGCGATGGCCGAAGTCACCGACGAGGGTCGACAACGACAGCAGACGTCACCGACGAGCGTCGACAGCGACAGCAGACATCACCGACGAGCGTCGACAGCGACAGCAGACATCACCGACGAGCGTCGACAACGGCGGGGCGCGCCACGGCACCAACGGCGGACACTTACCGAGTTTTACGCACTCCACAGCCAGCCCGCCGGCGACGGCGTACAGTGCGATGATGCGCCCCCACGTGACCTCGGTGCGAAACAGGTCGATGGCCACCGAGCTGACCACGCCGCGCACCGTCTTGTCCGACGTGATGGCCATGTTGACCTGGCGCGAGATGCTCGTGTACACGGACGGGTGCAGCCGCTCCAGCTCGACGCCGATCAGCACCATCTCGCGGAACACCTCGCAGATCTCGGCGCCGCCGTGCAGACTGGCCAGCGAGCTGAGTCGCTGCAGGCCCAGCTTGCGATGAAACACGCCGCTGCGCTTGAGGCGGGCGCGCACGTACTGCGAGCACAGGCTCTTGGACTGGTGCACGATCTCCTGCACGTTGTGCGTGCGCCAGCCGATGGTGGTGCTGAGCTTGCGCGCCACCACGTCGCTGACGTTGCTGAACTTGCGGCGCGGCGCGCTGACGCACCGGTCGCTGGACGGCACCACGTGGCTGGACTTGCGGCGCGGCCGCACCTCCTGCACGGTCGCGTGGAACGCCGACGGGAAGCTGCTCTTGCGGCTGGTGCGCGCCGGCTGGCGCTGGTGGAAGCCGTGGTCGAGCGACGTGAACTTGTCCAGCCTCTCCAGACTGTCGGTCTTGTCGAGCGGCGGCGTGTCGACGGCGCGCGGCATGGTGCGCCGGCGGCGGGCGGCGCGCTGCCGCCGCTGCCCTCACCGCGTCGGCTCGGACGGGCCACTGACGCGCAGCGGACGACCGCCGCGCCACGGCCGCCGCCGCGCCGCCTCCGCCTCCGCCGCCGCCACCGCCGGCGGCCGCGCGTCGCCTGCGGCAGATTGGGGCTGCGGCAGACTGGGGCTGCGGCAGACTGGGACTGTGGCAGACTGGGGCTGTGGCAGATTGGGTCTGCGGCAGACTGTGGCTGTGGCAGACTGGGGCTGTGGCAGACTGGGACTGTGGCAGACTGGGGCTGCGGCAGACTGGGGCTGCGGCAGACTGGGGCTGCGGCAGACTGGGGCTGTGGCAGACTGGGGCTGTGGCAGACTGGGGCTGCGGCAGACTGTGGCTGTGGCAGACTGGGGCTGAAGTGACGGCTGTACTGACAGTGACGACGGTGCAGTGGCGCAGCCAGGATTTTCTTAAGGGAGGGCCCGACTCCCCAAAATGTCATGATCAGAACGTTTTCGGCGCGCTTCTCGCGCCTAAAATTTTTCGTTTCGCGCGGTGAAATTTTCCAATTTTTGCTTGATCTAAGGTATTTTTGGTTACTAGAAGGGGGGGCGAGTCCTGGGCTCCCCTTGGCTACACCTCTGCGCCGGTGGATGGGGACCTGACAGAAACGGAGGAAAGGCTGATATGTTGGCTTGTTGGAAACTGGAGGTGTGTTTCTGAGCCCTACCTAAAAAGCAACACTCGATAAGTAGCATGAGGAGACTAGGTGGACAGGTGTGTCCACTAAGTACGCGGAGACAGATTGCTTCGTGTAGCAATGTGTAACAAAGTTGGTTTTGGGGCATCTAAATCCCAGCCATTCAGCCCCCTACCCCCACCGTTCATGGCGCGACAAGTTTCCAGGCACATACCTGTCGCCCGCCTATCTAGACGCTGACGAGTGAAGTCACCGCTCCAGTCGAGAGCCGGTCAGTGGACATTGCCCTGACCCCCTCCCTCCTTCCGGCTGACACCCCGCCGCCCCGGCCGCCAGACTGTGACCTCGAAACCGTGCAGCCGACCGCTGTACCTACCCCTCCCTCTCCAGCACCCCGGCGTGCCCGCCCGCCACCGCTGCACCCAAGTACCCCGGCGCCACGCCGCCGTCGTCAGGTGTGATCGTCAGTGGGTGATGTAGGACAAGTGATTATATTATGGGAACCCTATGGACAGGCGTGTCTATGATGTCTATGCCAGCTGTCATGCGGTGATGTGACCGAGTGTCGCTAGTGTGTCGGGCGCCGTGTCGTTAGATCAGAGGCTGCAGTACCGCGCCTCTGCCAGACGCTGTTATGGTTCACCAGCGTCCGGTGAAATGCTGACAGCTCACGTGTGCGACGCCAGGCCGACGCGGGCCTGGACGAAAGTGTTGAGACAGCACCGTTTCCCACGGAGGGACCGTTGTGCTGAGATCAGAATCTGTCTCTGATGTCTGATGTCAGAGAGATGTCGCGCCCGCCTGCAGTAGCCTGCTATTGTTCTCGACTCGGGGCCGACGTCCTGGCCATGCGACGCAGTAGTGGCGTGTGCGGGTTGATCACGTGATAGTGACGTACTGTGAGTTACCTCGGACGCGCCGCAAGGGCCCTCGGTCATTCTCTGGCTCTCTTGGAGGAACGGTCGTCGTGGGCGGTCGCCTCTCTGGCGGCCGCCGCCTGGCCAGCCGCCCTGGCTCATCACTGGAGGTACGTCGGTACTCTGCCTGAGAGTCGCTGCGTCTGTTGAGATGTAATTCTCTGATAGAAATAGTTGCACCTGTGTCAAAATGAAGCTACATTGTTAATGCTATATCACGCTGCGCATTAATGTCTGATCTTCGTGGCCATTTATCTGTTGACTAATATGCACAATATAGAAGTGCTGGCTTTGGAAGTGCGTGTCAAGATGTGGAGATCAGAGCACGGAGATGAAGGATTCGAACCATTGAATTTATAACCGGGGTTTTAAATATCGCAAACGCTGAGGTACACTAGACTATTCTACAAGCCGAAAATGAAGGTTTGCCCTCTTCAGGGATGACCAGAAAAACCTTTACTACAAATGCAAGGGAGATGCAACGGACGATACGCAGGATTTGTTTATCAGCAAGTGAAGTGAACTTTCACTCAAACGCAATCGTGCAGTTTTTGTGTGCACATATTTGCATAGTGTTTGTAAACCTTCATATACTTATCCTACAGTCCAGCTCGCCCGATGACAATACATTCCAAATACATGTGAAGCACAAAGTTAGTACTTTTAGAAGACTAACTGGAACGTCTCGCTTAATCTCTGATGCAATGGAAGTGTCGGGAACCTCCCGAATGAGATGCAAGCTCTTTATAATGTATTCCTTCCGTGCATTGGTCATTAGAGTGCAGTATTAGGCGTCATTCGGGTCGTTGCACGAAGGAGACCAAAACGAGGCCTGTAGGGCTTTCCCGTTTAAGGACAGGATCGAGCACCGTACCGCGACAAAAAAAATATTGTAGATGGGCCGCCAGCTTCTTGGACAACCTGTCAATGCATGCACCTTATTGTGGAAAATTGTCGCAGACGTGCAGGAATTTCTTAAATAAGTAAAACTCACTTCGGCAATTCAGCACAACAGCTTCATACTTAGGATTGGTATTCGGTTGAACAATCCTGTTGTCAAGATTGCATCACGCATTTCGGCACTTGTGCATTGACAACAAATCCAATTCAGACGAAATTGGCTGCAATCAAACTGAAATCGAGCTCATCTCTGGATATGGTGTTTTTATCTCAAATAGACATGTGAACTGCCGATTTAGCATCGGTGCTACGCTGTCACCGCTCATTATGAATCTGCAGCCCTCCCGTCCAGTCTAAATCGCATATATTCAGTTCGGCGCCTTCTCTCGGGCCGACCATGGCGGTCGCCCGGCGTCGGGGCGCGCAGATCACGTGACGTGACGACATGACCACGTGACTAGCAACTGGCTGGCTGAGTCTTAGTTCGTACCGCCTGGAACGGCACCGAATTATGGACTGTTCACACCTAGCGTAATCTCGACGCAAAAAAGCCAGCGCAATGACGGACTAGGCGTAATCCCGACGCACTGGGCGTAATATCGACGCGTCGACAGACCAGTGAATATCAGCAAATATAGCAGATATAGCAAATATAGCAGCAAATATATAATCGAAGATGAGCAAATATGGCGACCACAGATTATCCCGACCTTGCGTCAAGGCCGCTGGTGCGCCGAGCGGAAAAAGTTGAAAAAATCCAACTTTGTCCGCTTGGAAATCGCCAGCGTTTTGTAGGACTCGGCAGACAGCTGACGCAAGGCCGTCGCAATGGCAGAATCGGCAGACTCATTGGGCCTCATGCTAACTGTCCGCTAGCTTTGCGTCGATTCCGACAGTGCGTCGAGATTACGCTAGGTGTGAACAGTCCTTTAGTTTCGCCATACAACCTTCTATTTGGGCCTTCTATTTGGCAAGCAAACATGCTTGCTTAAAAAAAAAAAAATTAAATGCACTGCCTTTGGCAAACATGCAAACATGCAACAAACTTCAAAAGGAATTTTGCGGTGAAGCTTGCCAAAAAAGACGAAGTCTAATCCTGAGGGAAGGAATTCGGACTGAAAATACTGAAGAAAAAAGCATATCAAGGTTTCAAGTCGGTCCGGCTGGCTGGGGCGAACCGGGTCGAGTGGGTCGGTTGCGGTCGCACAGATATGCCATTGTCGCGAACACCGCAGATTAGCATCGGTCGGCTTCACCCCCTCCCATAATCAAGCTTGTAGTTTGGGCTGGAAAAGGGGGAGGAGTGAAGGTGGCCTCCAGGAATGAGCTTCCAACACTCCAACTTCAACCCTGGATTTGGTCCCATATTTTATGAGCAATATAAACAAATCCAGGAGGTTGGATAGCTCCACTGTCTTCTAACCCGTGTGCGTCCACTCCTGTCCGGGCACGTGACAGGGCTGGGCCCAATACGGTCTGAGGCTAACCCGTGTGCGTCCACTCCTGTCCGGGCACGTGGCGGGCCAAACTCCGGGGTGCGGCCCCGGGAAAAATACCTTGCCCCGCGGCAGGGCTGGGCCCAATACGGTCTGAGGTGCAGCGGCCGGGAGCCATACCGTGCGCGTCCACTTCTGTTGGGGCACGTGTCACATGGCAGGGTAGGGCCCACTACGGTCTGAGGTGCAGCGGCCGGGAGCCATACCGTGCGCGTCCACTTCTGTTGGGGCACGTGTCACATGGCAGGGTAGGGCCCACTACGGTCTGAGGCGCCGCGGCCGGGAGCCATACCGTGCGCGTCCACTTCTGTTGGGGCACGTGTCACATGGCAGGGTAGGGCCCACTACGGTCTGAGGCGCCGCGGCCGGGAGCCATACCATGTGTGTCCACTTCTGGGGAACGTCACGTGGCAGGACGGGCCCACGCCCTGCCGTCACGCGGGCCCACACCACCACCCCTGCAGTACTGCAGTACTGCAGGCAGATATATGCAGCACCACGGCTCGATGGCGCCGCTCGCACCTGATAAGGGGCTTCAATGTGGCTGCGGCCATGTTACGTGCCGGCATACTTCCGTATATTCGGCTGGACCGCACAGACTTCCGCACACACCAGCCGCACATACTCAGCTTATCTGCCAGCTACGTCAGCTGTACTTCACTGTTGAATAAGTGTAGTCTTCGAGGGGTGCTTATCCACAACACTGGTGTAGCTCCATCGGTTATTTTGTTCTCGCGGCAGCGAGAGCAAATCCTTCCAGCGAGCTGGAAGGATGCTTTAGCATTGGCGTATCCAAGGAGGGGGCGAAGGGGGCAGTCCCCCCTAGAGGGTCCGAGGGGCCCGCAGGGCCCCTCAAGGCGTAGGTGCATGAGCCCCCTGGGTCGGCCTCCTGGACCGACGTGAAGGGCTCCTGGGCCAGCGTGAATGGCCCCTGAGCCAACGTGAAGGGCCCGTGGGCCAACGTGAAAGGCCTCTGGACTGACGTGAAGGGTCCCTGGGCTGACGTGAGGGGCTCCTGAGACGACGTGAAGGGCCCCTGGGCCGACGTGAAGGGCCCTTGGTACAACATGCAGGGCCCCTGGGACAACGTGCAGAGCCCCTGGGTTGACTTGAATGGTCCCTGGGCCGACGTGAAGGGCCCCTGGGACAACGTGAGGGCCTTAGACCGACGTGCAGAGCCCCCTGGGCCTACTTGAATGGTCCCTGGGCCAACGTGAGGAGCCCCTGGGCCGACGTGCAGAGCCCCTGGGCATATTTGAAGGGCCTCTGGGCCGACGTGTAGGGCACTTGGACCGACGAAAGAGACCCAGGCTGACGGAAAGGGTCCCGGCCGATGAAGAGGGCCCGAACCAATGGAGAGTGCCCTCAGGAAGGTGTTGAGGGCCCTTGGTTAGACTAACGTGAAGGGCTTCTAGATCGACGGAGGGGGCCCCGGATATTTGGAATGGCCCCTGGGCTGACTGAGAGGATCCGAGCCAATATGAAGGGCCCCTGACCTGGTGGACAGGGCCCAAGCGTTTGAAAGGGGCCTCCGGTTTGCCGGAAAATGTCCTGGGTCGTCAAAGAGGGCCCCTGAGACGACGGATGGGGCCCTAGTTGCAAGAGAGGATCTAGGGCCGTCAGAAAGGGCCCTTTGGCCGGCGTATGGAGTCCAAGCCGTACAATGGCCCCTAACCCGATGGAGGGAACCCATGCTGTTGAAAGATGGCCTCCGGCCTGACAAGAGGAGTCCCTGGATCGCTAAGGAGGGCCCCTGCGCCGACGGAGAGGACCCCTAGCCGAGGGAGGAGCCCGGGCCGTCGGGGAGGAACCCCGGGCCGTCGGAGAGGGCCCAGAGCCGGTATGAAGGGCCCCTGGGCCGATCAGGGCCGGAACCGCAGAGTGATAGAGGAGGCCCAAGCTTTTGAAGAGGGGACTCCGGACGGACGGAGTGTCCTGAGCCGTGAAAGAGGGGCCCTGAGCTGACGGATGGGGGCCCCGGGCCGGACGTGCAGAGCCACTGGGCCGGCTTTGGCTCACGCTGATGAAGAGGGGCTCAGAGATGACAGCAAGCCTCAAGCCGACAAAGAGGCCTCTGAGCTACGGAGACGATCCGGGCTGAAGCGAAGGGTTCCCGCGGTGCTACGTAAAGGGATTCTGAGCCCATGGAGGGCCCAGGCTACTAAAAAGTAATGACGTGTCCAAGGGATAAAGGGGTTTCCGTCCTCCTGCCGAGTCCGATGTCGCCCTCCAGGCGACGTCCTCCAGGCGACCGCCCAGAGGGGCAGAGATATATCGGAGGAAAAATGCAAAGGCATATAACAGCTTGTGTGGAAAGGGCCCTTGATACCTGAACACGTCTATCCTGACGGCTAGCTATGGCCGTAAAAAACAAGAGAGGACCCGCTCGAGAGCTGGAATGCCCATATCAGTTGGAAAGAGTAGTTTCAGCTAGAATGGGCCCATAACAGCTGAGGAATAAATAGGGCACCTGAGGGTCAGAGAAGGATGGGATGCTCTTTGGATTTGGAAGGGCTTCCGAGGGATGAACAGGACCCTTAAGAGCTGAAGAGGACTAGTGAGGGCCCATCTGAGATCTGAAATGCCCCTGAGATGAGAGCTAGACAGGATTATTGAGAACTGTGCTGGGCCCTTACAAGCAGGGGAGGGCCCTGAGGGATGAAGAGGATCTCGTGAGAGTCAGAGAGGACTGGGATTCTTCTGAGGTCGAGAGTGGCTCCTAATGGATAACAAGGTCCCCTGAGAGGCTAATTCTGAGGTAAATTCCATGGTCGCTGGAGATTGAGGTGAGAAATACCGAGGGCCAGCCTCAGAGCTAGATTGAGCTAGAATGTTGTTGAAACCACAAGAGCTGTCCGATAACATAGGGAGGGCCCCTAGCAGTTTGAAAGGGCCCTTGAGAGCTAACAGAGCCCAGCGGGGCTAAGAAGAGTCCCTAAGGCTAACGATGGTTGTGAGGAATATTGAGAGCCAGTTTCAGAGCTATAATGCTATTGCTAGC
>JAOTOM010005175.1:477500-732500 GCA_034440615.1 Ashinkailepas kermadecensis
AGGTATTTTGTTATGATTGTTTGGAAGCCCAATATGGTAGCATAGTACATTCTGACACATCGAGGGTTCTATGCTGTTGAAGTTCTGCTTACAGCAAGAGATGACGAAATCAGCAGTTTCATTATTCCTTCGTCAGATAGGTTCATGAAGCTTGTTTAGCCAGTAACGGGCAAGCGGACCCAGTGAGCCAGATTTCGAAAGCGGAATTTGAACAGGATGTTTTGTGCGAGTGGCCAGTTGAGCCCAGTTGAGCAGCATGTTTCGTATGTTGGTGTTGGGGTTGCTAAGATGAAGAGACAGGCTACATTGACTGATTTTTTCAAGAAGAATAGCAAGAGGAGGTATGTATTTATATCCTGAATAAGAGATAACTGGTGGGTTTGCATGTAGGGGAGATTCGGGTGGTAGGACCGGGCTATCAAAGTTTAAGGGTATTATTGCAGTTTAAGGTATCTACGAGACAAGTTTTACGCATATATCCTCATGAAGCGAATAAATAGGTTAGGTTTGGTTAGGCTGGGTTAGGCTGGGCTTCTGTTTTAAGTTGGAAAAATTATCAAAAACAATTTTTGAGGTGATTTAAATAACATGATCCTTCAAAAACAGGTCAAGCTAGGTTAGGTTCGGTTAAGTTTTTTTAAAATAATATTTTGTTTAACAAAAAAGTTTGCAAATTATATATAAAAAAAAAACAATTTGTTTTCTTGCATGGAAGGATAGGCTAGGTTAGATTAAGTTAGGTTACATTTTTTGGTTACTTTGAACATCACATTTTAATTCTATCTTACCCAACTCCAAGCCCCTTTTTGGTGTTACTTTGGCCTCCCAACCGAAAAAGTATGCACTTGCAGAGGAAATGAGTGGTTGCATCATGTTGACCACATTCATAAACATTGCATCAGAAAAATAAATTCCAAGAATTCAACAATTACCTTAAGCTGCAAATTTACCACTTTATGGGTCTTGGATGGTGTCTTGGATGACCATACTCAACAAGGAAATACTCTGATAATAGGTTAGTCTGTAAGAGAGTTAGTTTTGAGCGTCTTGATCCCATAAATTCAGCAATACCCCTTCGTTCATGGCGCGACAAGTCCCCGGCTCCGAGACTGGCGTCGGCCTGTCTGTTGCCTACGTAAGCAGCCACCGCCCCAACGAGGCCGCCGTTCATTGGACATTGTACCTTCCCCTTCCCTCTCCGGCCGCCAGGCGCCAGAGACGTGACCCCAATATCGTGCAGCCGATGGCTGTATCTTGACCTCTATCCGACCGGCGCGTACAGTCCCCGTCGTTAATACTAGATGTAACTGTTCACATAAAGTTATACGTTTGGCTGTTCCGTAATCGTAATTGGTATAATCCCGTAAGCCTTCCGATGGTAAAAGTGTACCGTAATTGTAACTGTAAAGGGTGTACAGTAAATATCGTATAGTACCCTTCACTATATGGAAGTCAACTTCCGCCAGAAGCTTCTAGAAGGTGGATGTGACGTCAAGGGGTGGTTCTGCGCCCTCGACCAATCCGCGACGGGGGGTCTCCCGAAGTCACTAGCGGCCGTGCCGCCCCCAGACAGTCGGGCTTGAATACTCTGAGCGAGCGGATCGCTGCTACGCGTGCGCGCTTCCCAACTAAATTCGGCTTCTAAATTCATAGGAAAGGCAGTATCGCGGCTTACCTTCAGAGGAGAACGTACTGTACGGTGTCTGTCGTTCTCGTGTGATCGTGGAGTGCTGCAGTGCAAATACAGGGCAGCAAAAGGTACTGGTACTTCGTGACCGAGGTTATCGCAAACGACGAGGTTGCTAGACTTTCGCGTGCCAATATAGGACTTTCCTACAAGTCTTTTCTTTGAAGTCTGCTGGATGCAAATTGTATTGGCCTTTGGTAAGCTTCACTGGCGGATCCAGGGAGGGGCCATTCCGGCCATGGCCCCCGAAGCGCTTAAAGGGGTGGGGCATAGTGTCTTTTGCCCCCCCGAAACCAACATAAGTCAACTAAATTAAAATGCAGTAACCTTTGCCGGGGTTAAAAAATTGCGTCTGGATGAAAGAATCTCCAATTTTAAACTTTTTTTTCTTTCAATTAAAAATAACTGTTTGGAGGCCAGTATGGTAGCATAGTAGATTCTGACACACATCGAGGGTTCCATGCTGCTCAAGTTCTGCTTACAGCAAGAGTTGACAAAATCGGATCCGCCAGTGTGTACACGTGCACGAACGTTGACGTGGTACAAGACGTTGAACGTGAACGTGAACGTTTTGGTAAACAAGAACAAAGATCCGGTAACATAGAAACGGTGGAGGTAGGCTGGGGCCCCTATACAGGAAATTATATTGTCAATGATTATTTTATTTTAATTTTACTTTTTATTTTTAAAATGGGCCCCTTTGCCAAATAGTGGTCAAAATCCGGTGCTTTTAAGCAAAAATAGTGGGGAAAATGGGCACCCTCCAAATCCGTTCGACCCCTCCCCTGATGCAATTCCTAGGTACGCCACTGGGGGAGGGGGAGGGGAGGGGACTGACGCCGAAAACCGAAAGTTGCCCCCCCCCAAACCGGTGGGCTAGATCCGCCAGTGAAGAGGGTCACATGCAAAATTAAGAAAGATGAGGTGAGGCTATTACTGCAAGGTGCTAGGCAGGTGGATACGAGCAAATGCGTTTCAATAAATGACGCTAACCACTGAGACAGAACTGCAAGCATGTTCATAGGATACATAGGATATAGAGCACATGCAACTGAATTCAACTCTGAAGTATTATGCAATAAATACCGGCAGCTTCTGCCACCATTCTGATATAACGCCACCATCCTGACCACACACAGTCTGCTATCGTGAACAAAGCAGAAATTCAGCTTCCAAACAGATTCTGCTGCAGAATCTGCATGGTTGACAATCATCGAGAAGATGTTCCCACAAGAAATAGCATGACAGTGCACAGTGTGATAACTCAAGAAAAGAACTGGCCAGAAATGCATTTCCCGACTATTTTGTAAGCCATATTCATTGCGCCATTGCATCAGCAAATGCTTGAAGCATACCAGGTCACGGTTTTTATGGAAGTTTCCACAAAATTTGATATAGTAACAAGTCCATGAACATGGACAACATTACGTGTGAAAATAGCATGCACATGTGCACACATTTTTTAGTACCTCCAAGTTCGAATAAGGTTAAAAAAACGCACAGCAGCGCACAATCAGAGACCAATCCCAATAAAATCAGCGATCCTTTGACTATATGTACGGTAAGTTTCAGCTGTACCTGGCTGCTCCAACACCGGTAGTGATCAGTTGTATCTCGGCAGGTCGCGGTGCGGTGCGGTGGCCGGCCCGGGCGGCACGGGGAAGCCAGAACCGGACGCCGCGACACGCCGGCTGGCGGGGTGTTTTGACCGAGTAACCTGATCCAGCGGTCGCTATGCCAAAAATCTCCCTAGCTGACGAGGCGACTGAGTCGAGATAAGTCACGTACAGCGTTTCCCATGGCAGGGGAGCTGTCCTGTAAGGGTCGGGTCAGTGTGGTTGGATTTTGCGTACAGTGAACATTGAGGTGCACGCCAGCAGAGAGGAATTAGTTGACTTGTTAACCAGTGCAAAAGCGTTTGGGCGTGGAAGCCATTATGCTCATGTGTTTACTTAGAGTGTGCAGTTGGTTGTGCAAAAAATAGCACAGAGCTATCTCCCGAGTGAGTCGTCGATTGTGGACATGAAAAAGGGGACCGACTTGATCGCCAAGACCTCAAAGGAAAGTCGGTTAAATGTAAGCGAGCCCAGGATAAATTCAGAAGTCAGTTTGCGATTTATCTTTCGGGAGACGAGGTGTTCTCCGTGTCCCTGAAGCGTGGTGACCACGTCGTGATATATGATGAAGCCAAGATCCGCCTTGATGACGAGGCCGTGGAGGGAGCGCGAGGGTGACCAGCTAGAATCTACGATCAGCTCAGCGCCCGTTCTCAGCGTTGGGCGTCCTCAAGAGTTGCTCAACAGCACATTTCTCTGCAGCTCGTGGAGGCTGTCAGGCAAAGTGCTCGTGCTGAGGACATGAAGGACGCGGCTTTCGTTCTGCGATAAGTGGGGGAATCACCGAATCGGTCCAGCAAGATTCGCCGGGCTCTCGGAAACTCTAAAGTGAGTCAACCCGAGTGTGTGTCAGGAGACCGTGCGCTGACAATGTGTGTCAGCTGACATGTATGTGCACACGACTGCCGTATGGTCCGCCCAGTGACGAATGATGCGGCGAAGACAGACATCCTGCCCGCCTATGGAAAGGTGCATGAGGCCGAGGGAGAGTCCTATCCGGCAGTCGGCAGCATGCAATTCACAGAGACATCAGCTGAGGTGACTCATGCGGGCTCTCCTGGATCATACGACGCAGCGGCTGGTGGCATGTCTGCCGTTTGTCGCCGTACCGACTCAGCTTCACCTGCCGACCAGCCGTCGACGTCATCCAGCACCTACACTTCGGCCGTGCTTCACGTCAAATGGGGATTTGACGGAGCCACAGGGCAATCTGTATACAAACAGATGGGAGACGGCGATGAAACTGCAAAACAAAATCAGTGTTCTGTACCACTCTGGTGCCTTTGCAACTGACGGTGGGTGGTACTTACGTCTAGACCAACCCACGCCGTCTTCAAGCTGCTTCTGCAGGTCGTTGCGGATCCAGTACAAGAGCGAGCCAGCAGAAGCCTCCTGGAAAGAACGAGACAGTGTTGAATGCGAGATACGTCTACTGAGGCCGGCCTGCGTCACCGCAACGGACGGTACCAGTCTCAGAGTGGCGTACAATCTTCAACTCACCATGATTGACGGCGATGTGGCGAACGCTCTGACCAACACCGGCAGCAGCATGACATTGCTCCACCTGTGGGTGCACACCTCGTCAGATAAATGACCTGTCTGCTGCCGCGGCTCGATATGCCCGCTAGGGTACATGCCAGCTCGCTCGATATGCCCGCTAGGGTACATGCCAGCTCGCTCTCTCAACTACGCATGCCTGGATTCGGTGCTTTGAGTGCCTTCTTTGAGTGCCTTCTCCACATTTCTTACCGCCCGGACGTCAAAGTGTGGGCGGTGTCTGGCGAAGAAAACAAGATGCGTGTGAAAGAAAGGTAACAGACTTACAGCAGCAGTTCCGGGAGAGACTGGGTCTTGTGGATCAGCCACTTGCGGGTGGTTCGGGTACGTCTAACGAAGGGAACACGGCTCGACGTGCCTTCAGAGACCCATATTCTACCTGTGTGTCATATCTTAGGGATATATTTTGGCATAATTTCAGCCACTTAGGACAAGTAGATCTTTTATTTATCTTGCGTAGCAATTATTTGGTCACATTTACAGTGCAGAATGCTCGCATAGCAAACGCTAACTAATAATTATCCAATATATGAGCGCCCATAGACTTCGCTTATGACGTCAGTATGATGTCACCATGCATGACCGGACTTCGATCTTTTAAAGCAAGGTACACTAGGTACTCATGTAGGGTGTGCACAATTTCAGCTGTCTACCTCAATTGGTTCCCGATATATTTCGCGGAAGCAAAATGACGGGAGCGGAGTGCTCCCTTCCCTCTAGCAGGTATGACCTCTGACATTCCTGGGTTAGGCAATCTTTAAGACAATAGCTACTCTCCATATTTTGGTTTTGGTGGGGGTGGGGGTGTTTTGAGAGTGGCGAGAAGTTGATTTTGCCAGGGTGCCGGCTTTAGCCTACTCTTACCGAAGAGCACCGAAGGATCTTTGCCGTGCGAACAAGGCGGTAATTGTCCACGCCGCCCATCACGCCGGCCGCCGCGTGTTAGTTGTTAGTAGCGGGTTAGTCTAAGCATGTCATGCAGGGTTTTCAGTTGGGTTAGTACGGTGTTTTGCAATTCGGCTCTTCTACGTCCGCTGTACCTCTGGGCAGCCGTTTACGTTATGAGTTGCAAGGCAAATCGGCTCATACGTCCGATGGCTCCTCTGGATGGCTCCTCATACATCGGCTACGTCCGATGGCTCCTCTGGATAGTCGTTTTACGTTATGCTAATTTGTATTTTTAGTTTTAGTTTTTATGTTTTCCTAAAGCAAGTCGGCTCATCTACTTCCGACGGTACCGCTAGGTAGCCATTTATTTCTAATTGGGAAGCAAATCGGCTCATGTACGTCCGACGCCATGCGGGGATGGCTATTTACGTGTTTCCTACGAGTGTTTCGCGGTCATGCATTGCGAGTTGATGTGACTGGTGGTGGCGTGGTGCCTACAGTGCTCCTGCTAGCTTTGTGGCATACAGATATTCAAATAGCAATGGAAGGAGTTCTGGGTGCTTGTCACCGAGAAGCGATGGAAGCGATAGGGTGATACCCTCTCTTTGGCAGAATGCCTTAAGTGGTTGTCTTTGAGAGCTAAAGCTACTTCAGTCTAACAGGATGTGGCCTATGCTTAACGTGGTGTTGCAGGTGTCGCAGTGAGGTGTTGTGTATTGGTCACCCTCTAATTGAGGCTGTGTTAGTTTTGTGCAACCAGTTCTAAGTATAGTGAGGATGACCTCTTTTTGTCGGTGAGATTGATTTGATGTGTTCCATGTGCCTATCGTTGGTTTGATTACGTGGGTGTGGTCGGATTTGTGTTGTGTCCATGTGTTCTGTTGATGTTGGCGAATGTGGCGTCGTAGGAGTCCGTGTAATCGTCTACCGAATATTCCACGCCGGGGTAGGTGTTCGATGCTGAGGCTTTCTTTGCGAGCCGGTCTGCTTCTTCGTTACCTGGGATGTTGGCGTGGCCCGGAATCCAGAGGAAGGAAAAGTTCATGTTTACGTTATGGGTCACGATTTGTTGGATTCTATCAATGACGTGATGTGGACAGTCGTGGGTGTTGCTAATTGACTGAAGGACGAATTTGAAGTCTGAGCCAATACTACGTTTCTAGCTTTACGCCTCATGAGAATGGAGATAGCGGCCAGAATGGCCATTGCTTCAGCGGAGTAGATGGAGAAGTTTTCCGGTAGACGCTTGGGAAGTTTGAGACCTGGTCCAGTGATGCCGATGCTTACCTTAGCCTCGTGTTTTGACCCATCCGTGAATACGAGTGTTTTGTGATTGTTGTCATCGGCGAACTTGTGGAAGATGCCAAGAATTTCCGCCGATGTGATAGTGGATTTCTTCTCCGAGAGCAAGTACTCGACCTTTGGTTGACTGAGAGTCCAGAATGGCCTAGTGGGCGGTCGAGTTGCAGTGACTGGCATTGTGAGGTTAAGATCTGAGAGAGCCGTGGCAATTTGAATGCTATATGTTGGAAGTTTGCGCCCAAATCGGCCCTTGTCGTATCTGTCAGGCGTAAAGCAGCGCTGTGATGTATGATTTTTAATGGATTTTATTTTGATGTGGTAGCGGCACAGCTGTTGTGTCCCCCTGAAGTGGAGTGGGGGCGTGTTTGAGTCCACTAGAAGACTGACTATCGATGTGGTGCGGAGGGCACCTGTGGCTGCTCTGATGCAGCTGTTTTGGATGATTTCTAGCTTTTTGCTCTGGCTTTCTGAAATGGTGGCAAAAATGGTGCTGTGCTAACCCATACAGGGAAGGGTACGAGGAGACGGGATCAGGTCTTCCACGCTGGGGAAGTGGAGAGACCGCATGCGCCGAAGAACCACACGCCAGCAGCTGCAGCCGACTGCAGTGGCTCCAGTTGGCTCCAGTTGGCTCCAGTTGGCTCCAGTTGGCTGCAGTTGGCTCCAGTTGGCTCCAGTTGGCTCCAGTTGGCTGCAGTTGGCTCCAGTTGGCTCCAGTTGGCTCCAGTTGGCTCCAGTTGGCTCCAGTTGGCTGCAGTTGGCTCCAGTTGGCTGCAGTTGGCTGCAGTTGGCTGCAGTTGGCTTCAGTTGGCTGCAGTTGGCTCCAGTTGGCTTCAGTTGGCTGCAGTTGGCTCCAGTTGGCTGCAGTTGGCTCCAGTTGGCTGCAGTTGGCTCCAGTTGGCTCCAGTTGGCTCCAGTTGGCTTCAGTTGGCTGCGGTTTGCTTCAGTTGGCTACAGTCGGCTCCAGTTGGCTGGTCAGTTGCCGACAGGCTGGGTCAGGAGGCTGGCAGATGACCTCTCCGCCACACCCACCCGTCGGCTGCTCGTGTGGGCCGGAGCGTGCTCGATCTGGCTCGGTTTACTGACGGGACCAGATGGCCGGCCGGCGGCCGAACAAAGCCAACCGTGATCATAGGCTGCGCGGCGGGCGCTGGGCAGCTCGAGCTCGTCATTACCCCATTACCAGGCGGATAACATCGAGCCGACGCGGCCGCCATACCCTCAGCACCCAGCTCGACTCACCAGCTCCCGCTCGGCTGCCATTGAGCGCACCTTCTATAAGGAGGTGCTATGCAATAACGCAATATCCACTAAATCACTGACCATATTTTAGAAGGAATGTTGTATCCTCCTCCTTTAATTAATCAACATTATGGAAAATAAGTACCATTAAATGACTACTAATGACTACTATAGGATAATTTCGAGCTATTTATTAAGGAGGGGATGTATCGTTCCTAGCTAACACGTCGTCCGTGATTGACTGGAGATTGCTACGCCACGACTTATTATATATATATATATATATATATATATATATATATTTATATATATATATGTATATATATATATATATATATATATGTGTATGTATGTATGTATGTATGTATATACATGGGGCTACGTACTTTCCATTATTGCCCTGCATACGCCACCAATTTGCTTCACACTACAAAACAAGCTATTCAACTGAGCGCCTGACTGTCTGAGGAGAAGACAATTCCTGTCTACATAATTTGATATTGTCTACATGTCATTTGTGCTCTAAATGTACTGACGAAAGAGCTCATTTTTGTCCTGTTAGCTGTTGGCGATGTTTGTCTTGCGATTGTTACTTTCCTTATACTCCGCACACGTCGGCAAATGTGATGAGGAATTCCAGACTTGCATTTTCGCAACCATACACGTATTTTCGTATCGACTTTCGATAATATTGGTTTTCTATATTGGGCGAAGCACATGCAGAATAGTATGAAATATAATGCATGCGTGTGCCACGTCCAACGAGTATTTTCACATCATGCGCCATTGGTGCTTCTTCGGATCATCGTGCTGCATGACCGGTGTAGCCGATGTGCCCCTATCCCCCCCCTCCTTCGGTTCGCACAATGAGTTCGATGTCGAAATCACTACGCAGCGACATCGTTGCAAACTTTGGCTAGGTGTGGAGAGGGAGTGGAGTTCAATTTTAATTCGAACTGGCAAACCTGAATTGAAGACCGATATTTCGGGAAATTCCCAATCTTAATACCGAACTGGCATCATTCGCGCGCAGCATTTTGGAGCTTTTTAGCGCCACGAAGTTGTCAACGAATCTACTTGAGCACCAACATGCTTCGCTTAAGCACGCTTATAACCCTGTTGTCGGACTTACGCGCAAAGACAGTTATGCGTTCGTGGCAAAGGGTGGCGGTAGTTGTATCTCGTTATAACTCAGCTCCCGTCTGCAGGAACGTTGGAGCGAGAGGAAAAGTGTTTGTGTGTGGGGGGGACAATTATCAGGGGGCATCATTTCCTCGGAGTTATGCCACTGACAATTATCAGATGGTGCACTAGAGTGCTCCTTACAAGGAGCACTCTAGTACACCAGCTGGCAAAAGGCGCCCACCATTGTGGGCACCTTTTGTACTCAGATCTACAGTCTTCGACTGCAGATTTCAAGGGGGGGTCACTCGAAAATCCTGTCTTTTTCCAGTCAGAGGGAACGCCGTCGAATGGTGTGTGGAAGTGAACTAGTCACCCCCCACCGCCCTCTAACTAAGCCCATACCCGTCGGTCAAATTAATTGGCGTGGCAACCAGTGGGGTCGGACCAGACCCAGTTTGGCACCTCCAGTCCAGACGATACGACATGCAGCGCCATCTATATACACACAAACAGCTCCAGAGAGCCACTCTGGCGACCACTTCCGCCCGACGCCGTCTAGAGATCGAACCGCGCGGCTGGTGGAAGGGAAGGCGGCAGTCGCAGGTGCGGAGAGGGCGAGTATGACGTGCCTGTTGTCTTGTTATTGTTCAATTGGCTACTCTATGTGGTGTTCTTTGTTTGGTGTGTAGACCAGTCCTCGCCTGTCTCCTGGAGGACTACTCGATGAGTTGGAATTGAACCTTCGCGTTTATGTTTCGATTACATGTATGTACCGGTTAGCTGCATAGTAATAGTTCACGTTCACGGCTTGTCTCCCGTACTGATACAGCTCCATGACAGCCACACCCAGCCATTCTGCCTTCCCCCCCCCCCCCACACACAGGATCTCCTTAGTATATTACTCTCTACGATATTTCCCCTTCATCCCATAGTCCAAAGTTAGCAGAGCTGATCGGAAGTTATGTTAACCCGAATACCTAACAAAGCAAATGGCATGACATGCCTTGATGCAAACACTCCCGAGAATCAAATCACACGTGAACCAACCCAACCTCCCAATAATACAACCACACACAACCACCTTTTGTCGCTTATTGGACGCCAAAGGACCTTGCGTAAACCCGCCTGTCGTCCCAATGACAAGCCATTCCGTATGCATGAATGCACATTTGCAACCCACTATGTGGTTGTCAAGTTATGAAATGTAAATATGCTTCACGAGTAACTATTTCGTGACTGTCTTGCAGTGTGACAGTGGGCGAATATGTGTGTGAGACCGTGATATAACTCTTTGGAAGCTTGTGATGCTGCGTAGCAAACTGCGTGAACTCGTGGCAGACTACTTGCTTCGCGATCGGCTGTGTGTCTTCGTGACTGCATGATGTGAAGGATTTCGTGAGCCTGACATGTTAAGTTCGTGATGCATCGCGTGAGTCTATGACATGTTGAGTTCGTGATGCATCGCGTGAGTCTATGACATGTTGAGTTCGTGATGCATCGCGTGAGTCTATGACATGTTGAGTTAGTGATGCATCGCGTGAGTCTATGACATGTTGAGTTCGTGATGCATCGCGTGAGTCTATGACATGTTGAGTTCGTGATGCATCGCGTGAGTCTATGACATGTTGAGTTCGTGACGGATCGTGTGAGTCGGTGAGGATGACAATGCATTTATCTTTACACATTCCCGGCACGGATAATTGACTCCAAACGTGATCCCTACAAAGGCTGGAGAGCTCTCGTCAAACCAGGTGGTCCGGGTCCAAAATATTCAGCTTGAATTGGAAAAATAACAAATTAATATTAGCGGGATACCAAACTAGGGTGGACGGTTATAACGTAGGTCCGGACACACCGGGGATCTGAAGACTCCCGGGCCCACCCGGGATCTCCAGCCATGATCCCCACGCTATCTCCTTGGAGTTAGAGCGTTGCGACAGAGTGACAGAACACTCGCAACATTATCACAATGGGACATCCGATAGTGTAACCATTGCCGACAGGGTGCCTCAAGGGATTGTGGCAGTTAAGATCCACAGTTGTCCATGGTTCAGCCGCCAGCCGGAGAGACAGCAGGTGAAAGCAAATATATTTTCCTGACCGAGGGTACCCGTGACCAATCTCTGGTTGCGGTGCAAGACCAGTCTCCGGTAATGAAAGTAACGTGGCAGAAGCGCATTCTCTTCACCACCCGTTCCTCGTTGAGCCCGCGATGGACAGTACCAAGCTACCGTTCCGGTCTTCCACTGCCCACCTGTGTGCCGATGGACATTCCCAAGCTACCGTTCCGGTCTTCCACTGCCCACCTGTGTGCCGTTGAGCCCGCGATGGACAGTACCAAGCTACCGTTCCGGTCTTCCACTGCCCACCTGTGTGCCGTTGAGCCCGCGATGGACAGTACCAGGCTACCGTTCCGGTCTTCCACTGCCCACCTGTGTGCCGTTTCTGTCGGCAGGTGACACAACGGAGGCAATGTCCGCGTCGCCCTGCCGAGTGCTGTGCTTTCGGCTGGCTCCGGGTCAGGAGCTGGTTCAGGAGGTCACCGCTAGGTGTCAGGCTGCCGGCTTCCGGGCTGCGTTCGTGGTGACCTGCGTGGGAAGTTCACGGGAATGTCATTTGCGCCTGGCCTCCTCTCCGAACGGGGAAACCAATAACGTGAGCTGATTGCATGACGCACAAACAGCACGCAGCGGCGCGGTACATGTGGCTGACACGCAGCGGCGCGGTACGTGTGGCTGACACGCAGCGGCGCGGTACGTGTGGCTGACACGCAGCGGCGCGGTACATGTGGCTGACATGCAGCGGCGCGGTACATGTGGCTGACACGCAGCGGCGCGGTACGTGTGGCTGACACGCAGCGGCGCGGTACGTGTGGCTGACACGCAGCGGCGCGGTACGTGTGGCTGACACGCAGCGGCGCGGTACGTGTGGCTGACACGCAGCGGCGCGGTACGTGTGGCTGACACGCAGCGGCGCGGTACGTGTGGCTGACACGCAGCGGCGCGGTACATGTGGCTGACATGCAGCGGCGCGGTACATGTGGCTGACACGCAGCGGCGCGGTACGTGTGGCTGACATGCAGCGGCGCGGTACGTGCGGCTGACACGCAGCGGCGCGGTACCTGTGGCTGAACGCAGCGGCGCGGTACGTGGGCTGACACGCAGCGGCGCGGTACGTGTGGCTGACACGCAGCGGCGCGGTACGTGTGGCTGACATACAGCGGCGCGGTACGTGTGGCTGACATACAGCGGCGCGGTACGTGTGGCTGATATGCAGCGGCGCGGTACGTGTGGCTGACACGCAGCGGCGCGGTACGTGTGGCTGACATGCAGCGGCGCGGTACGTGTGGCTGATATGCAGCGGCGCGGTACGTGTGGCTGACACGCAGCGGCGCGGTACGTGTGGCTGACATGCAGCGGCGCGGTACGTGTGGCTGACACGCAGCGGCGCGGTACGTGTGGCTGACACGCAGCGGCGCGGTACGTGTGGCTGACACGCAGCGGCGCGGTACGTGTGGCTGACACGCAGCGGCGCGGTACGTGTGGCTGACACGCAGCGGCGCGGTACATGTGGCTGACACGCAGCGGCGCGGTACGTGTGGCTGACATGCAGCGGCGCGGTACGTGTGGCTGACACGCAGCGGCGCGGTACGTGTGGCTGACACGCAGCGGCGCGGTACGTGTGGCTGACACGCAGCGGCGCGGTACGTGTGGCTGACATTGTTCGCGGAAGGTACTAAAAATCGAATTAGGTTTGATTGTGGCACCACGCCGGGTAATATTACTGGAAACTAATTTCTACGGATCTATGGTGTGCATTACATTGCCCCACCACTAATATCCAGAATTTGTATGGAAGGAATTCTTAATATGCTCTTTTTATTTCCATATTGAGAGCTTGCTGATCTTTAGGAAAAATATACGTGAAAGGGAAAGATGTGCGTAAGACAATCGCCAATATAACACCAAATTGGTATCCTTTTTACTTCTAAGCGTCATTCAACTTGGGATATCAGAGACCGTAGCAAAAATATTGAGCTTGGTATAGCTACACAAAGGTATCATTTACCCAGTCAGCCATGGATCTCGCCACGGCACGGGTTTGGAGAGTGTGGGGGGGGGGGGGTCTGAAATTGCTTCCTTCCATGCAACGCTGTAGACGTAATGCTAAATATCGCGAAGTTTGGGAGGAACGCGTTCCCGCGTCCTCCGCGGTGACGACACCCATGCAATCGGCAGTAACTGGAGATAGCACATTATCACAGGAACGCCAACTACCTGTTGCTTCACATAAGTAAATCTGAGTACTGCCAGTAATCGATTCGACACATTCATCGCAAAGTATGCCAAATCAAGAAAATCGTGTCAGTGCGAATTTGCTTTTAGGCACAGCCCCCAAAGAACTTCCAAGTAGCACCTCGGTGGCTTGGAGCAGCCGTGACCGGTGTGTGCCCGTCGGCAGTTTGTGAGGTCGTCCGGCTACATGGAGATCTGCGCACTGGTGGGCACGCTGTCGCCGGCCGGCGCCCACCTGCACGTGACCCTGGGTCGTGCCGACGGCTCCAGCCTGGCAGGTCACGTGGTCTCTCTGACCGTGCAGACCACGGCAGAGGTGGTACTGGGTGAGGCCTGCCAGCTGGTGTTTGACAGGGCGCACGATCCGCGGACGGGCTACCCGGAGCTGGCCGTGAGCGACAGGGTATTGTGAGCTGACCGTGAGCGATAGGGTATTGTGAGCTGGCCGTGAGCGACAGGGCATTGTGAGCTGGCCGTGAGCGACAGGGTATTGTGAGCTGACCGTGAGCGACAGGGTATTGTGAGTGCCGGGGGGGGTTGGGGGGCTGACCGTGAGCGATAGGGTATTTAGTGTGAGCTGGCCGTGAGCGACAGGGCATTGTGAGCTGGCCGTGAGCGACAGGGTATTGTGAGTGCCGTGAGTGACAGGGTTTTGAGCTGCCGTGAGCGACAGGGTATTGTGAGCTGACCGTGAGCGATAGGGTATTGTGAGCTGACCGTGAGCGACAGGGCATTGTGAGCTGGCCGTGAGCGACAGGGTATTGTGAGCTGACCGTGAGCGACAGGGTATTGTGAGCTGACCGTGAGCGACAGGGTATTGTGAGCTGACCGTGAGCGACAGGGTATTGTGAGCTAGCCGTGAGCGACAGGGTATTGTGAGCTGACCGTGAGTGACAGGGTATTGTGAGCTAGCCGTGAGTGGCTGACCGTGAGCGACAGGGTATTGTGAGCTGACCGTGAGCGACAGGGTATTAGCCGTGAGCTGACTGAGTGTAGTGAGCTGATCGTGAGCGACAGGGTATTGTGAGCTGACCGTGAGCGACAGGGTATTGTGAGCTGACCGTGAGCGACAGGGTATTGTGAGCTGGCCGTGAGCGACAGGGTATTGTGAGCTGGCGACTGTTCTTCAGAGCTTTGTCCATTGTATCGCACCATACGAAGCTCCGTTTTTAAATGTCGCTGTAATCCTACCTGAATAACCCCTACTGGGGGGGGGGGGATTGATCCTTGTCTTTGAATAGCATTCTCGCAAGAAAGAACAAAGAATGAATTGTTTACAGCACCCCAAAGACCGCAACACGTCCAAAATATGCGCATCTGAGACAAACTTGTTTGTTGGCTTGCCTGACATATTTCAACCGTAAATGATGCAATCAGTGCACAAATGATGACGTCATTTTTTAAACGTGGATTATAATTCGTCATAGTTATCATAAAGGGTCAATCACTTACCGCAGTTGAAGCTGGCTGGCGATATTGATCAGAGTGGTCGAGTGCTCGGAAGATTTGGCATTTCAAGACCGCTGAATTCGACAAACAGCTGTTGTCATCGAGTTTACTTCCGAAGTCAGGCTCGCTTGGTCTGACTTCCAGATGTCCGACTAGATGACGTCCCAGGCGCGGATGTAGGTGTATGTTTTCATGGTTTGTGCATAAACAAGCTGCTACTAGTCCAAAAACTTGTATTAGGTAACTGAACCTACTCTGTTTGTTTATTCATATACAAGGGCGTCGCCACCGGGGGGGGCAGAGCGGGCAGTCGCCCCCTGCCGTGAGACTGGGGGCGCCCCCTGAAGTTTGAGGAGGCCCCTATCCGGAAATGCACAGGAAAAAAAGTGAGCAAGGAGGCCGACGAGACATGAGAGGAGGCCTCCAAGATGTGAGAGGAGGCCCATAATTTGAAGAAGGAGTCACCTAGGAGAGGATAGGAGGCCCCAGAAATCAAGAGAGTGCCAACAATTGGCACGGAGGCCCCCAGGAATGCAAAGGGGGCCCCCAGGATTGCAAAGGAGGCCCCCAGGATTGCAAAGGAGGCCCCATGATTGCAAAGGAGACCCCCAGGATTGAAAAGGAGGCCCCCAGGATTGCAATGGAGGACTCCAGGATTGCAAAGGAGGCCCTCAGGATTGCAAAGGAGGCCCCCAGGATTACAAAGGAGGCCCCATGATTGCAAAGGAGACCCCCAGGATTGCAAAGGATGCCTCCAGGATTGCAATGGAGGCCCCCATGATTGCAAAGGAGGCCCCCAGGATTGCAAAGAGGCCCCCAGGATTGCAAAGGAGGCCCCCGGGATTGCAAAGGAGGCCCTCAGGGTTGCAAAGGAGGCCCCCATGATTGCAAAGGAGGCCCCCATGATTGCAAAGGAGGCCCCAATACGGGAAGGGAGACCTCAGAAAATGAGAGGAGGCCCTAAGACGGAAGAGAAAGCCAGTGGATATGAGATGAGGCTTCGGAGACGCAAAACCAGTCCCCAAAACGGATAAGGTTCCACCAAGATAGAAAAGGATGATCCAGAAAAGTGGCAGGAAGCACCTAATTCGGAAAAGGACGATATAAGATTGGAAATGAGACCCTATGATGAACGAGGAAGCCCCTAAAATAGGAGAGAAGGGCCATTAGATAAGAGGGATGGCTCCCAGGCGAGAAAAAAAGGCTCCAAGACGTGTAGGAAGGTCCCCAGGAAATGACAAGGTAACTGAGATAGGAAAGGTTGCTTGTAATTTGGAAGAGGAGGCGCCTGAGAGAGAAGAAGAGTCCACCAGGAGATAAGAGGCCACCCTTAAAATGGGAAAGATGGAATCAAAACGCAGAACAGAGGCCCCCAAGACGTGAGAGGAGGCCCCTAATTTGAAAAGAAAGCCTCAAGAAGAGAAAGGGAGGCTCCTGGAGGGGTCCACCAAGAGGGCTCCGGGCCAATGAGGCCCCGACACCGGAATGAATTCCCGGAAATGAGAAGACCCTTAAGATGGGAGTGAGGTGGGTATGTAAAGATGGAGGTTTCCAAAATTGAAGACCCCTCAAATCTGGGTAAGCTTTGCAAGGACAAAGGAGGAGCCCCATGAGGCGTGGCGTGTCCCTAATTTGCAGAGGATGCCCCTGGAGCATGAGAGGAAGCCCCATGTCATGTTAAAGGGGCACCAGGAAGTGGGAGGTGGCCCTCCAAAATGGGAGAGGAGGACCATTGAATATGGAGGAGGGCAGGACGCACGAGGAGACATCCAAAACCGGTAAAGAGCCTCCAGGAAATGAGACGAGACCCCTAAGACGCGAGAGGGGGCCTATAATTTGCAAGAAGCCCCTGAAATGGTAGGAGTCGTGCCGGGGTACTTGAAAATCACGATATGGGCCCAAAAAGATCCGGCCGGGGCCCTGAAAATCACGCTGAGCCTAGGGGTACCAAAAGTCACGCCCGGACCATAAAAATCACGCTAGGGGCAGGATAGGTCGTACCGTTCCCCAACAGTATCATTGGGACACAAATGAAGCCGGGGCAACGAAAAACAATCCGGACATGGATAATCACTCTGGGGCCCCAACAATGACACCAAAAGCATCCAAAACGTATTGGACCCCCACAAAGTGTCGAGGTCGCTGAAACTCGCGCTAGGGATCCAAGGAAATGACGACGGGACACAAAAGATTACATTGGACTAAAAAAAGTCGCATCGCAGTCCTTGAAAATCTCACTAGGGACCAAAAAGGTCGCGCCTGGACCCCAAAGGTTGAAGAAGAAGAAGAACCTTGGGTTCTTTTACGACGCATTCAACCGCTAGGTTATATAGCGTCGCCAACCTCTCACGCCGATTGGTCGCGGGTGGACTCGGTAAATACCGTCGGATGTGAGATTCGAACCCACAATCTTGCGATCAAGAGTCCGATGCTCTACCAACTGAGCTACGGCGGCCACGACCCCAAAGGTTGCAGCTGCCCCAAAAATAAATTATCAACCGGAATGTCACTCTGCGCCGCCAAAAATCGTGTCAAAGTCCCCCCCAAAACCCGTTGGGCACTGGAAAAAAACGTGTCGAGGCACCGAAAAAAAATCGCACCTGGACACCGAAGAATCGTACCGGGACCCAAAAATATCATATAAGGACCTTTAAAAAAACTAGAACTCGATGTCCAAAAGTTCACACCGAGACTCGATCGAATCGACCCCAGCACAGGAAAATTAAGAACAGGTCCGGAAAAAAATTACCCGGAGGGCTTTTATACTCCGAAAGATACCATCGGCTGAAAAAAAAACTCCTTCGGTGGCCGCAGTGGCATATCAAAGGGGAAAATGCCCCCTCCCTCCTAAGAGGGATATGCTCCCAAGAATCGAGCCGAGGCCCCCAAAAGTCGCGCTGGGGCCACACAAATTCGCGTCGGTCCACCAGAATTCGCGTAGGGGCTCCAAGTAAATACGGCGGGCCCCAGAAAACTCGCTCCGAGGCCCGAAAATCTGTAACAGGAACCGCTAAGATCGCGTTAGGGCCACAGCTAAGTACAACGCGCCCCGCAAACTCGAACCGGTCCCACCAAATATCGCGCTCGGACCCACAATTCCCATCGGTAGAACCAAAAATTTGGTCTGGGCATCAAAAATTCACGTCGGGGCTGCCAACAATTGGCGTCTAGGGCCCCACATAAGCACCATGTGACCTCCAAAGTCGCATCGGCATCCGAAAAATAAAGCCGGAGCCCTCCAAAATAAGGAGGAATTCCAAAAAAACGTCTTGGTCAGGAAAATGGTTCTGGAGCACCGAACATATCATCAGATGCCTTCACAAATCGCGTACGGCATCGAAAAACATACCGGAGCTCAAAGAAAATCGAGGTGAGATACAAAAACTTGGCGCCAGGGACTGGAAAAATCAGGCCGGGATTCCGAATTTAAAGAAAATTCAGATGAGATCCACAAAAATCGCGTTGAGCCCAGACAACTGGCGTTGGGTCCCCGGAACCACGCGCCTGGGCGCGATAAGTCGCGCTAGGACCAGAAAAATCGCACCGGAGCCCCAAAATCGTACTGGGGCCTCACAAATGTGCGCCAGAAGCCCCAAATAAACACAGCGGGACCCTAAGAGCACAACGGGGACCGAAAATGCAACTAGCCCTCCAAAGCGCAGTCTCGCAAAAAGCGACAGGGCCCTAAAACATGCGTTGCAGCCCTAAATAAATATACCGGGAACTCTAAAAAAAAAAAACTTAAACATCAGAAGCTCTCACGGCACACAGGGGCCATGCGACCGCACAAGGGCTTGAAAAGAGGCTGGGGCCGCAAAAAGCAACATGGTCCCAAAACGAACAAAAATACCGGGCACTAAGTAAACACATCCAGATCTTTGAAAGCGCCCCGACAACTAAGAAAAATAATCGGTGCACGAAAAAGCAACAAACCCTAAAACGAGCAGGGCTTTCGAAAATGCGTTGGGCCTCTAACAAAAATGGATTGGAGCCCTAAGACACATCCGTAGACGAAGAAATACGAAACGGGTCCAAAGAAGTACGCTCAGGCAGAGCCTCGGTTCGGTAGCCAACCTGCAAGCATGTTTAATCAAAGATATGAGGTGCATCAAAGCTCAGCGGGTATCCGCATTTCTTCACCATAAAATATGGGAAGTAGGGAACTAATGATCGAATTTAATTCATCGAATTTTCGCAGCGAACGCCCATACGAAGCATTTCATCACGTCAGATATGGAGCAAGTCTATCATGTGACAGCAATTAGCAAAGCGTAGGAGGCCCAGCAGAATCCGTAGCATCGCACGAAGTGTGGCGAATGCGCCGAATGCGCAGGATGGGTGTGCACGTGCGCTATCGTTGGCGTCGTGGCGACCGGTCACTATGAACTGGAATGTCTGAAATTGGGAAATTTTACATTTTAAAGTGATTTGTGTAGGTGTAATTTCAGCAGTGCGAGGTGACTTATCAAGGGATACCAAAATAATACATTCGAACAGGGTGGGGGAGCTAGGGTTGAAATCCGACGAATCAGAAACGATAGTGGTAGATTAGGCCCCTCCACAGGATAATTCAGTTGGTCCCTAATTATTTTATTTAAAAAGGTCCCCTTTGACAAAATAATGATCGAAATCGGTAGACTTTTTATTGAGTAGATGGACTCCTCCAAATACGTTTGCCCCCCCTCCCCTTCACGCAAATATAGGTACGTCACTGGTCCCCCAATAATTTTCAGAAACATACGCCCATGGAGCAAAGACAACATTGAGGGGGCAAGTTCCCCCTCACAAGCATACAAAACAGCACCGATGCCCCATATTAAATGGGAGGAATGATGTTTTAAAATATATTTTCTTCCTACAAACTTGTCTTCTGTGATTACAGCCTGCATGGTTAGAGCTTCCCAGCTTCAATACCTTCTCAACGACATAATTTACAAAACGGTACAGCACAGCGAAAACCATGGGCGTGACGGCGTGGAATTTGAAGGTTTGCATTATTTATGCATTGTCATTGTTACATTGTTGCATTGCCATTGATGCATTGCTGTTCAATGCTTGTTCTTGCCGTTAATTTATTCGCGGAGGATTTATTGGTCTAGCTTCTGTGCCAAGTGCCTTGCAGCCAGCACCAAATGTTATAAAAATAAATAAATCCCTAAGATGACGATCAGAAAACCAATTCAATCCACTTCTCGTTGTTACCTTCGCGAAATTGTCGTCCTAGGACTGAGAAATGATCGTTTAAGCTTGTTTATGAGATCAAGCTGGTGGGAATGACTAACAGTAGTGATGAACCTAGCTATATTCAGTTAAACTTGGTGGACATAGAAATGGGTTGATCAATGGGAGATATCTTTAAGGAATGCTCAGCACCAGCCGCACCAGCTCGCTGCAATCTAGAGGCCAGCGGGAAGATTCTTCTCGTCGATAAAGCATAAAGATATTGGTTTGTTTTGGCACTGACGTATTTATCCACATTTGCTTATTTATACCCTGGTTTGGCTCAATTCTCAGCGAACAAAAAAAATGATTCTTGCTATTGCGTTTTCGTAAATGATGCACCATGCCAAGAACAAACAAGACATCAATATGAAATCATGTTCCCCATTCGGGAACCATACTAAGAGCCTAAAAAGCAATAGGAGGCCCTAACACAGTGGAGGTCCCCTTTCGGGGAGCAGGAGGCCCCCTATCAACATTGCCCCCCCTGGGAGAATTTCGTGGCAACGCCACTGTTCATATAATAAATTGGTTCAATCTCCGGTTTAAAAGTTGTCAGATCAACGTGATTATTATGGCATAACCTCGCCATTGGGATGTCATGTCTATTACTTCCCGCTAATGCACGCGTGAAACCGCCATTCTCCCGCACGAGTAGCTAAGCACAGATTACGCTTCCCGCGCACATACATCTAGCCACAGATTGCGGTTGCCGCGAACGGGGACCGCAGCTGGCGCTCATCATCCACCCATCCATCCATCCCACCATCCATCCATCCATCCCACCATCCATCCATCCATCCCATCATCCATCCATCCATCCCACCATCCATCCATCCATCACACCATCCATTCATCCCACCATCCGTCCATTCATCCCACCATCCATCCACCCACACCACCAGCCATCCATCCCACCATCCATCCATCCCACCTTCCATCCATCCATCCATCACACCACCCATCCGTCCATCTCACCATCCATTCATCCCACCATCCGTCCATTCATCCCACCATCCGTCCATCCCACCATCCATTCATCCCACCATCCGTCCATTCATCCCACCATCCATCCATCCACACCACCAGCCATCCATCCCACCTTCCATCCATCCATCCATCACACCACCCATCCGTCCATCTCACCATCCATTCATCCCACCATCCGTCCATCCATCCCAACATCCATCCACTCACACCACCAACCATCCATCCCACCATCCATCCATCCCACCATCCATCCATCCCACCATCCATTCATCCCACCATCCGTTCATCCATCCCACCATCCATCCATCCCACCATCCATCCATCCATCCCACCATCCATCCATCCATCCCACCATCCATCCATCCATCCCACCATCCATCCATCCATCCATCCCACCATCCATTCATCCCACCATCCGTCCATTCATCCCACCATCCATCCACCCACACCACCAGCCATCCATCCCACCATCCATCCATCCCACCTTCCATCCATCCATCCATCACACCATCCATCCGTCCATCTCACCATCCATTCATCCCACCATCCGTCCATCCATCCCACCATCCATCCATCCCACCATCCATCCATCCATCCCACCATCCATTCATCCCACCATCCGTTCATCCCACCATCCGTTCATCCCACCATCCATCCATCCCACCATCCATCCATCCCACCTTCCATCCATCCATCCATCCCATCATCCGTCCATCCATCCCAACATCCATCCCACCTTCCATCCATCCATCCATCACACCATCCATCCGTCCATCTCACCATCCATTCATCCCACCATCCGTCCATCCATCCCAACATCCATCCACTCACACCACCAACCATCCATCCCACCATCCATCCATCCATCCGTTCACACCACCAACCATCGTTCATCCCACCATCCATCCATCCATCCCACCATCCATCCATCCCACCTTTCATCCATCCCACCATCCATCCATCCCACCCCACCATCCATCCATCCCACCATCCGTTCATCCCACCATCCGTTCATCCCACCATCCGTCCATCCATCCCACCCACCATCCGTTCATCCCACCATCCGTCCATTCATCCCACCATCCATCCACCCACACCACCAGCCATCCATCCCACCATCCATCCAACCCACCTTCCATCCATCCCCCATCCATTCACCCCACCATCCATCCATCCACCATCCGTTCATCTCACCATCCATTCATCCCACCATCCGTCCATCCATCCCAACATCCATCCACTCACACCACCAACCATCCATCCCACCATCCATTCATCATCCATCCATCCATCCATCTCACCATCCATTCATCCCACCATCCGTTCATCCCACCATCCATCCATCCATCCCACCATCCATCCATCCCACCATCCATCCATCCCACCATCCATCCATCCCACCATCCATTCATCCCACCATCCGTTCATCCCACCATCCATCCATCCCACCATCCATTCATCCCACCATCCATTCATCCCACCATCCATCCATCCCACCATCCATCCATCCCACCATCCGTTCATCCCACCATCCATCCATCCCACCATCCTATCCATCCCACCATCCGTTCATCCCACCATCCGTTCATCCCACCATCCATCCATCCCACCATCCGAGGCCCAGTTGCAGCGCGATGATCCCGCGCTCCGGGAACCAAAGTTCAGTCCTGAGGAATAGTGGCATTCATATTTCTGAGTTACGTATGACTATATAAGCAATCAAGGCAATGTATCTATGACTGATATACACGGAAATTCGACTGCACGGAGCTTTTAGCTCTTGCTCTCGTTCACCAAGCGTCCTCATAGACACCTTATGCTGGTAACAGCTGTTCAAAGTTAAGGATGCGAGCCATACAATTGGTAGGAGGGGGAAATCTGAGGCTGAAGTAACCAACTCCCGAACAAGATGGAACTATCCACCGCTGTGCGGAGGTCCAATATCTTCCGCCCACGCGGCGCCGATATCATGCCAACGTCCCTGCCCACGTAATGACCCGACGTCCAACCGAAGTACTCGACCAGCTTCTCTTGTGTTGTAGGAGTAGCGTTTCCGGCCCATTCTCCCCAAATTCGAGAGGCGCGATTTTCGGGGCCCAGGTGCTTGGTCAGAGGACCCGACCCGAGGTTTCTGGGCTCGCCGCGCTT
The DNA here is from genome assembly GCA_034440615.1 of Ashinkailepas kermadecensis. Classification (NCBI taxonomy): domain Eukaryota; kingdom Metazoa; phylum Arthropoda; class Thecostraca; family Neolepadidae; genus Ashinkailepas; species Ashinkailepas kermadecensis. The sequence continues at coordinate 501,020 of JAOTOM010005175.1, forward strand.
GTTCGGCACCTTTTTAGTTTTCAAAGTCGGGTCGCTTTTCGCTTTTACGGGTTTCATGATTTTTTTTCGTCCCTGGTGACATATTTGTTTTCCCTGCCGCTAATTCCGAGTCCCAGTGCAATTGACGTCACCACGCGCGATTTTGTATGCCTCTGACGCGCTTTCTGAAACCGCGGAGTTGTTTTCCGTGCCGGGACATTTATTTCTCAGGATTCATGCTAATTTTTTTCGGGGGCTTCATTTTTGTGTGGTTCTGATACAATTTCTGGTGCTACGCTGTAGTTATTTGGGGCCACGGACGACAAATGTTGGGGTCCCAGTGCGATTTTGCGTGGCCCCACGCCATCTTTCGATCCCAGACGCGAATTTTCGGAGCGCCGACACCAGTTATCGGGGCATTTCGGAAGTTTTCGAGGACCCGCTGTAATTATTTCTGGCCCCGAGGAATTTTTTTTTCACCCTTACTTATTGGAGGCTCACGACGTGAATTTTATTGGGTCACAGAGCGATTTTTGGTGGTCCCGGTGGGATTATTGGGGACCATCACCTCTCGGGGGAGACATTTCCCCCTTCATGGACATGGGCGTACCGAAGGGGAGCCCTCCGGTACGCCACTGGGCCCCATCAGTAAGCTTCGAGCTTCTCCGCTCATGGCCCATTAGCAAGTGAGTCACTACCTTCAGCTGTCAGGTGGGGTTTAACTCCGGGGCGCAGGAACAATTATCAAGTTAGAGGGTTGGGGCGGTGAACAAAAAAAAATCAGGTGGGGTCCGGACCCAAAGAACCCTGGTGGAAATGACGCGCATGCCCATGAGATATAGAGCGAGAATACCGGATGGTCATGGCAATACCAACTCTGATTTGCTCTGATTATTGGTAGCAGGGGTTTGAGCAGTTCCCTTTATGAAGCTGCACATTTCCACTTCATATGGAAGCTCGTCACCGGCGCTCCCTTGCAAGTTTTGTTGACCACGGCGACGAAGCTGCCGCTTTTTGTTGTTGGGCTGATCGCCTGGAGCCTGTGTGTGGTGGGGCTCTCCTGTGCCCACATTCCTGTTGTTTCATTCATTTGTAAAGCTTCATTAGTTAAATATGGTAAGTTCACGCCCAAGCCCCGTTACTTGGGCATTCGGTATTGATAATTGAGGTCTTGGAAGTGTAGATTGCATTTCTGAAGTTGCGCTGCTTTCGTCTACCGGCCTCACCCACTTTGAATTTCATTGCTGAATGCAGTATATTCAATTACGCAAAATTAGTAGGTAGTTGTATTAATTTGACCTTAAACCTTCAAGTAGTTGATAAGCTATATTGATGTGTACACTTTTGCAGTACACAGCTGTATTTATATCTGCCACATGCTAGATATTAGGTACAAGAAAAAAATGTCATGGCACAAAATGTTACTGTGGGAGGATGGGTAACTAGATACTCCTGTGGTTCCAACTGTTTTTGTAATGAGATGCTAAGGGAAATTTTTATATGTGCAGCCCCTTGATATGCAGTGCAGACAAATGTCAATTTGCAGTAGTAAAAGGTATAATTGTATAGAGGAGCTCCTATTGATTACTGAATCATAAATGGATTCATGTGAAAAAATTAACTCAGATTTCTTGATGAGTATTACCTGCCTCCATCTTCCAGTGCCAACCACAATGGTTTGGTGACTCATTCTATTACAAAATTGGCATAGAGGACTGACACCACTTCCACATCGCTGATGCTGGCATACCTAGTACCTATGTAGGGTAAATTTTCAGTTTAAAATTTAAATTAAAAATAAATTAATATAAATAAATAAATATATTTAAATTTCAGTTTTCAAGGTAATTTTTTATTCTTGGAATTTCCTTTTCTAATGCAATGTTTATGAATATGCTGAATGTGATGTAACCACTCATTTCATCTGCAAATGCATGCTTTTCAATTGGGAGTCAAATTAACACCAAAAAGGGGCTTGTAGGTGGATAAAATATGGCATAAAAAATATAGCATATAATATAGCATACAAAATAATGTTCAAAATATAAAAGATGTAACATAGCCTTACCTAACCTAGCATAACCTTCCATGCACAAAAGGAAATTATTTTTATTAATTAAAAACTTCCAAAGAATTTGTTCATCTCACAAAAAGTTAAATGATAAAACCTAGCCTGACCTAACCTAACCTAGGCTAGCCCAAGCTGTTTTTGAAGAAAAAATCAAAATGTTTTTTTTTTGTAAATACTTGTTTTGCACATTTTATAACTTTCAACAAAAGCCTAACCTAACCTAACTTAACCAAACCTAGCCTCTTTGTATGCTTCATGGAGGTAAATCATGTGTAAACATATCTTATAGTCAGCTGAAACTGCCATAATACCATCTGTAGTTACATAACAATCATCCACCAATTAAAATTAGAACATGTAGGCAACCCAATATCTGGGTTATAGGTAGTTCAACATCCATGGGCCATAGGTGATCCAACATCTATAGGTTTTAGGTGTTCCAACATCTATGGGCTAGGCTGCATATGCTGCAGGGAGTTGTCAGTGAATATGCATGAGCAGCCTCTCCTCCAGTTCTTGATGACAAATATGTTTCCTGGGGTATTCTGGTGTGGTGTAACTATGTTTGATATTCATTTCATGTGAATATAACTACCTTTTTATCAAAAGATATTCAAGTTGAAGTACTTATCTTAATGAGTAGACATATCACCATGTAAATATCAATTCCATTATATAGCATAATAAATAACAATAAAAAACTGCAGTGCATATTTTCAACAGTACAGATGCATGTTATCCCCTTCTCTCCCTTCTTGCATGAGTGATCAGCTCTGGTTGAAGTGTCCTAAAACCCAAATAACTAGCTAACTTCTCTCCCTTCCTAAACACAGTCAGCACAACACAATATAGCACAACACAACATTGAGGTGGAGCTGAGGAATATGGTGTTTAAATTTGCTGATGACAACAAGCTGTTGGGAAGGGTCAACAGCATTGATGAATCTAGTATTATTTGGCAAGACATGGAGAACCAAAAAGTTTGCTGATCAATGCCAGATATCAGGGAAATGCTGCTGCCAGACACCATTGCTGGAGATCCTGGTCCATGGGTCTGGACCCCCCCCCCCATGGTTTGGTACCTTTTGAGTGATAATTTGTTATTTTCCTTATTCAATCCAAAAATAGGTTAAATAAAAAGGACTTGGACTGCCCTGGTTCCAACCCTGCTAGAAACCATAGATGCTTTTGAATATCAAAATATTGCTCATAATGCAGAGTAAAAAGTAAAAAATTTGCATGCAATTGTGTCAAAAGGAATTAGTGATGTCAGTACACTTTGCATTAAGTGTGGGTCTCTAGGGGACGGGTGGTCTAGGGTTAAGATGCTCATCTCACAATAGAAAGGTTGTGGGTTCGAGTCTCACCTGTCGCTACTCTTCGCCCACAACCAATTGGCGACGCTACATGACTCAACGGTCGACATGTCGTAAAACCAATAACCAACCAACCAAGTGTGGGTCTCCACTCAAATTTCAGAATATCAGTTACACTGCATGGATATATTGCTTGTGTGCTGTGCATGTCACACTCATTTGGTATGCTCATGCATGTTACTCTATCACATATGTGATGCTCAATATTGATTGAGCTGGACTGGATATGCTGGTGTAAGTACTTTTTGTAGAGCTCAGGATATAGTACTGATTAGGGTGTTTCAGTATATTTGTCTCGTTTGTAGTATTTATCCCTTTATAGGTTTAACCCAGATGGCCTCTGTAGCTCTTATTATGCCTGAACAATTATGACTGACTGTCATCTACCAAAGTGTGAAAGTAGGTGGCTTTGGGTGGGGTAATATATAATGAAGAATAATGTACAATTTATAAACAAAAACAGGCTTTCTAAAATCCTAAATCAACCTTTCAGTAACTTAAAATTGACCTTTCTAAAATATGGGGACGAGTGGTCTAGGGGTAAGATGCTCGTCTCACAATCAAAAGATTGTGGGTTCGAGTCTCACCTGTCGCTACTCTTCGTCCGCGACCAGTCGGCGTGAGAGATTGGCGACGCTATATGACTATGGTCGACGTGTCGTAAAACCAATAACCAACCAACCAACCTTTCTAAAATATACTGCTGCAAGAGCATGTTTACTGTATTCACAGTTTCCGGGAGCACACTGTGATCACCAAAGAAACATGAAACGTCAGTGCTATTCTTATGGAAAGTTGTATTCATCTTCCAATAATTTATTTTTCCCTGAACATGGCTATAATCACAACACCCCATTAACCTCATCTACCCTGGTTGAAACTGCAAAATTGCACATTTGCAGAACCTGGAGAATGTTCAGGGAAAGGCTTGACACCCATTGAATGATCTATTACAATATATTATTATGGAAATGGTGTGAATCAATGACTATACTGTTGTGTATGTTAGGTAAAATTTCATGTATTTATTGAGAATGTATTGCAGTATGGAATGCTATTGAAACAAAATGCATCCTGTGTGTCCTAAAATGATACAAAAGTTAATCACTATTTGTGGGATGTGAGAGGCTGAGTTTGTCCTGTGAACTGTAAGTGTAACTTTATATAGTGAATAGCTTGCTTATATGTGATTTCCACAGGACATGGTAGAGAAAAAGTTGCAAGATTGGCTTCAACAAGTCTTGCCCATGCATTTGTGTGCAGTTCATGAGGAGAGGTTTTTGCATCAATGTGAATTGTCACCTGCTTAGTGGAATCTGTACTGCATCCCACTTTCATCATCATCAAACTTCCACAAGTATAGAATGCTGGTAGTGTTAAACAGATGTGTTGCTATTTTAAGCAAGTGAAGCAGAAGTCTAGATCCAGAATAATTTAAGTTGTGCTTATTCTCATGTCATTTGAGAATCACCTGAAGTCATCTCTTTTTAGTATGCTTTGATTCAAGGTATTTCAATGAAGCATGTCCATTTTTTATTAATAAAATGACAAGTTAAAATTTTATACTTTCATTTTCTGGCAGTCTTTATCAATCGTCTAGCAGGAATTCCCAAACCTGTTCATTCTCTGCTCATCAAATCATTGGTTTGCCTCACCATTGCATGAATGGAGGTGTGACACATGAAATGCAGCTTTAAAATGTATATTTTATGGTAAGTGATCAGTGGTGCATGTCTTGATGGTTCATTCATTATTTATCATTCAGTTTCAGGTCTTTATCATTCACCAGATTGCAAAGTGTGGCAGGAAATTTAATGATAAGGACCAACCCTGACTTCTTTGTGCATGAATGCACACCAGTGAGGCAAAGTGGTGTGCACTAAGCTGAAGTGCACATACAGTGGTCATGTGGTCTGCCTGCTGATGTTATGTGACATGGTAAATCTGCAAAGGGGGGGGGTCTTTAAGCTCCCTTTAATTCATTCTTCCTTTTTGCCACAGGTGAAAATGAACAAAAAGTTGTTCTAAATCGTTCTACCCCCCTCCCCCTCAAGTTTAGCTTGGGAAAACACTTGTAATGACAAAGAATCAAACCTCATAGAATCCAGTCAAACATTTGAAAGCTGAAGAGATTCCTTCAATTTGCTTTGGAAATGGAAGCCTATGAAGCCTATATATATATATATATATATATATATATATATATATATATATATATATTATGTATGTATGTATGTATGTATGTATGTATGTATGTATGTATGTATGTATGTATGTATGTATGTATGTATGTATGTATGTATGTATGTATGTATGTATGTATGCATGCATGTATGTATGTATGTATGTATATATATATATATATATATATATATATATATATATATATATATATATATATATATGTTACATTCCCTCGCCGCCCATTATTGTTTTTTCTTCTTCATGTGCTTCTACCACCCATTTGCCCTGTCCCCACCCAGTATGGGCGCCAAATGACCCTGCAGTCGGCGCGCCCTTAAACCCAAATAATCAATCAATCAATCTCCCCACCCAGTCAACAGCTGTGCAGTTTTGTTCACCAGCTTCCATCCTGGTATGCACCAGCCCATTCCATGCACACTGGCCTGCCTCACCAGGACGTCCGCGCGACGAGATGTCATGGAGCTTACTGCACTCTGCAGTCTGGATCATTCAGTTGCTGGTTTCTATGGTGAATTTCGACGATATTTGGAGTTGGGAGTCACTGCTCTAAAACGACCATGCTAACAACCAATGCTGTTATGTCTCAGCATGAACCATCAGCTTGTATGTGCAGGAGGTAGATTATGTCCATGGCACATGTTTTTCACTCAGTCATACACCATCCTAATCACCAAATTACAGCCCCAAGCAGGTACATATCCAGAGTGTGCCACACTGGTGAATGTTACATGCTAATGCCATGTATGTCTTATGGCAAAGCTGGCTCTCACTAAATCAGCAAAGTCATCCGACATTTTCACATTGAATAGGGGAAGTGACAATTATGAGTAGCCGAGACCAAACCAGGGGTCCGGGCCCCCTGACCCATCCAGGATCTCCAGCCATGCTTAATTCCCTAAGTGCAGTGCATGCTGGCCTGACCCTGTCACCTTTGACCCATCATTTTGTGAAATATCGCTTTATGTTATGAAGGTTTGCAGCCTGGCACATTTGCAGTGTTCTGACATTTATTTGATGCTAGGTAGAGCTATATGACCTATGCAGTCAATGCGCCCCTAAACCACGATGCTAGGTAGAGTGGATAATTTTCCCTGAGACGGTGGTGCAAGAAGGTCGTTTCTGGCCATTTTTCAAATTGTTAAGAACAAGGCTACAGAAAGTCATCAACATGGCCCACATTATGGGCCAGTTTCACTATCAGCGCTGCTCGAAAGTTTTAGAGAAAGCAGTATACAACTTCTTGCTTGAGCACTGCCGACCTTTTTCACCCACGGAACAGCACGGCTTCATATCTAGAAGATCGTATGTTACCAATTTGACCCACTTTCTGAAGCACGGGTGGGGCTCAATTGTCATTGGTGTCCAATCAGATGCTATTTATGCCGACTATTATTCCACTTTTACCAGTAAATTACAAACTTCTGCTTTGCAACCTGCGAAATTGAACTTTGAACGTTGCTGACCATGTCTTCTCATGGATTTGTTTTTATCTTACCAACCGGACTCAGCGCACATACTCTGACATAGTTTGGCTGTTTGCTAGACTAAATGGCAAACAGTCTGACTGGATTCCGATTTTGTCCGAGGTTCCAGAAGGAAGCATATGTAGTTCCTTGTTGTTCATATGCTATACCGCTGACATTTCCACTTTACCCATGCACATGCGGACAAACTGCACACTTAATGCTGACGATGTTAAGCTGCACCATTGTGCTGAATGTTCCTACGACTGTTTAGCATTGCAGCGGGACATTGCTCGCTTTGTTAGATGGTCTCGCGCTGGGCACCTGAAACTCATTCCATTTAAATGCAATGCTATAGCTTTTACTCTGTGCACATCACCCAGTTTGAGTCCGTCCTCGTTGGATGGCGTTACATTAGAGCTCCGAACAGAGGTACTCCATCTGGGGGTGAGTCTTGAATATAAGCTGGCATTTGCTAGTCACTTGACTGAGTGACTGAGTCGTCTCGAAGTCAAAGCGAATGCTTGAACTTATTATTCGAAGCATGCAGCAGTCCCCCTGTTCCCGAATACGGCTGGGATTGAAGCCTTTGCGCAGTGCATTCAATACGCACGTTCGCTCTGTTATGGAATATGGCAGTGTTATCTGGTCGGGAGCGGTGGTGTCCCATCTGCGGCGGCTTGAGCTTATTCAGCAAAGTTCCTCATATGGTTGGCATGCCACTCGAACAAAATTACCACAAATTTGAGCTATCGTATCCTATTAGAGTACTTTAGGGTACCGTCTATACAATATCGCATTTCTCAACATGACCTTATGCTCTTACACGAGATAGTCAGCGGCCGCCTTGATAGCCCTGCCTTGCTCGCATCATTCAGCATATCCGCCCGACTTTGGTATCTCACCCTTAGCACATCTACACATTACCAAAGTCAGCTGTTTTCCTCGAATTCTGGTCCTGTGTAGCTCATTCCTGGCATTTACTCATAACGTGGACTTTTTTGGTAAGTCGTCGTCACAGTTCAGGCTTGCTCTGCTCCGTTACTCCGTCAAGGCCGGTGTGGTTTTGCGACAATTCCTAATTACATGCGGGCATTGGAACGAAGTCAGACCTATCGCTGTGACATTTGTTCGAGTTGCATGATATAATTCAGCTGAATTGTGTTAACATTTACTGTGTTCTGCTCTTTTACTTATGTGACTTCATCTGTCATTGGGGAAATTTACCGGTTGGTGATGATTTAGAATGCACATGTTTGCTTCTACACTGAGGTTTTTTTCGTCTCAATTGTGCAGCTTTGAACGATGCTCACTGTGGCGACACCAGTTGTTCCCAAACTTCCACTCCCTTTTGATGTGTATCTTAACACGCGCACTGGAGGGGGGGGGGCGAAATCCGCCCACCCCTCCGATTTTTCGCAAATAACTGCAGATTTTACCGGTCGATATACGCAATTTTCGGTGTACCTGCTTAAAAATGAACGGCGCGTCGTTTAAAGCAAGAAAAATGGAAATCGCCCGAAAATTTTTCAAGTTAGGGGCCGCTAAACTCAAAAAATGTTATAGCACCAGACCACAAAAATCGGCGCAGATGCGCTCCCAGTATACTGACAAAAGGGAAGTGTTCTAGGCAACACTAGGGACTTGTTTGATGCATATTGATATGCTGTATAGTTTCAAGGTCATGTTAGGTCACCAAGGTCAAGTCAGGTCAAGTTCATGACAGGTTAATGGAACCAAACTTGATCAACTGGAATGTTGCCATAAATGCACTACTGGTTCTCATTTGTACTGTTTATCATTGCATTTCCATACTTTATTCATGTACTTCACTCCCTTCTTCACGAAGCCGATTGCTCCGAGCTGCCCGACGGAGCAGTCGGGCGGGCGGCCGGTTCCGGTAACTGGAACAGGTAACTGACCTGATAAAGTGGTGCTATATAGGTGACCTGAGGTCAAATGTTGGGTCTAGCATCTGCATTGCATCATTAGTAATGTCCAAAACATCATTGATGCCCATTTTTGAGCATTTAAACACAATCACAGCGATCCATAACGATGACAAGCCAAGTCACGCAAAACCGGGAAATTTTGCCAATCTGACCTCATTTGACCTTGAAGAAATTGACCTAAGGTCACGACAATTACACACAATAGAGCTCACTACCGTGCCCATCCACCCTGCGAATTTCGTCCCTCCAGCTTTACTAGGAGCCGAGATCTTAGGGGGGGGGGGCGGAATCCGCCCCCCCCCCCCTCCAGTGCGCGTAATTCTCAGAGGCCCTCCAGGGCGCGTGTTAAGTCTTAATACAAAGAACCTTCATAAATGGCCTTGAAGGTAGACATTGTTGTATATTTAGGACAAGATTGATAGTGTAGCTGACATATTTCGTTGCCTTACTCTGTATCTATTAGCCCTATTAGTTTTTCTCCTTGTTTATTGATATACTGAAAATTTGATTTTGGGTCATGGTTTTTTTTTTGGGGGGGGGACCGTAGGAATATCAGTTTTGGTGTTGAAGCGGTTCTCTGGCCTCGTGTTGGCGATTAAAATACTCTCAGTTGTCGTTCTCTTTCTCCAGTCGGTTTCATAGACCAGAATTTCGACACCTCTCCAAAAGACCATGTGCCTTGTTTACTGCACATGCTTTGAAAGCCCAGAGTGGCTTGCATCTGTGTTTCTAATCGTCATCTTATGTTTCCCTCTGGTGCTTGAGCTCCTGCACCTCTCTCTTCCCCCCCAAAAAAAAAAATACACAGTTTGATACCGACAGGTATGACGATGACGCCTAACTTTTGAATTTTGTCCTGCTGACCGGTCAACTGCAGCAGCATGGCTGGCAGCATCGGTCAACTGCAACCCTGGCTTTGTACCTACCCATGCATGTGGCTGATGTATCCTGCATAGTTACATTTTTTGTCACTCCTTTTAAGTATGCTATGGACACCATAGGTTGGTGTTCCCAGGGTGTTTCCTAACTGCTGTTTGTGCCTAGTCTCATTTTGTGACTTGTTCTCCTGAGGAACTGTCTATTAATTGTTTAGCCCCAAAATGTTCAACTCGTCTGTTCTCCCTCGCCTGGTCCTTCACATCGAAACAGGTTGCATGACCCCTACATTTAAGGCGATGTTCCGGTGTTGTCATGTTCCTCGATACAGCCTCACCCTGTGTCGCAGCAGCAATTCGGTGTTCACAGAACCCTGGTCACGAGCGGAATTATGCCTTGGACTGGTGGATTTGGAGAGCATTATATTGGAGCCATTAAAACTGCACAGCACCTGACTATTTCTAACACCGGGAGCCGTTTCTGTGCGATATTTCTGGATACTGATGGACCACGTTTGGGTTGTTGTCTAGTAGTACTAGACAAAGCGAATCGATACATGTGTGATGTAGCCATCGTTTTCTTCTGTTTCTACACTGTACTGTGGTAATGAAAGAATCGATCATAACCCACGTGCTTCATGGTTTTAATGGAAGACTCATTGCGATCTTAAGTAAGCTTCAATTTAAGTGAAGGTTGCTAGGATATTTTAAGTTTGGATTAGTTCATTGTCGAGTAACATCATTCAGCTTTCAAGAACTTTTCATGATTTTTGGAAGAGCTTTCATGATTTTTGTGGTGCGTTATCTTCTGGATGACAAAGATCTACGTCAGAACCGTTTTCACATCCTGCTCGTGGTAGCGGATTTGGCCGGCTGTATGCGACCATGTTTTCAACAGAGATCAAGCGATCGCGTAACTTCCTCCAACTCGTATCAGGTGGCGTGTCACCTGCACAAGCCGCGCCCCAGGCGACTCCGGGCCGGTACGATAATCGCCTATTGATCTTCGGCCCTGCTACCGGTGTGTCGGCCCCACCTCGGAGTAACACTGGCCAGGCGAGGAACCCTCAGACGGACCAGGAGTCGCAGTTGGCTCCGGCGTGAGTGTGACGCTACTATATCTGCGTCCACAGACTGACCGGTGGCCAGTTGGGAGCGGCGTGAGAGTGACGTCACTGTCCGTCCACAGACTGACCGGTGACCAGTTGGACGCGGTGAGAGTGACGTCGCTGTCGTCCACAGACTGACCGGTGACCAGTTGGACGCGGTGAGAGTGACGTCGCTGTCCGTCCACAGACGGACCGGTGGCCAGTTGGACGCGGTGAGAGTGACGTCGCAGTCGTCCACAGACTGACCAGTGGCCAGTTGGGAGCGGCGTGAGAGTGACGTCATTGTCGTCCACAGACTGACCAGTGGCCAGTTGGGAGCGGCGTGAGAGTGACGTCATTGTCGTCCACAGACTGACCAGTGGCCAGTTGGGAGCGGCGTGAGAGTGACGTCACTGTCCGTCCACAGACGGACCAGCAGCTGGACTGCGCCCTGGACCTGATGCGGCGTGAGAGTGACGTCATTGTCGTCCACAGACTGACCAGTGGCCAGTTGGGAGCGGCGTGAGAGTGACGTCACTGTCCGTCCACAGACGGACCAGCAGCTGGACTGCGCCCTGGACCTGATGCGGCGCCTGCCGCCGCAGCAGATCGAGAAGAACCTCAGTGACCTGATCGACCTGGTGCCCGGCCTGTGTGAAGAGCTGCTCTCGTCCGTCGACCAGCCGCTTAAGATCGCACGCGACAAGACGGTCGGCAAGGACTACCTGCTGTGCGACTACAACCGTGACGGCGACTCATACCGGTGGGTGACGCCATACGGGCAGACATCGGGTGTAGGCAGATTGTCAGACTACCTGCTGTGCGACTACAACCGTGACGGCGACTCATACCGGTGGGTGATGCCATGCGGGCAGACATCGGGTGTAGGCAGATTGTCAGACTACCTGCGGTGCGACTACAACCGTGACGGCGACTCATACCGGTGGGTGACGCCATGCGGGCAGACATCGGGTGTGGGCAGATTGTCAGACTACCTGCTGTGCGACTACAACCGTGACGGCGACTCATACCGGTGGGTGACGCAATACGGGCAGACATCGGGTGTGGGCAGATTGTCAGACTACCTGCTGTGCGACTACAACCGTGACGGCGACTCATACCGGTGGGTGACGCCATGCGGGCAGACATCGGGTGGGGGCAGATTGTCAGACTACCTGCTGTGCGACTACAACCGTGACGGCGACTCATACCGGTGGGTGACGCCATGCGGGCAGACATCGGGTGTGGGCAGATTGTCAGACTACCTGCTGTGCGACTACAACCGTGACGGCGACTCATACCGGTGGGTGACGCCATACGGGCAGACATCGGGTGTGGGCAGATTGTCAGACTACCTGCTGTGCGACTACAACCGTGACGGCGACTCATACCGGTGGGTGACGCCATGCGGGCAGACATCGGGTGGAGGCAGATTGTCAGACTACCTGCTGTGCGACTACAACCGTGACGGCGACTCATACCGGTGGGTGACGCCATACGGGCAGACATCGGGTGTGGGCAGATTGTCAGACTACCGGCTGTGCGACTACAACCGTGACGGCGACTCATACCGGTGGGTGACGCCATACGGGCAGACATCGGGTGTAGGCAGATTGTCAGACTACCTGCTGTGCGACTACAACCGTGACGGCGACTCATACCGGTGGGTGACGCCATGCGGGCAGACATCGGGTGGGGGCAGATTGTCAGACTTTAAAGGGGTCAGGTCAGTCAGAGACACCAGTCGGACTCGTCTAAGACTAACTCTGAGCCTCTGAGCCGTCTGAGCCTAACTCTGTCAGCCGTCACGGCTGACAGAGTTAGGCGACTGTCGGCCGTCAAGGCGGCGGTGCCTTGCAGGTGCCAGAGCGGGGTTTTAGTCGGCAGCAGCGGTGGCATCGGCCAGTTACGGAGGTAGTGCCGCTGGCGGACTGCTGTATAACCCGAGTCCAAGTGGGTTATGCAATCCCTCCGTCGCGATGCTGCCGCCGCCGCCGCTGCTGTTGCCGCTGCGCACCAGACCGAGGTGCGTTTGCTATCTGGGCCGAGTGTCTGCGACGCCAGCCGGTGCGCTCCTGCCGGCCGCCGGCCGCGTGCCGCTCGGAATAGCGTCGCCGCCGGCTGCCGCCCTGACAGCGCTCACAACAACAGCGCCAGGCCCCGCTGCGGGCAGCGACGGCGCCGGCTGCCGCCCTGACAGCGCTCACAACAACAGCGCCAGGCCCCGCTGCGGGGAGCGACGGCGCCGGCTGCCGCGCTGACAGCGCTCACAACAACAGCGCCAGGCCCCGCTGCGGGCAGCGACGGCGCCGGCTGCCGCGCTGACAGCGCTCACAACAACAGCGCCAGGCCCCGCTGCGGGCAGCGACGGCGCCGGCTGCCGCGCCGACAGCGCCAGGCCCCGCTGCGGGCAGCGACGGCGCGGGCTGCCGCGCTGACAGCGCCAGGCCCCGCTGCGGGCAGCGACGGCGCCGGCTGCCGCGCTGACAGCGCTCACAACAACAGCGCCAGGCCCCGCTGCGGGCAGCGACGGCGCCGGCTGCCGCGCTGACAGCGCTCACAACAACAGCGCCAGGCCCCGCTGCGGGCAGCGACGGCGCGGGCTGCCGCGCTGGCAGCGCTCACAAGAACAGCGCCAGGCCCCGCTGCGGGCAGCGTCGCCGCCGGCTGCCGCGCTGACAGCGCTCACAAGAACAGCGCCAGGCCCCGCTGCGGGCAGCGACGGCGCCGGCTGCCGCGCTGGCAGCGCTCACAACAACAGCGCCAGGCCCCGCTGCGGGCAGCGACGGCGCCGGGTCGACCAGGCTCCCACCATAGCGTCGCCGCCGGCTGCCGCGCTGACAGCGCTCACAAGAACAGCGCCAGGCCCCGCTGCGGGCAGCGACGGCGCCGGCTCGACCAGGCTCCCACCATAGCGTCGCCGCCGGCTGCCGCGCCGACAGCGCTCACAAGAACAGCGCCAGGCCCCGCTGCGGGCAGCGACGGCGCCGGCTGCCGCGCTGACAGCGCTCACAAGAACAGCGCCAGGCCCCGCTGCGGGCAGCGACGGCGCCGGCTGCCGCGCTGACAGCGCTCACAAGAACAGCGCCAGGCCCCGCTGCGGGCAGCGACGGCGCCGGCTGCCGCGCTGACAGCGCTCACAACAACAGCGCCAGGCCCCGCTGCGGGCAGCGACGGCGCCGGCTCGACCAGGCTCCCACCATAGCGTCGCCGCCGGCTGCCGCGCTGACAGCGCTCACAACAACAGCGCCAGGCCCCGCTGCGGGCAGCGACGGCGCCGGCTGCCCCGCTGACAGCGCTCACAACAACAGCGCCAGGCCCCGCTGCGGGCAGCGACGGCGCCGGCTGCCCTGCTGACAGCGCTCACAAGAACAGCGCCAGGCCCCGCTGCGGGCAGCGACGGCGCGGGCTCGACCAGGCTCCCACCATTTTGTGGATGGATTGATGGGTTGTGGCATTGAACCGTGTCCCAATGTATTTTTATTCATGGGCTGGGAAGCGTGATTGCGTATCATTTGAATTAGTGTCATGGTTGGTGCCAGCCTGAGCGTGCTGGCGTGGTCATGCAGCGTGCAAACAACCCATACACCCATCACCAGCGTGCAAACAACCCATCACCTGGTGGCCGCTGACCCGTGCAAACAACCAACAACCCATCACCTGGTGGCCGATGGCCCGTGCAGAGAACCAACAACCCATCACCTGGTGGCCGCTGACCCGTGCAAACAGCCAACAACCCATCACCTGGTGGCCGCTGACCCGTGCAAACAGCCAACAACCCATCACCTGGTGGCCGTTGACCCGTGCAGACAACAACCCATAAACTGGTGGCCGCTGACCCGTGCGAACAACCAACAGCCGATCACCTGGTGGCCGCTGACCCGTGCGAACAACCAACAACCCATCACCTGTGATCGTCAGCTCCGTCGACCTTCTCCACCTCATGCATAATGTGTAGACGCGGTACATTCGGCCGCAGGTGTGACCAGAACGATCCGTACGACCTGTTGTTTGTCTGCTGCGATGCACATGTACGATGTGTGATTGACATGGTGCCATGGGATACCATGAACACCCCAGCACCACTCCATGTACGATGTGTGTGATTGACATGGTGCCATGGGATACCATGAACACCCTGGCACCACTCCATGTACGATGTGAGTGATTGACAGGGTGCCATGGGATACCATGAACACCCTGGCACCACTCCATGTACGATGTGTGTGATTGACATGGTGCCATGGGATACCATGGACACCCTGGCACCACTCCATGTACGATGTGTGTGATTGACATGGTGCCATGGGATACCATGGACACCCTGGCACCACTCCATGTACGATGTGAGTGATTGACATGGTGCCATGGGATACCATGGACACCCCCAATGCCACCGCGTGCTGCCGGAATTTAAGGCTTTCGTACCTTTTAGCGCGTGAAGTAGCACAACATCGGAACGTGTACACGTGGTGGTTGTGTGTGTCGCACAACCTCTTGGAATAACATGTACCGTCCGTTTCCTGTTCGTCGTGAGTTACTAATACTGTGTAGCTGTATATGACGTAAACTCGGTTGTGTGTCGCAAGTCACTGTTGTAGAATAGCACTGTGCTAAGAGTAGCACCGTGTGTGTCACAGGTGACCCCGGAGGACATGCATGACCTGCCGATGTAAGTCATCAGCTGATGCGAAGTAACATGTGTGTCGCAGGTCACCCTGGCATAGCACGTACTATCCCCGCTGTATACCGCACAAGTGGGCCAGTCGCTGTGTCGCGGGCCGTTTTCACAGTAAGACGTGTATGCTGCAGGTCGCCTTGGGGTAACACGCATGACCCTATGCTGCAGGTCGCCTTGGAGTAACACGTATGACCCGCCGCTGCAGGTCGCCTTGGAGTAACACGTATGACCCGCCGCTGCAGGTCGCCTTGGAGTAACACGTATGACCCGCCGCTGCAGGTCGCCTTGGAGTAACACGTATGACCCTGTGCTGCAGGTCGCCTTGGAGTAACACGTATGACCCTATGCTGCAGGTCGCCTTGGAGTAACACGTATGACCCTGTGCTGCAGGTCGCCTTGGAGTAACACGTATGACCCTATGCTGCAGGTCGCCTTGGAGTAACACGTATGACCCTGTGCTGCAGGTCGCCTTGGAGTAACACGTATGACCCTATGCTGCAGGTCGCCTTGGAGTAACACGTATGACCCTGTGCTGCAGGTCGCCTTGGAGTAACACGTATGACCCTATGCTGCAGGTCGCCTTGGGGTAACACGCATGACCCTATGCTGCAGGTCGCCTTGGAGTAACACGTATGACCCTATGCTGCAGGTCGCCTTGGAGTAACACGTATGACCCTGTGCTGCAGGTCGCCTTGGAGTAACACGTATGACCCGCCGCTGGACGACGGCACCATGCCGTCGGACCGGCTTCGTCGACTCGAAATCGACGCCAACGCCGCCTTCGACCAGTACCGCGACATGTACTTCGAGGGCGGCGTCAGCTCTGTCTACCTCTGGGACCTGGACCACGGGTTCGCAGGTGGGTGGCTCGTGTCAACCTCATGTGAGCTTGTCAGCTCTGTCTACCTCTGGGACCTGGACCACGGGTTCGCAGGTTGGTATCTCGTATCAACCTCATGTCAGCTTGTCAGCTCTGTCTACCTCTGGGATTTGGACCACGGGTTCGCAGGTGGGTGGCTCGTGTCAACCTCATGTGAGCTTGTCAGCTCTGTCTACCTCTGGGATCTGGACCACGGGTTCGCAGGTGGGTGGCTCGTGTCAACCTCATGTCAGCTTGTCAGCTCTGTCTACCTCTGGGATCTGGACCACGGGTTCGCAGGTTGGTATCTCGTATCAACCTCATGTCAGCTTGTCAACTCTGTCTACCTCTGGGATCTGGACCACGGGTTCACAGGTGGGTGGCTCGTGTCAACCTCATGTGAGCTTGTCAGCTCTGTCTACCTCTGGGACCTGGACCACGGGTTCGCAGGTGGGTGGCTCGTGTCAACCTCATGTGAGCTTGTCAGCTGTCTACCTCTGGGACCTGGACCACGGGTTCGCAGGTGGGTGGCTCGTGTCAACCTCATGTCAGCTTGTCAGCTCTGTCTACCTATGGGATCTGGACCACGGGTTCGCAGGTGGGTGACTCGTGTCGACCTTATGTGAACTTGTCAGCTCTGTCTACCTCTGGGATCTGGACCACGGGTTCGCAGGTTGGTGACTCGTGTCGACCTTATGTGAGCTTGTCAGCTCTGTCTACCTCTGGGATCTGGACCACGGGTTCGCAGGTTGGTGACTCGTGTCAACCTCATGTGAGCTTGTCAGCTGTCTACCTCTGGAATTTGGACCACAGGTTCACTGGTGGGTGGCTCGTGTCGACCTCATGCCAGCTTGTCGGTTTGTCAGCGTGTACCTGTCGCTCACTTCACCTCGCCCGCATCCCATCGTTTCTCGTTTCATCACGCTCAGTCTCTTCTCAATTCACCTCACCCCGTCCAACCTCACAGAGAGTAACAGGGGCGTATCCAAATAAGAGCGAGTTGCGTGCGCACAGACTCCAGAAGAAAATGAAGAAAAACAACTTGTAAGGACGCAGGATAATTTGTATTCTTCAGAGTGCCAAATTTCCAAGAAATGCGTCACCACCAGCGCCTCTGATATGACCCAACTCCACGAAGAACAACTGTTGAGTGAATGGCGTCCGATGCCTCGTACAAAATATTGGTGTCCTCCCGGCAGGTGCCATCCTCATCAAGAAGGCGGGCGACGGCTCCAAAAAGATAAAGGGCTGCTGGGACGCTGTACACGTGGTAGAGGTGCAGGAGAAGTCGACCGGCAGAAACGCCCACTACAAACTCACCTCCACCGTGATGCTGTGGCTGCAGACCAACAAGGAGGGCTCCGGCACCATGAACCTGGGCGGTTCTCTCACCCGGCAGGTGAGAAGGCCGCGTCGCGAGTAGCTGGCGGGACGGGAAAGTCGTTCCGTGCACTACACAGGCAGCCGGTGGCACCGGGTCGGTACTGCAGCAGTCTACTATCTTCCAATTGGAAAGCTTCAGCTGACAAAATGCAATGATTTGCATTTGGGACGCGAAACTCCAGTGCATCATCTTGTTGTGCCGGCCATGGGGAAGTTAATTGTATTTGAATTGTTCATTTGTTTTAGGATATCACTCATATGTGGTCATTCAAAAATGACCCATGAGACCTTGCACATAGCTGAGCCAACTCATCAGTTTAGGACTTCCATGTTTTCAGAATCGTATTCAGAGCTGCAGAAACCCCTATTGCCAAATATTCGTCCAACCTATGATGATCTGGTGCCAGAGGTTCTCGGCCACTACCTAGTTCAGTTAACATGGAATAATCCAGGTGATAGGGGGTTGAGACACGCGACAGTAGGTTAATGAGAACGGTGAGACTGGCTGATGAGACTGGTAGAGCAATAGTTTAGCGAGATTAGTGAATGACGCCGGGTATAGCTGACAGACCCTAGAGGAGAGTGGGGAGTAGACTGACCAGATAGTGCAGAGTATAGTGACTGGTATAGCTGACAGACCCTGGAGGAGAGTGGTGAGTAGACTGACCAGATAGTGTAGAGTATAGCGACTGGTATAGCTGACAGGCCCTGGAGGAGAGTGGGTAGTAGACTGACCAGATAGTGCAGAGTATAGCGACTGGTATAGCTGACGGGCCCTGGAGGAGAGTGGTGAGTAGACTGACCAGATAGTGTAGAGTATAGCGACTGGTATAGCTGACAGGCCCTGGAGGAGAGTGGGGAGTAGACTGACCAGATAGTGCAGAGTATAGCGACTGGTATAGCTGACGGGCCCTAGAGGAGAGTGGGGAGTAGACTGACCAGATAGTGCAGAGTATAGTGACTGGTATAGCTGACAGACCCTGGAGGAGAGTGGTGAGTAGACTGACCAGATAGTGTAGAGTATAGCGACTGGTATAGCTGACAGGCCCTGGAGGAGAGTGGGTAGTAGACTGACCAGATAGTGCAGAGTATAGCGACTGGTATAGCTGACGGGCCCTGGAGGAGAGTGGGGAGTAGACTGACCAGATAGTGCAGAGTATAGCGACTGGTATAGCTGCCAGGACCTGGAGGAGAGTGGGGAGTAGACTGGCCAGATAGTGCAGAGTATAGCGGCTGGTATAGATGACAGGACCTGGAGGAGAGTGGGTAGTAGACTGACCAGATAGTGCGGAGTATAGCGACTGGTATAGCTGACAGGCCCTGGAGGAGAGTGGTTGGTTGGTTGGTTATTGGTTTTACGACACGTCGACCGTTGAGTCATATAGCGTCGCCAATCTCTCACGCCGATTGGTCGCGGGCGAAGAGTAGCGGCAGGTGAGATTCGAACCCACAATCTCTCGATTGCGAGACGAGCATCTTACCCCTAGACCACTCGTCCCCCAGAGGAGAGTGGGGAGTAGACTGACCAGATAGTGCAGAGTATAGCGACTGGTATAGCTGACAGGCCCTGGAGGAGAGTGGGTGGTAGACTGACCAGATAGTGCAGAGTATAGCGACTGGTATAGCTGACAGGCCCTGGAGGAGAGTGGGTGGTAGACTTACCAGATACTGCAGAGTATAGTGATGGAATTGGTGGAGTAGTATTGACGAGATCCACATAATATACTGGCGCGATTGGTGGAGCAGTATTGACTAGATCCACAGAGTATACTAGTGCCATTGGTGGAGCAGTATTGACGAGACGATTGTCTGAGTATATTGACGTGAGGGCTGACAGTGAAGTTGTGTAACATAGGCGATCAGACGAGGTGCAAAGGCAAGCTGCCAAATATTTTTTCACACGTATACTTGACTGCGAAATAGCAAGGGTGTGCGGTCGCCGACAGTCGGTTACCGTATTGACGGGGGGGGGGTCGTGTCGGTAGGCTGGCGCTGTCGCTAATTCCGGTGCTAACCCCGTCCGACACTGCCCAACATTGCAGTCTGCTTTGGCTGCAGCTGGCAACCTAGGCATTTGGACAGTCTCATACCAAAAATGGAAATTGAAGCGGAAAAGCGGCTCCGGTTGCGTGTCGCTGTCGAACGACATCCAGGGCATGCCCCGTGGCCGGTGCCGCCCGTGGCTTGACCTTGTACTGAACAGCGCCTGCTGGTCGGACCTGACCCGACCTGACGGTTGGCATGCCCCGTGGCCGGTGCCGCCCGTGGCTTGACCTTGTACTGAACAGCGCCTGCTGGTCGGACCTGACCCGACCTGACGGCTGCTTCAGACTGAGCTGGATGTACCGAGCAGTGTGTGTA
Organism: Ashinkailepas kermadecensis; assembly: GCA_034440615.1. Classification (NCBI taxonomy): domain Eukaryota; kingdom Metazoa; phylum Arthropoda; class Thecostraca; family Neolepadidae; genus Ashinkailepas; species Ashinkailepas kermadecensis. Next base: position 521,313 of record JAOTOM010005175.1, read on the forward strand.
GATCTGACCTGACCTGACCTGACGGCTGCTGCAGACTGAGCTGGATGTACCGAGCAGTGTGTGTAGATCTGACCTGACCTGACCTGACGGCTGCTGCAGACTGAGCTGGATGTACCGAGCAGTGTGTGTAGATCTGACCTGACCTGACCTGACCTGACGGCTGCTGCAGACGGAACAGGACGCCGTGGTCAGTGAGACATCGCCACACATTGCCAACATTGGCCGTCTGGTGGAGGACATGGAGAACAAGATCCGCAACACGCTCAATGAGATCTATTTCGGTGAGTGGTCGACGCCATGGTATTGCGGGGTGGTCAAACTCGTGCAGGGTTTAACTTGACTGGGGTCAGAGAGCGTCCGTTGTGGTGCGGTAATTCCCAGGGTTTAACCTGACTGGGGTCAGAGAGCGCCGGTTGTGGTGCGGTAAGTCCCAGGGTTTAACCTGACTGGGGTCAGAGAGCGCCGGTTGTGGTGCGGTAAGTCCCAGGGTTTAACCTGACTGGGGTCAGAGAGCGCCGATTGTGGTGCGGTAAGTCCCAGGGTTTAACCTGACTGGGGTCAGAGAGCGCCGGTTGTGGTGCGGTAAGTCCCAGGGTTTAACCTGACTGGGGTCAGAGAGCGCCGGTTGTGGTGCGGTAATTCCCAGGGTTTAACCTGACTGGGGTCAGAGAGCGCCGGTTGTGGTGCGGTAAGTCCCAGGCTGAACGTCCTCCGGGACATGCTGCTGTGTCTCTCGTCATTGCGGTGGCGGGAAGTGGGGCGTTACGACCTGGGGCTTACTTGAGATTAGATGACCTCAGGCAGCCCTTTGGCCAGTGGCGATCGTCTGCCCAACCACTGACCTCGACCTTTTGGCGAGTATTTGATAAGGCACGTACAAGCATACAACCGCTGAAAGTGATGCTGATTCTTCGCGTGCTTAGTGCTGAATATTAATGCTATGCAGCTTCTGATTCACGCCTGCCAATGCCAGCCTGTCGGCATTGGTCGTACGTAGCAACGGTTTGCGTGTCTCACCCGACCCTCTCCCTTTGGTGAATTAAAGATGCGCTCAGGCTGACCGGTGCTGACACATGTGTTTCGTTTTGCACGTGAGCTGGTTGGGCGTTTCTGGTGTGGAAATGTTCTCCATTCGCCGTGTTTCATTCGCTGAGTCATGATCTATTTGCGCATGTGCTGACTGTTCTTATTCTATGTTCCGGTGCTCCATTCGTGGAAAAGTGGTATGTCCACCGTATCCACCACGTATGGTATGTGCTGGCTGTTGTCCTTATTCTGTGCTCCAGTACTCCATTCGTAGATAAGTGGTGTGTGTTCCGGTGTTCCATTCGTAAATAAGTGGTATGTCCACCGTATCCACTACGTATGGCACCATGTTCCGTACTTGGCCCAAGTATTTGCGTTCCCACGTTTTCATAGATGATGCCTGTATCCATGCACCAAACTCAATTTGTTTTCAAGCCCTGTACATGCTATATGGTTCATGTTACCGTATATACTCCGTGGTCTGTCGCCGTGTATGTTCCATGCTGTTTGTTCTTTTCACATTTCCTGTGATCAAAGTCGGAAATTCTGGGCACTTCTGGATGTACTCTCCGGAAAGCAAAAGTACCAAAAGTAAAAGCACAGTCCATCCTTGCATGCTACATCCCGACCAGCCTGCTAGCTTGCCTGGCATGGAGCCAAATAGTGACCGGTCAATGTCGTTCGGTCGACCCCATCGCACCATGCAAGAAGGGTGTATGTGACCACTCGTCCCCTCCGGAGACAGCATCCAGGAGAGCCTGCTATTTCCAACGCTGCCTGTGATTCCTGTTCCCATACATACACTGTGTCGTATATATATGTGCTGTTCCATGTCCCTATTATATGGCCTGTGTTCCATGCCCTCCCCTACTGTGTAGTGTCTAGATGTTGTGTCACATCTCTATGTCCATATGCTGTTCCATAACTACATATTTGGGCGAATGATCAATTCTGGTCAAAGCGCCCTGAAGCCCAAATAACCACATATTTGGTTTGTTCCTTGCCCTCCCCTACTGTGCCATGTCCTGATACTATGCGACATCTCCATGCACCCCCTCTCCTACTGTCCCATATCCTCCTACACGCCAGCATCTAGGACCCACTCATGGCTCCACTCTAGTCTATGGGACCCTTTACGACCGCTCACAAGCGCTTCCCCTGTCGTTCCATGGGACCTCTTCCTGGTCCTTCCCCTGTCGTTCCGTGGGACCTCTTCCTGATCCCTCCCCTGTCGTTTCGTGGGACCTCTCCCTGGTCCCTCCCCTGTCGTTCCGTGGGACCTCTCCCTGGTCCCTCCCCTGTCGTTCCGTGCTGGTCCTGTCAGTAACCACGGCCGCCAATGTTCCGCGCCTGTTTGACGATCGATAGCTTCAACAAACTGCGCAGTAAACATTCGCCATAGATTGGAGCTGTCAGCGAGCTGGATTGGCATTTGATATGAAAGTTGAGGCAGCCGAGCGTGACCTGAAAAGGAGAATGGCGGGCGGGCGGCTGTTCGTACTGCGCCACGCTGTGGTATTTTGTCCTCGCGCCATTTTGCTTAAAAAGAATAACTTGGGATGTTTAGTGAGGACCGCTATAACGTGCCATGTTTTTTAATCAGATTACCACTCATTTCGTGCTCGCTTTTGGCGTACTTGTCTGCAGCTGAATGCATATGATGGGGGATTTCGATGCGTGTGATGCGTATGAATGGGGGACGTAGCTGGACGGTGGTTATCTGCTGTTGTATATTCGTAAACCAGTAGAGTGCATCGTACTCATACTGGATGTAGTTTTATCCCCGGTGTCTTTCCCTTAAAACATGTTTTTTATAATCGGTTGCCAGTTGTGAGCAGGACCCTGTGGTAAAATGACCCACTACACCAAACCAGCGTAATATTTTACATTTCGCCACTTGGGTTGAGATTTGGTGCCCAGTCATTCAAAACCACCTATACCCCCATCTCCCCTACACCCATACGCCCATCACATGGTCTCAGAATAGTTCGACCAGGTGTGGCGCCCAGGCGCCCAAAGTCACCCAAAACCACCCATACCCCAGCACATGGTCTGGGGACAGTCCGGCTAGGTGCAACGCCCAGTCACCTAAAGCTACCCGTACCCCGGCACATGGTCTGGGGACAGTCCGGCTAGGTGCGACGCCCAGTCACCCAAAGCCATCCATACCCAATCACACGGTCTCGGGATAGTGCGGCGCCCAGTCATCCAAAGTCACCCGTACCCCAGCACATGGTCTGAGGACAGTTTGGCTAGGTGCGGTGCCGTCACTCAAAGTCACCCATACCCCATCACACGGTCTCGGGATAATGCGGCGCCTAATCATCCAAAGTCACCCGTACCCCAGCACATGGCCTGAGTACAGTCCGGCTAGGTGCGGCGCCCAGTCACCCAAAGTCACCCATACCCCATCACACGGTCTCGGGATAATGCGGCGCCCAGTCATCCAAAGTCACCCGTACCCCAGCACATGGTCTGGGGACAGTCCGGCTAGGTGCGGCGAGACCGTGACACTCGCATACTGAAGATAAAGTGCTCCCCTCCCTCCGTCCCTGTGCTACCGTATGCCCGTCACTAATTGCTCTGGTACACTCCCGTGATGGTGCTATAATGTCCACTTGGTGGCGGCGTACTAGTGCTGTACGAGTTTATCTCCTTGATTACGATGAAGGCCAAGACCGAGTGGGTCTATGTCCAGCCAGCAGAAGAAAAGCAACTTCGTCGGATGGCCCGGGCGATGCACTTGTTCGGCACATGATTTGTCAGCCACGTTCTCTTCAATCACTCAATAAACTCATACATGCGTTTTTGTTGGTGACTAGCTGTTTCTTTTATTTTGGAGTTTGGGATTCGTCCATCCCACACACCATTCCATTTGCGGCATGTTTTCGAGTGTCCACGATTTTATTCAGCGATGATGAACTGCGCTATGCTCACAGCAATTAAATGAGCTTTGCCTGTGCAGTTTTGCTGCCAGCCTTTCTGGGAAATGATACGATGGAATTAGGAGACATTCAGTGACAAGCTGATGAAAGACATGCTGTGCACAAACCACTTCGCTTCAATTTCTGAATATGCTGCATGACCACTGCAATCGATGCGCCCCTAAACTCTAATTTCTGAATATCATTATTGTGCTGGGTACGAAATGCCGCAAGACGAACTGAATGCATCGAGAAGCATGACAAAGCACTTCGAGGTCTACGGGGATTGGATATGGGATTGGATGCATTGTATGGAGCGGCACTCGTGAACCCCAAAATGTCTGTCCTGATCAAATGTTTTTTAACAGTGCCCATTCTATATCTGAATCCATATCCTGTCGTAATGTCACATCGTGGTTGCGCGTGATGTAGACAAGTCGTGTCGTGCGTTGCACCGCGACACGTCGACGGACGGCTGGTGGCCGTGCTCACACTTCTGACACCCCGCCTCCGCTCCAGGCAAGACCAAGGACATCGTGAACGGCCTGCGGTCCGTGTCGCCTCTGGAGGCGCAGCGGCGCCAGGCGGCGCTGCGCAACGACCTGGCCGCCGCGCTGCAGAAGCGCCAAACCAAGATAGAGTAGCCGCCGCCACCGGCGGACACACAAACTCAGAGTACCGGCGGCTGCCACCAGAGGCGCTCGCTCGCGCGCGGCCGGCCGTGTGCGACACCGAGCCGTGTGCGAGACAGGCGCGCGAGACCGAGCCGTGCGAGACCGAGGCGCGCGAGACCGAGCCGTGCGCGACCGAGGCGCGCGGCCCACAGCCGCAGCCTGCCGACCACCGCCGCGCGCGCGCGCGTGTGTGGAGAGCCGCCGACGGCCGCGCGCGTGTGTGGAGAGCCGCCGACGGCCGCGCGCGTGTGTGGAGAGCCGCCGACGGCCGCGCGTGTGTGTGGAGAGTCGCCGACGGCCGCGCGCGTGTGTGGAGAGACGCCGACGGCCGCGCGCGTCCTCACTGTGATGGCGGACACTGCGCGGCGGCATTTTACGAGAGAACTGTCCTGTTGGTTTGCTACTAGGGGGTTTCTGTTACTGGTCGCGCCGTTTGTGATGTGCGCAGGTGGCCGACGACGCCCCGTGTGATCCAGTGCGGCGGACAGCCCGCCGCCACCCGTGCGTCCCGCCTCTGTTTATTCCCTCGTTTAGGACCTGTGGCGATTGCGCCGGATGCTTGGTGCTTGAGGCGTGATTAGGGCGCGTGTCGTGTGTACAGACAGACCGGCCGGCCGGCGCCCCCCCTGTGTATACGCTAAGCACTGTCAGCGGGCCTGGCCCATCGTCGCCCGGAGCTCGTTGCGTATTTATAAATTCACGGCTATGATTGTTGCTATATGAATACATATTTTGAAGAAAGTGACAGGTGTGCAGCGATGCTGAGACGGTGACTTAAGCGCCTTGGACACACGTGGCCAACAATTACGATTTCAGTCCGTAGCTGCCTATGTGAAAGTGAGGTGGGGACATCGCCAGTGGCTGGGATGACTGAGAGGATATCTGTGCTATGCATGACGGCAATGTGCTTAGTTGAACGAATCGGAAGACACATTTGTATGGAAGGGGACGCGGTAGCTCAGTCGATAGGGTGTTGGACTCTTGATCGCAAGATTGTAGGTTCGAACCCCGCAACTGGCAGGATTACCGAGTCCACCCGTGACCAGCATTGTATTGCATGGGTGAGCTGTCTGCGAACAGCATTGCAGATACACTATATTCACGCACATTTACTCGCTGTCTGTTGTCTGCCACTGATGCTAGTCCTGACGTCTCTAGAATAAGTTATATCCCTCCATGTTTGGTGCCTTTCTCTGCCTCTATATCGCTCTTTCTTACTCACACACACTCGCACTAGCTCTCATACTCACTCACGAACTCTCAATCACTCACTTCCCTTCCCCTCCTACTCCCTCTCCCACTTCTATCCCATCTCCGTCTCCCACTCCCTCTCCGTCTCCGTTTCCCTCCCATCCTCTGAACCTCCCCACCCCTCCCCTCTCAGACCTTTCAGTACAATTTCATTTCACGTCGCTTCATGTGTTTTGGTCCTTTTCTGGATCAGCTGAACGAGACTACTGCTTGTCACACCGGCCGTCGGTTCAGGAGGTGCCCGGCACTCCTGGGTCCTGCCTTACCGCCCTGGGCCCAGCTACCCGTGTGGATGGTACCGCTCCCCAAGCCATCCGACGGTCAAAGACCTCTACTTTTCCATTTGACAACCCATGACCAGGCGAGTCAAAGGCGTACTTATTCATCCAGGATGGCCTGTCTACTGTCGGTAACATGTCTACTGCTGTGTGAATTCCCCCTGTGGTCAGACATTTCGCTCCGGGGTGCTTAACAATGTCCGTAGCACATGTGTGAAATGTGCAGTCTACTCTGCCGTAACGTCCAGTGACCTCACCTTTTGGCTGATGTCTTGATCTGACGCAATATCGCTGACACCAGTCACCAGAACTTAGGATTTAGCATTCTTTGTTCTCTGAGTGTATTTTGTTGTCAAAGCAGCTCCCATTGAGTACGTCCATTATACTTTTTTATCCGTTAAACTTTGCGCACACATACAAATGTATGTATATATATATATATGTGTGTGTGTGTGAGTGCGTGCGTGCGTGCGTGCGTGCGTGCGTAGCTTCACTGCGGCTCAATGGACAAGCAGTGCTTACATTACATCACAGGATCACTCCCGCCATCCAGTTGCCTCGGGTGTCTAGCTTGCTACGCCTACAGCTCACTGAAATCGAGCGCCCAGCATAGATGGACGCCAGCAAGTCGCTCCGCCCAGCATAGATGGACGCCAGCAAGTCGCTCCGCCCAGCATAGATGGACGCCAGCAAGTCGCTCCGCCCAGCATAGATGGACGCCAGCAAGTCGCTCCGCCCAGCATAGATGGACGCCAGCAAGTCGCTCCGCCCAGCATAGATGAACGCCAGCATAGATGGACGCCAGCAAGTCGCTCCGCCCAGCATAGATGGACGCCAGCAAGTCGCTCCGCCCAGCATAGATGGACGCCAGCAAGTCGCTCCGCCCAGCATAGATGAATGCCAGCATAGATGGACGCCAGCAAGTCGCTCCGCCCCCTCCCCCCCTCACGACCATCCAGCACGCAACCCTTGATTCATTAATGTCGTTTCAGCAGCAAAGACCCGAGCTCACGGTTGCCACCGTGCACAAGCGTAGCCGCATCCTGTAGCCATTCGTCTACCATCTCATCGCCATGACGTGATGGAATGGTAGAAGTCAATTTCTTCAAATCGGGTTCAGCGTCAATATCTGCAAATTATTCGAGGGAGGGGAATACATCGAGACGGTGGGAGGCCGAAATAGACGCATGTGCCCATTCGGTTCATGTTAAACATTTTCGTTCCCCACTCGCACTGCTAGGCACACTCCACTCCGTTCCTGGTCGCGAGTGCATTCCTTGCAGTATGAGTTTCTAGTAGCCGAGTCCAATGTGTCGAGCTACCGAACGTCGCTTAACACGATCTATCAACATCCGTGTGACAAGTGATTCAGTGAAGAGCTCCATCATGGTTGAATGTCACCCGCGAGGATTTAACACATGGAATATTCCATTCGATTTCATTTCAATATCAGCCAATCGTAATCGTCCCAGTTGAAAATCTGCACACGGCGGTTCAAATGCTTCCCTCGCTCGTCAGTATCGTCAAACTTCGCCAACTGACACGCAAGTCGGGCTCCCTTGAATCCCCAACCAATTACATTTACCCGTCTGCGTGTACACAATAATCTCTGTCGGCGCTCGGTTACGTCGTTCCTGGGCAAGATATTTGTTCCCGGGCTTCCACCCAGTCACGCAGTAAGCTTCATCCCCTGCCGCATAACTCTAAGGCAGCGTCCGCTCCCTCCCCACACGACCGACACGCAGGCAGGGGTGTCGCTGTATGAAAACGATTGGGGTGGCTCACACATTCGGAGGTATGTGGTGCGATGGATGTGGACGGGAACCTGCAAAACCGTACTGAGCACATACACACGGAATATGTTATGTCTTGATTGTACATAAGGCACATTACTTGACCGCAGCAGATACAAAGTACGCAAAATATGAATGCTGTGTCGAAAAGGCTCGAAGGGTGTGAAAAGGCCAGCGCGGACAGAATGACCCTGTTCCTTACTTCGAATTTCCCAGGCAGGCCTCTTCTTGTACATGCGATAATCTGAGCTTGTTGGTTGGACTCCGGCGACACCACCCGTCCTCGCTAATTTCAACGGCGGCATCGCCGTTATGTGGGGAACGCCCCCTCCCACACCGTTATTTTCCTGTTATCTGGACTTATTACTGTTATCCTTGTATCCACAGTTATCTGGATCATCTACCAGAGTCCAGGATGATGCACCCTCTCCAACTTTTCTATATACAAATTTTGTCCGAATCTTTGCTGGGGTGGCTTTAACGACCAGGGTTCTATTGCTAAGCGGAGCTTGTTGCGTGAACCACCGATCCGTACATTCTTGATTAATGACAAGATTTGGACCCAGAGTTTATCTTGCCGTCGATGCGCCGACACGACCGCCCCGGTAACTTTAGACGGACCTTATTTAGTTATGTCTTACGTAATCAGAAGACGAACGAACTGTTGGCACGTGACATGCGAGTATTGTTGGTTTGAAGTATTTCAAGGCAGATGCATTGTGTGGACAGTAACGTGCTATGTATTTACCAACTGCGATACATAACATGAGCCAAGTGTTTTGCGACACTCCATTAGTTTTAATCATGGTTAGCGGTGTAACTAAATGTTAATATGCCGGTTCGGAAAAATTATAAATGGGTCATATAAAGATGTGTTCACCATTCATAAATACAGTTTAACTTGAAAACTGGATATTTTCGATAGTCAATAAGATTTTCGGACTCGGTATGCCAAACAATGGTAGCTTTCCACTATATTGGTCATTATTTTGCATTAGTGTTTGCAAAAGAAAGCATACGCAAGCATGATCGTCAACATTGCTCCGCAGTGTCGCTAATTGTGCGCACAACTTCATGATCAGATGTGTTAGCTGTTCATGCTCAGCTGCCAGGGACATGAAGAACAATCTACATGAAGAACAATTAACAATCCTTTTTGGATTGGGCGTAATTGCCATTGGCAATCGCCGTGGTAATGTTGGCGGAGGTACCAGCCCAGCAATGATAGCAAAGCACAACAGTTAAAGGGTTAACAACTAAGAGGAACCAGTTACATGTACTCGGTACACAGGCCACGTAAGCAAGGAAATAACGACTGTTAATGATACATAGGCATGCTTGCAATGCCCACTGTTGCTCTAATGGTTGCTTTTACTTCTTCAAAACTATTGTGACTGTGGCGGCATGTGTCCCTCGCAACATGGCAGTCCAAACGACGCATAACCCTGGCTACATCACACTCGCATGCATACCGTACTGCGGAGGAGGACTAAAAAAATCCGACCCGGGTCACTGCATTGTGTCCAGGCAATATTTTCACTCCAGTGATGTTGGACAACAATACATGCAACTAAATGTGCAACTGATTTTAAAGAATGTCATGTTGACGAGATGGCTACCTACTCTCCAGAGAAGGGGCCTGTATTTAATACAATCATTACGTATGTAGTTCTCAGAAGTCAATCTATCCAGATGAATCTTTGGTTTTTGACGATTATCGGACTTCACTGAATTATAAAGATATATGTTTCGATAAAGTACACATAACTTTTTGTAAAATATAAATTTAGTCCGAATTAGTGCTGAGTGGCTTCATGGACCAGGATTATATTGCTAAGCAGAGCTTGTTGCGTGAACCCTGGATGAACCACCTGATCCAAGAATTATAGTTCAACGGCAGAATTTTGACAGAGAGCTCAACGTAGCTCGTCCTCGGACTTATCGGGACAGTTGACAACTGTCCCTCCCAGCCGGAAGCTAAATGCTACCACGTGAAGCGACTGGAACCCAGTCTTGCCAGGACAGGAGAGACCTGTGAGGGCCAGCGCTCTAACGAACTGAGCTACCGTGTCGGTTTTATATTACACTATATTATATTACATTATATTATATTACATTATATTATATTACATTATGTTATATTACATTATATTATATTATATTATATTACGTTATAAATTACAGAGCTTTCGAAACATCTATCTTTATAATCCAGTGAAGTCTGAGAATCGTCCAAAAACCATAATCATCACGGTTCGTGACCCAGTGATCAGCAGTAAAGTTCATAATGAAGACATGGCGAGAGGTTTCAATCAATGAACATGGCCAGCTAACACTGTCTTTTGCGAACATGGAGCACACATCCAGGAAAGCACACGTTCAGCGGAGCGACCCTGATCCGCATAGTCACTCGAATAACAATAGCACGTGGGTATGCCACAGTACTACGATAAAACACAGCTGCTTCTGTGAAACATAAAAAAAACAGCAGCCATGTCATTCGACATCATGTCAACTGACAAGAAGTCTGCAAAAGCGCAAGGTAGTGCAAGTGAACTATGAATGGCACCACGGCCATCTCACATCTGTACGTTGCAGCACTTCCGAACAAATGCGCTATCATCGCTGAAACTATCATCGCTACCGGGGCCGAGCGGCAGACGGGTCCGGACCAGCTCTCCGCGGTCCCGGGTACGGGGCTCCCACAGTCCGCGCCACCGTCGGACCGGGACCGGTCTACAGGTGAGCCCGGACCAACTGACCACGGCCCCGGGTACGGGGCTGCCACAGTCGCACGTCACCGCCGGACCGATACCGATATACAGGTGAGTCCGGACCAACTGACCACGGCCCCGGGTACGGGACTCCAGCATCGCCATTGTGGTAATTATTGCGCAGCTCTGAGGTTTTCTCACTTCCAGCAGTTGGCTGTACAGCAACGGCTCTGGACGCGTCAGAGACGTGTTGACATAAATGGTGCCATCAGTCGGCCGGTTTGTGACTCACCGCCTTCGATACCTCAGCGTTCCTTCGAGCCGAGGCGGACAAAGGGAGGGGCACCGTGGAACTGATGCCGCCGTAATGGAAAGGGGCCCATGGAACCATGGAAAGTTGGCGCCACACTGATCGGAAAAAGGCACCCATCCAGGAAGATTTGAGTGCACACCATCCAACCTTCTCCCCCTCCCCCGCTCAACGCGGCCCAAGACGCCTCTCTCAGAAAAAGGCTCCACACACTGGGAGGAACAGGCACTGTTCTAAGAGGCAAAAGCACCCTTTTAGTATGCTCAGAGTTCTATGCGGAATGGTTTAAAGTACTCGCTCCTCCAGACGAGTGGCCCCACAAAAGTCCTGGATCCGCCCCTGCCTTCGCGGCATCAAGACGGTGCGACCAAGCCGGCTCGAACCTCCTGTTGTGGATACCGTCTCGCATGCTTCGCTACATGAACTCGCAGGTGATTTTGCTGCTTCCCTGAGGTCCGAGTCTTCTGTCTACTGTCAATTGCAAGTCTGAAAGCTTCTAGTCAGCACGTGGGGTCGCCTTCCATTTGAAGATTCCATCTATTCTCATTTAACGATCGAGGTCCAAATTCGTCGCATCTCAGTGTTAGAGGTGATAGCCTCCTGCTAACATGAATGTCGTCAAATTGTTCACGAAGCTGCCCATTTGTGCTGCTTTTCCTCGTCAGCAGTTCCCTTAGAATCGTTATCTCCCTATTTGTTTGCATGCATTCTGCTTCTACGATCGCAAGTCGTCTCTCGTCCCGGTGTTGTCTGTACTTCTGTACAAGGCAACAGTTATTACTCGTTACTTGTTGTTACTTCACTGTTGCCACTGTTGTCCTGTACTTCTGTACAAGGCAACAGTTATTACTCGTTACTTGTTGTTACTTCACTGTTGCCACTGTTGTCCTGTACTTCTGTACAAGGCAACAGTTATTACTCGTTACTTGTTGTTGCTTCACTGTTTTCCCTGTTGTCCTGTACTTCTGTGCAAGGCAACAGTTATTACTCGTTACTTGTTGTTACTTCACTGTTGCCACTGTTGTCCTGTACTTCTGTACAAGGCAACAGTTATTACTCGTTACTTGTTGTTACTTCAATGTTGCCACTGTTGTCCTGTACTTCTGTGCAAGGCAACAGTTATTACTCGTTACTTGTTGTTGCTTCACTGTTGCCACTGTTGTCCTGTACTTCCGTGCAAGGCAACAGTTATTACTCGTTACTTGTTGTTGGTTCACTGTTGATCATCGGCAGAATGGCTGCCAGTGTCGACTCGGGCAGCTCCCCAGAGCGAGACCAGCAGCCAGACGCAGCTCCCTCGCCAGCGGTCGGTCGCGGAGGTGATTCCGAGCCGCTGTCGGGAGTCTGTCGGGAGTCTGTCGGGAGTCTTTTCATCTCCAGCCGGTGGACCGCCTCGGTAACGGGCACCTGACGCCTCCGGCCGCGGGCAGCGCCGTCAGCTCCCGGTGACGGGCACCTGACACCTCCGGCCGCGGGCAGCGCCGTCAGCTCCCGGTGACGGGCACCTGACGCCTCCGGCCGCGGGCAGCGCCGTCAGCTCCCGGTGACGGGCACCTGACGCCTCCGGTCACGGGCAGCGCCGTCAGCTCCCGGTGACGGGCACCTGACGCCTCCGGTCACGGGCAGCGCCGTCAGCTCCCGGTGACGGGCACCTGACACCTCCGGCCGCGGGCAGCGCCGTCAGCTCCCGGTGACGGGCACCTGACACCTCCGGCCGCGGGCAGCGCCGTCAGCTCCCGGTGACGGGCACCTGACACCTCCGGCCGCGGGCAGCGCCGTCAGCTCCCGGTGACGGGCACCTGACACCTCCGGCCGCGGGCAGCGCCGTCAGCTCCCGGTGACGGGCACCTGACGCCTCCGGCCGCGGGCACCTGACGCCTCCGGCCGCGGGCAGCGCCGTCAGCTCCCGGTGACGGGCACCTGACGCCTCCGGCCGCGGGCACCTGACGCCTCCGGCTGCGGGCAGTGCCGTCAGCTCCCGGTGACGGGCACCTGACGCCTCCGGCCGCGGGCAGCGCCGTCAGCTCCCGGTGACGGGCACCTGACACCTCCGGCCGCGGGCAGCGCCGTCAGCTCCCGGTGACGGGCACCTGACGCCTCCGGTCACGGGCAGCGCCGTCAGCTCCCGGTGACGCACATTCGCACGGAATCACCCGCGTCGGTTGGGTCCATGTCGGGGCTTCGGGTCAATGTCACGATGCACTGTGTGCCGCTCCGTTCGGCAGCTCGCCACGGCTCGACTGTTCTCGCGTAGCGCACTCTCAGGGTGACCGCACGCCGTCGGTTTTGCATGCGACGTTTACGTGCGTCACGCGCGTGACTGCCGTATGCTACGCGCAGGAATGTTATTTCGACGCACACTCGCAATATGGCTTCAACACGTGTGCTTCAGTCGATTGCGCACCTACGTGCTTAGTAGTGGCAATGACGCCGAATGGAATGGTTATGCAACGAATCGAGAATTGACCAGAGGAAAATGAAATATTTTCAGGTAGCAGATTTATATTTATTGTGAGAAGGACGTGGGCCAGGTTTAAAAAAGCACGTTTATGTTATCATAATATCACGCTAAGCTGTCGTATTTAGTCTGTATTATAATAAGCAGCGTCATATTTATTCAATGTCATGGTCCACCGCGCGACATAGGGCAGATACTCTGTCTCGGCGTGATCGAAGGGTTGAATGTTCGATGCTCGTTGACCGCGCGACATAGGGCAGATACTCTGTCTCAGCGTGATCGAAGGGTTGTAGGTTCGATGCTCGCTGACCGCGCGGACTTACAACTCCCCACGAGCCTGCAATTCTCGTTTTTTTGTTTGCGATTAGACGCCCATGAAATCCCCAGCTGGTTGTTTGCGATTCCACCGAAGAGGCATTTTTATTTTAAATTATGTAACTGGGAAAGAATGCTTTCCAGATGGGGATTCAAGGTGAACTCAAAAAGTAAAATGCTAGGAAAAATTGGATAGTAGCATTCAGATAGTAGCAATCATTGTTTTACACGTTGATATATTTGGCATATACCTTGAACAGTGTGCTGCTTTACTCGCCACTCCTACCCGTATTCTAAAATAGAAGAAGAAAAAACACTGCGAAGCTGCTACATTGCTGTCAATCGTATGCGAGAGATCCATATAAGTGTCCTGCCCCTTACCACCGCTGTTTTTCCTGATGCTCCACAAATGCCGAATACCGCCATGTGATGCGACGAGTATTTTCCATCAATGGGGATTTTCTATGAATGTGGTGAACGAATCCACCAAATAAGAAGGGAATCCGCTGGTCGCCGTAAGATAAATCAAATAATAAGACAATGCACCGCACGAAAAAAAACTTACATATTTCAGGGGTAGACCAGGGGTAGAAATTTCTCCAGATTTAATGGTGCTAAGGTTAGAAGACAGTCAAGGTCAGGGGTGACACCGATGTGACCAAATATTCATCCTTCACCCGACTTGAAAAATTCCTCGGATTCCAGGCACTTTTTTCGACGTTCCCCAAACACAAGCATTGAAAACCTTCCAATGAATAATTGAAAAATATAAAATATCAGCCTAGTGGAACTCAACATTGGCACTACACCCTCAAAATGGGAACTCGTAATACCGGTCTAGGCAGATCAGGGCAGTTCAAGTCAAAAGCGCCGCAGGCAGGGCAAGGGAAGTGCCGACCTCAAATTGTGAAACCCTCCCTTTTTCGGTCACCATGGATTGGTCTTCTGAGATCGATTTACTTACTCCTTTTCCATTACAAACATTATTATGTTAACTTCCTATAATGACGAAAATCAAATTGGACAGCCGGTGCATCTCCGTGTTTCCAATGTTTTGCAAACCCAAATCAACAACTTTCTGGCTCTGCTGTGACAAGGCTCTTGTCTCCGGAATCTCGCTCTAAGGAGAAGACGAACCACACGCGCTCGTAATACTGTCGCAAACTCACTGCGCACATCTTCATTTTATTAGGTTTTAGGTACTAGACCTATTAGGTACATGACGCAATTATTCAATTGAATAATCTTCAAGTGATCGTGCATCGATGAAAAGCCATACATGTTTGAACCTGGTGTTGACCAAATTAGTTCGCCAAACAACTAAAGTTGAACCACTGGCCCTATCTGAAATTCGCCATCTTCGTTCCAGAGGAGGGGATCCTCTGACCCACTCCCCCCCCCAAGTTTTGCACCTCTGCATGGAACCAATGCATAATTGACGCTTGTTTTGTCTTCAGAGGCAAAGAGGTCGTCAAGTTAACCTAATAATGCAGACAACGGCACATGGATTGCAATGAAAAGACAATTGATTTCATATATCTTACATCGGAACAATGGCTTACATGAATATTGTGCCAGTCTAACCACCCCCAAGATCGTCTGTTGTACAATTAGATTAATGCTCGGGCATATTTCAGCCTATATCCAGCGTGTGTGAACTCTTTCCAGCCGATGATTTCGTACTGTGATGTCACCTGGTCTGGAGAGCACATTGCGTATCCTAAGTAACCGTCTCTGAAAAACGTTCGGTTTTTTAAGGATGTAAGGTCATCTGCTGACGTGCTACCAGACCTTTATCTACGGCAATCATTTCACGAATGTTCGTGTTTTTGCGGCAAATCTGTGATCTATTTGTCATTTTCTGGTCGTAAGCAAGGCAAACGTTTATTTTAAGAAGGCATTCGTTAGATTCGTTAGACATTCGTTCGATAGATTCGTTCATTCGCCCGTTCGTTCAACATTCGTTACACCTTGACCCATGTGCATACTCGGCACCGAAAGATCTCTCTGCGGCCCTCTTCTCAATCTTTAACCTCTTTAACTTATGTTTTTTTAACGGTCTGCCATCCTAGATCAGGTGACAAGGAGTGCCCCTTCCTCCTACCTAACGATTGCAAGGACCTTACGCTAACACCATAAAATAAACAGTAAAGTCGCGGCACTCCCAGCTAAGAGATGGAAAACAAATAAACAAGCATAGAAAGCACCCAGTGTTAGAGCAATGCAACTAACGATAAACAATGCTGTAAGTAGTCATGACCCAAAGGAAGCATATGACTGGCAGCAGGTCCATCCCAAAAATAAGTTATGGGCTAAATCATGATATTAGTAGCTGGTTTTTGACCAGATGGTGGTGGGCATTCCTAACCTGATATGCATTTTACTTAGGCTCCTCCCACAACTCCATCCAGCTAAGTATAAGCTTGTTGCTGGGTGGATTGTGGGAGGAACTATGGTTGGGTGGTTTTCAACTTCTATATATAGCTAAGCTCATACACACACGCACATGCACAGACACACGCACACACACATGTGCATTCCTCTGGTATTCAACAGATATAGTGAATGCATAAGAAAGACGTTTCGTATTTGCTAAACAAATATGTCTGAATGTGATATTTTAGAACAGTCTTAGTATGTGGTATATCTGTACCAAGGAAATGTTTTACGATTATATTATTCCAAGGCTTAAGTCCAAAACAATTAAGGCGAAAGAGACGTCATTTTTGTGTGTGAATCGCTTTGAATTGAATATTGCAACGAGCCTTAGAGGGTCTTGCGAAGGATGCAATTTCGGCCACATCCTAGTGGTTGCACACTATATGTTAGGCCAAAATTAGAGCTTTTGATGAAATTGGAACAGCAAAATGACAACTGACGGTCCTTTAACGGGAGATGGGGGTTGCGATTCGCAGCTTTCTAAAACGAGTTTTGTGTGTGCACGAGTTTGGTTTGTGGGATAGAGTTACGTCCATGGTTCGCACACTGGCACGGAGGGGGGTACCATCCTCTTGCAATGTATGCGAGTGGACACTGGATCCATCACTGGCCGCATTATGGCCGCAGTTTGGCCGCATATGCGCAGCGCATTACAAAAAAAATCAGCTTAGAGTGTTCACTTGTAAATCGGAAATGCGGACCTGAAAGCTTCCCGTGTGGACGCAATTTCCGAGCTGTGGGCTGCTTCGCCCGCCGCGCTTCTGGTTGTGATTAGCACCGTTGAGAAGTGTACCAGTGCGAGACATATCTCTCTGTCTCTGCCTCTGTCTCGCTCTCTCTCCATTTTCATCTCTCTCCTCTCCCTATCTATATCTCTATTTATAGTCCCCTCTGCATCTCCCTCTCTCGCAAATGGCAACACAAACTTTGGAATTTACAGCAGGAACATTAATGCCACGAGAAGACTAGGTTTGAAAAACATGTATTGAATGGATAAATTAGAATAAAACGCCATTTATCGTAGGCAAAGTCCTGACTAGTCCGTGTCTTATATTTGTCGACATAAAGATGCTGGTCAGAGGTATTCAGTGGTTGACAGTTTCTGCAATCAAACTTTCTGGCTTGTCCGGATCTGTCCGAGTCCATACAAAAGTTGTGTATGACACTGAGCACGATATTTGCTCTTTCAGCAGCAGCGAAATAATATCTGGTCGTTAAAGGCGATCATGACTCATCTTAGATATCCTGACTGGACCATGGTTCTTTTTGCATGGCGGCCGTAGCGCTCAGTGCATTTTCCACGTGAATTATCGCTGGGCGGGCAAATTGGTAAAATTGGCACCTATACTGGGAAAAAGCGCATGTTCATCCAGCCTACTGGGACAATTGGGAAAAGAAACGCAAAAGAGCAAAACACGACTGAGTGGGACAGTCAAGGGACTGGGTGGAAAATTTTCACCCAGTTAAATTTCAAAGAAGTGTATGGGGTTCAGTGTATGCCGCATGCGCTCAGTTTATGCCACATGCGCTCAGTTTATGCCGCATGCGCTCAGTTTATGCCTCATGAGCTCAGTATATGCTGCATGCAGCCATTCAATGCGGCACCACCATCAGACTGACACCAGTCACGCGCTGGCCCTGCCCCAGGGCACGCAGGTCGTATAGCATCACGACATGACCATACCGCCGCGCCGACGGCCGGCGGCTGGCGGCCGACGGCTGGCGGCCGGCGGCTGGCGGCCGGCGGCTGGCGGCCGGCGGCTGGCGGCTGGCGGCCGGCGGCTGGCGGCTGGCGGCCGGCGGCTGGCGGCTGGCGGCTGGCGGCCAGCGGCTGGCGGCCGGCGGCTGGCGGCTGGCGGCTGGCGGCTGGCTGGCAGTTATTGGGTGCCGGCTGCAACAGTTCCGGTGAGGCTTAGCCACAAATTTCCCCTTTAGGCAACACAAAGTTGTACGTAAAAGAGAACGTTTCGGTGATGAAGTTAAAACAAAAATTAAAGGTCACGTTTGCTGTCAGTGAAGTGATTAGAACGTGATGCGCTGTAACACAAGGAGCTATGGAGGTCATGCCATCTCGACGATAGGGTGGTCGGGGTGGACTGGGTCGCTCAGATTAACTTTTGTCGTATATGCACCAAGGTAGGTTCTCTCGGCCACTCGTTCGTCAGCACGATCCCCGCAGAGTGTGCTAATCAGCTTGACGGAGGCCCGCTGCATGGGACATTCATGGCACACTGCATGGGCGACGGGTATGCCACCACAAAACCCTCCCAGACAAAATTGTGAGTGGAAGGAATCGTTGTTTCGAAACCTGGTAGAAATCGCATTGGTAGAGTTAAAGGCTTGGTAACGGCATGCTAAAACGCTTCGAGTAAGGCCGCAAATAGTGGTGTGGTATTCCAAACCACATTTTTGGGGTGGCGCAGAGCCATCTAAGCCATTATAAAGGTCATTCATGAGCATTGCAACCACGAGCCAAGAGGAACGGCAATATGCTTAAGCCGCGTTAATATCAAGTGATAACGTTAATGATGGTCAAAGTCGTCGCCACCGTGCAAAATCTACTGGGTATGCCGATCACCGGTTACGGCGGGAGAGGGCGGTGGGGTCTCTCAGCGATTAGGTTATTAACGGAATCTGGCCGTGAGATGGTTTCTTTGATTGTGTAGAAGGTTGTGGTTATGGATTATGGTTATGGTTCTAGGTTGTGGGCATGGATTAGTCATCTTGAACTAATTTTATGCGACGAATCCAGGTATCTAGCTTCGAAGCCGAAGTCGAAGCCATGTCAATGATGCGAAGCCGAAGCCGGCTGTCATAAAAATGTCATCAGTTTATATTTCTCAGTCCTGCAAACTAATGGTTGCTCAACTGAAATGATTTCCTTTGATATCCAGAAACGTGAGTCCACCAAACAATAACTATTAATCACCAGCGACTTTGGCGTTAAATTAAGCTATTTAGCTGAGCGAAAAGTCGACCATGAAGCCTGTACCAAACTGCCAGAGTCCCTTACTGTACCAAACTGCCCGAGTCCCTTACTGTACCAAACTACCCCGAGACCCTTACTGTACCAAACTGCCCGAGTCCCTTACTGTACCAAACTGCCCGAGTCCCTTACTGTACCAAACTGCCCGAGTCCCTTACTGTACCAAACTGCCCGAGTCCCTTACTGTACCAAACTGCCCGAGTCCCTTACTGTACCAAGCTGCCCGAGTCCCTTACTGTACCAAACTGCCCGTACCTTACTGTACCAAACTGCCCGTACCTTACTGTACCAAACCCGCACCAAACTGCCTGTGTCCCTTTACATCCAGACAAATTGACAAAATAGGTGCAGCACACATTCTGTTCATTACAGTGCATCACCGAATCAACACCCTCCCAAGCTGCCATTGTACCGAATGATCAATCACTTTCGAAGAGTTTGCTTAAAAGTCGGCACGGATATAGGGCGGGGTGGGGGGGGAGCAGTACGTTCGCGAAGCCGAAGTCGGCTTCGTCACCGTACCTGGCAGGGAGACATGCTTATCAAAACCAGTCCGGATAGAACTGGCTTTATGAAGCAAAGTCGTGACTTCAGTGGAAAAATCACAACGCCAAAGTCGGAGCCAGCCGAATATAACTCACGGAGCGGAAGTCGAAATCAGCAGTTAAAAGTCGCGAGAAACCGAGGCCGAAGCCACAGCCAGCAGTTGAAAATCACTGCAGACCGAAGCGGAAGACAACCGTTAAAAATGCCACAAAGTCAAAGCCATCCAATGAACATGACACAAAGTCGAAACCGAAGCCAATACAGGGGGGGCTGTGGGTTCGCGAAGCCGAAGCAGGCTTCGTCACCATGCCTGGCGGAGAGACATGCTTACCAAATGTAGGAGCTCGATCGTGGGTAAATGTTTTGGAGGAGTAGGTACTGACGTTATAAATCCATTGCTCCCATCATGGTTCGAGATCTCGGGTGGGTCGAGATCCAGGAACCTCTGGTTTGTTACCCTGCACATGTTAATTTGCCTTTTGGGGCGTTCCAGCACAGATCGACCCACCATGAAAATGGCCTCCGGAATTTTATAGTCATTGCAAAACATTGCTACTTACGAATCGATATAAAACTTTTTCTGTGCTAAAATGCAAAATGAAGTATATATTCAGGATCCAAATGTAACGCTGATTCCAAATATGTAACTTGTTTTTAACCAACATCGCATTTGACCCCAATAATCTCGTGACCTAGCTTTGAGGTCAACACAATCATAGCTCCTCTACTTTCTTTATAAATAAATCAATTTTGGAAAATGAAGACAGGGGACACTTGTCTATGTGAATATGCATGTATCAAGAACCTTGTGTATTTGCATTCGTAACGTGTTACGTATCCTCTGAAGGTGATCTGTTCACATCGCCACTACCAATGCATGTGGATTGGCATTATATGGACCCGTACATTTCCTTTAGAAGTAGGATGGAAACTAATACCATGTCGTAGACTATTTTGACATGCTCATGGTCATGAATGACACCTTTTCTCTGACTTGACAGGACCTGAAGCCACAAAAGGTTATGATCGGGATTAAAATGATCTGAAATGAAAACCAGTACTAAAATGTAGCTTTCAGATTAGTGAATGGCTTAGTTTTATCAGAAAACTTATCTTTTATCGTCAAAGACGCTGCCCAATGATTTCATTGGGTCAACTCCCAATGTACCATGCGTTCATTTGTAGTTTACTGGAACAGCCACATTCCTTCATTTCGTACGATCTGTCACAGAAGTTTCTACTTCTCATCTGACTGCACGAAGCACAGCACAGTCATGGTTCATACTTTCCTGCAGCGGCTTCCACGACTCATCCGACAAGATCCGAATATAAATTATATTCACCTGGAGGTCACTGGTGGAGTCACAGGTATGTGAAGCAAAAAGATTTTACTCTATTCAAGAGCTCATAATTTTTTTTAACGAAACCAGTAATCAGATTAATATAAAATATCACTTGTGGTTGAATGCATACAGTGTGTACCCAAAATTGTCCATGCAAACAATAATGTCTGGCCTTGGGTCAGGTAAGGTTACTTGAATTGAGGAAGTCGAATTGAAGTTTTTGATTCAGCATTCCATGTAATTCATTTTCTAAGGCACATTTTTGCAAGGATCTTGAAAGACTGACATAAACATTCGCATATGCTACAGAAATTTGCATATCGACATAACCAAGCATGAAGCCTATGAGGTCATAGGTTATGTGAAGTCCAGGTATTTGTCAAGTCAAGGTATTTGTCATAGGTCAAGTGGAGACTCCAAGGAGACTGAGGGACTCCAAGAGTGCATATTTTTATGTAAACAAAGCCAGTAGAGTAACATAAAACTTAGGTGCTGGTCGCAGCATGTACTAGATGCCAATATTAATGCAATCTGAACTTGTCCTCGTGTCAAGTGAGGTCATTTGGGGAGAAGATGCAAAATTGTAGTTTTGCTTCAGTGTGCAATGCGTTGCATGTTTATATGCTCTATTTCTACGAGGCGCTCGAAAAAAACGAACCTACACCTTTGTATATATTACAGAATACTCTCTCTCGTGTTCCGTCGTATCCAGTATGTCTTACTTGAGGTTACGTAGTAGACACTGACATCTCTATAATAATTACAGCTGCGTTGACCTGCAAGTGTTAGATTGTGCCCAATAACAACAAGCAGCAATTTCAGGCGGGAGAGTAGCACCTGCGATCAAGTTTGAGATGTCATTATAGCATGGCCTGGTATTGTACCTCAAAACAGACATTCGTATGCTTGATCTATGATGACCTCTCAGATAATGATGTCTTTGGTAACCGATAAATCGATTTTATAACGACTTGAACATCTTTTCCAGCGCTAAACGGTCATTATATTTGAATGACATGAAGCATGTCAAAATAACTCAGAATGGCCTAGTTCAGGTCGCATGATAACAAAATGACCCCTGGCACACCAACTGCATCTGTATTGATTTGTCCGTATACATTTGTCCGATTGCATCCAGTGACAACCAGCCGTTTGGGATGCTAAAACAACGCATACGAACGCATTTATGACGCCATTGGAGCATGACCTAAGGTGACCTTGAGGTTAATCGTTTTACACAACGTACGCTCGGTGTTTACTTGAAGGCACTGAAAGTTTCAAGCTTCTGTCGTAATTGGTTTGGCTGTTATGGCAGATGAACCGGGGGGGAGCCCCCAATGACTCGCGGGGGTTGAATGCTGTATTTTATGTGACTCGCTACCTACGTCGTGTTCTGGAAGCTTTCGCGATTTGTATTGTCGTTTGATTGGTTGGTTATTGGTTCTTGCGACGCGCATGGTTGCTAGGTCATTAGCATCGCTAATATGTCACGCCAATTGGTTGTGGCAGGCGAGCGGCGGCAGGTGAGATTGGAACCCACAATCTTTCGGTTTAGATACCGATATCAAACCCCTAGACCACTTTGTCCCTGCGATGTGTGATGTCACTTGATTGCCTTTGATAGCCGACACAACGCATGTGTCTACTACACATATCAATGCGTGAATTACTTGGTACATCTGTGACTTAAGGTCACGACAGTTCATGCAAATGACCTTCGGTGATCATAATCATGAACATTTATAATAGCTTATGGTTGTACAAATATGATTATAATTCAAAACGTACTCACGAAGGAAATGTACGACTTCATATTATGTCAATCTGCATGCATTGGTATTGGCGATGCAAACAGGGTCACCTTCAGAGGTCACGCAGCACGTTACAAATAAAAATACACAAGATTCTTGGTGCATTCATATAAAAAAGTGTCCTGCCTTCATTTTCCAAAATGTATTTCATTAAAAAAAAAATCGAAGCTATAATTGTGTTGACCTTAAAACTAGGTCACGGGGTCATTGGGGTCAAATTTTAAATTTTGTTCAAAACAAGTTACATCTTTGAAATAAGCGTCAAATTGGGATTCTGTATCTATACTTCATTTTGCATTTTTACACAAAAGATTGTTTTATATCGGTTCGTAAGAACCTATGTTTCGTCATGACCTGCAAATGCCGGAGGGCATGGTTCTTGACCTTGGGGTCTGATAAGATTAAGAATTATCTGATTGAAATCAACGCCTCAGAATTACCATGTACACCAATTTTCTTCAATTTGCGACAGATGAGGGCGTTCAAATCTAACCCCACTGTGTCGATTTGTACTGGAACGCCCCATTTTCCTTATTAAATCTGAAAATTCGTTCTGAAAACAAGTACTTGGGTCCTCCTGGCTTGGCGAGAAATTTCCAGTCTTGGTCCCATACATCCTTCACCACAACTTCTTCCACAAATTGAATAGGACAAACCTCGCAGAACATAAGTATGCCGAAATAAACTTTAAATGTGTGTGCACAAAATTACTTGCAATCAAGGGCGTCGCCACCGGGGGGGGGGCGGGCAGAGGGCGCAGTCGCCCCCCCTGCCGTGAGACTGGGGGGGGCGCTGCCCCCCTGAAATTTGAGGAGGCCCCTATCCGGAAATACACAGGAAAAAAGTGAGCAAGGAGGCCGACGAGACATGGGAGGAGGCCTCCAAGACGTGAGAGGAGGCCCCTAATTTGAAGAAGGAGTCACCTAGGAGAGGATAGGAGGCCCCAGAAATCAAGAGAGTGCCAACAATTGGCACGGAGGCCCCCAGGAATGCAAAAAAAGGCCCCCAGGATTGGAAAGGAGGCCCCTAGGATTGCAAACGAGGCCTCCAGGATTACAAAGGTGGCCCCCAGGATCGAAAAGGAGGCCTCCAGGATTACAAAGGAGGCCCCCAGGATCGAAAAGGAGGCCCCCAGGATTGCAAAGGAGGCCCCCAGGATTACAAAGGACTCCAGGATTGCAAAGGAGGCCCTCAGGATTGCAAAGGAGGCCCCCAGGATTGCAAAGGAGGCCCCCAGGGTTGCAAAGGAGGCCCCCAGGATTACAAAGGAGGACTCCAGGATTGCCAAGGAGGCCCCCAGGAATGCAAAGGAGGCCCCCAGGATTGTAAAAGAGGCCCCAGGATTGCAAAGGAGGTCCCCAGGATGGAAAAGGAGGCCCCATGATTGTAAAGGAGGCCCCCAGAATCGCAAAGGAGGCCTCCAGGATTGCAAAAGAGGCCCCAGGATTGCAAAGGATGCCACCAGGGTTGCAAAGGAGGCCTCCAGAACAGAACAGGAGGCCCCGAAGACGTGAGAGGAGGCCCCTAATTTGAAAAAGAAAGCATCCAGAAGAGAAAAGGAGGCCCTGCCGGACTCGAGAGGAGTCCCTCGAGATGGAGTAGGTCTCCAGGGCCGAATGAGGCCCCGACGACCGGAAGGAATTCCCAGGAAATGAGAGAAGGCCCTTAAGATGGGAGTGGTAGGTAGCAGGTATGGAAGGAGGCGAGGTTTCTAAAATTGAAGATCCTCTCAAGACGGGTAAGGCTTGCGAGGACAAAGGAGGAGGCCCACGAGGCGTGGCAGGAGGCCCCTAAGTTGGCAGAGGACGCCCCTGGAACATGAGAGGAATCCCCATGCCATGCTAAAGGGGCCCCAGGATGTGGGAGGAGGCCCTCCAAAACGGAAGAGGAGGACCATTGAGTATGGAGGAGGGTAGGACGCACGAGAAGACGTCCAAAACCGGTAAAGAGGCTCCAGGAAATGAGACGAGACTCCTAAGACGAGAAGAGGAAGTCTATAATTTGCAAGAAGCCCCTGAAATGGCAGGAGTTGTGCCGGGGTACTTGAAAACCACGATATGGGCCCAAAAAGATCCGGCCGGGGCCCCTAAAAATCACGCTGAGCCTAGGGTTACCAAAAATTAACGCCCGGACCATGACAATCACACTAGGGGCACGATAGGTCGTACCGTTCCCCAACAGTATCATTGGGACACAAATGAAACCGGGGCAACGAAAAACAACCCGGACATGGACACTGGCGGATCCAGGGGGGGGGCATTCCGGCCATGGCCCCCCCAAGCGCTTCAAGGGGGGGCATAGTGTCTTTTGGCCCCCCCCCCCAAACCAACAAAAGTAAACTTAATTAAAATGCAGTAACCTTTGCTGAGAGTAAAAAAATAGCGTTCCGGGTAAAATAATCTCCAATTTTACAGGTATTTTGTTATAATTGTTTGGAAGCACAATATGGTAGCATAGTAGATTCTGACACATCGAGGGTTCTATGCTGTTGAAGTTCTGCTTACAGCAAGAGATGACGAAATCAGCAATTTCATTATTCCTTCGTCAGATAGGTTCATGAAGTTTGTTTAGCCAGTAACGGGCAAGCGGACCCAGTGAGCCAGATTTCGAAAGCGGAATTTGAACAGGATGTTTTGTGCGAGTGACCAGTTGAGCCCAGTTGAGCAGCATGTTTCGTATGTTGGTGTTGGGGTTGCTAAGATGAAGAGACAGGCTACATTGACTGATCTTTTCAAGAAGAATAGCAAGAGGAGGTATGTATTTACACCGGCGGATCCAGGGAGGGGCCATTCCGGCCATGGCCCCCCCGAAGCGCTTAAAAGGGGGGCCATAGTGTCTTTTGGCCCCCCGAAACCAACAGAAGTCAACTAAATTAAAATGCAGTAGCCTTTGCCGAGGTTAAAAAATAGCGTCTGGATGAAACAATCTCCAATTTTAAAGTTTAAAAAAAAAATAATTGTTTGGAAGCCAGTATGGTAGCATAGTAGATTCTAACACACATCAAGGGTTCCATGCTCTAAGTTCTGCTTACAGCAAGAGTTGACAAAATCGGATCCGTCAGTGTGTACACGTGCATGAACTTTGACGTGGTACAAGACGTTGAACGAGAACGTGAACGATTTGGTAAACAAGAACAAAAATCCGGTAACATGGAAACGGTGGAGGTAGGCTGGGGCCCCTACACAGGAAATTATGTTGTCAATTTTTTTTATTTCTTCACATGGGCCCCTTTGCCAAAGAGTGGTCGAAATCCGGTGCTCTTAACCAAAAATAGCGGGAGAAGGGGCACCCTCCAAATCCGTTCGACCCCTCCCCTGATGTAATTCCTAGGTACGCCACTGGGGGAGGGGGAGGGGAGGGGTTGACGCCGAAAACCGAAAGTTGGCCCCCCCCCCAAACCGGTGGGCTAGATCCGCCAGTGGACATGGATAATCACTCCGGGTCCCAAACAATGACACCAAAAGCATCCAAAACGTATTGGACACCCACCCACAAAGTGTCGAGGTCGCTAAAACTCGCGCTAGGGATCCAAGCAAATGACGTCGGGACACAAAAGATTACATTGGACTAAACAAGTCGCGTCGCAGCCCTTGAAAATCTCACTGGGGACCAAAAAGGTCGCGCCTGGACCCCAAAGGCTGCAACTGCCCCAAAAATCAATTATCAACCGGAATGTCACTCTGCGCCCCAAAAATCGGGTCAAAGTCCCCCCCCCCCCCAAAAAAAAATCCGTTGGGCACTGAAAAAAAACTTGTCAGGGCACCGAAAAAATCGCACCTGGAGACCGAAGAATCGTACCAGGACCCAAAAATATCATATAAGGACCTTTAAAAAAATAGAACTCGATGTCCAAAAGTTCACACCGAGACTCGATCGAATCGACCCCAGCACCGGAAAATTAAGAAAGGTCAGGAAAAAAATTACCCGGAAGGCATTTATACTCCGAAAGGTGCCATCGGCTGAAAAAAAAGTCCTTCGGTGGCCGCAGTGACATATCAAGGGGGCAAATGTCCCCTTCCTCCTAAGAGGGATATGCTCCAAAGAATCGAACCGAGGCCCCCAAAAGTCGCGCTGGGGCCACAAAAAATTCGCGTCGGTCTACCAGAATTCGCGTAGAGGCTCCAAGTAAATACGGCGGGCCCCAGAAAACTCGTTCCGAGGCACGAAAATCTGCAACAGGAACCGCCAAGATCGCGCTGGGATCACAGCTAAGTACAACGCGCCCCGCAAACTCGAACCGGTCCCACCAAATTTCGCGCTCGGACCCACAATTCCCATCGGTAGTACCAAAATTTGGTCTGGGCATAAAAAATTAACGTCGGGGCTGCCAACAATTGGCGTCTAGTGCCCCACATAGGCACCGTGTGACCCCCAAAGTCGCATCGGTGTTCGAAAAATAAAGCCGGAGCCCTCCAAAATAAGGAGGGATTCCCCAAAAAAGTCCGGGCCAGGACAATGGTTCTGGAGCACCGAACATGTCATCAGATGCCTTGACAAATCGCATACGGCATCGAAAAACATACCGCAGCTCGAAGAAAATCGAGGTGAGATACAAAAACATGGTGCCAAGGACTCGAAAAATCAGGCCGGGATTCGGAATTTAAAGAAAATTCAGAAGAGATGCACAAAAATCGCGTTGTGCCCAGATAACTGGCGTTGGGTCCCGGAACCAAGCGCCTGGGCGGGATAAGTCGCGCTAGGACCCAGAAAAATCGCACCGAAGCCCCAAAATCGTACTGGGGCCCCACAAATGTGCGTCAGAAGCCCCAAATAAACACAGCGGGACCCTAAGAGCACAACGGGGACCGAAAATGCGACTGGCCCTCCAAAGCGCAGTCTCGCAAAAAGCTACCGGGCCCGAAAACATGCGTTGTAGCCAAAACTATGTAGCCATAACTATACCGGAACTCTGAAAAAAAACAAACAAAAAAACACCGGAATCTCTTAAGGCACACAGGGGCCATACGACCGCACAAGGGCCTGAAAAGAGGCTGGGGCCGCAAAAAGCAACATGGTCCCAAAACGAACAAAAATACCGGGCACTAAGTAAACACATCGAGATCTTTGAAAGCGCCCCGACAACAAAAAAATCTTCGATGCGCAAAAAAGCAACAAACCCTAATACGAACAGGGGTTTCGAAAATGCGTTGGGCCTTTAACAAAAATGGATTGGAGAACTAAGACACATCCTTAGACGAAGAAATACGGAGCGGGTCCAAAGAAGTACACTCAGGCACGGCCTTGGTTCGGTAGCCAACCCGGAAGCATGTTTAATCAAAGATATGAGGTGCATCAAAGCTCAGCGGGTATCCGTATTTCTTCAGCATACAATATGGGAAGTAGGGAACTAATGATCGAATTTAATTAATCGAATTTTCGATGCGAACGCCCGTACGAATCATTTTATCACGTCAGATATGGCGCAAGTCTATCATGTGGCAGCAATTAGAAAAGCGTAGGAGGCCCAGCAAAATCCGTAGCATCGCACGAAGTGTGGCGAATGCGCCGAATGCGCAAGATGGGTGTGCGCGTGCACTAACGTTGGCGTCGTAGCGACCGGGCACTATGAACTGGAATGTCTGAAATTGGGAAATTTTAAATTTTAGAGTGATTTGTGTAGGTGTAATTTCAGCAGTGCCAGGTGACTTATGAAGGGATACCAAAATAATACATTCGAACAGGGTGGGGGAGCTAGGGTTGAAATCCGACGAACCAGAAACGATAGTGGTGGATTAGGTCCCTCCACAGGATAATTCAGTTCATCACTAATTATTTTATTTAAAAAGGTCCCCTTTGACAAAATTGTGGTCGAAATCGGAAGACTTTGAGTAGTTGGACCCCCTCCAAATACGTTTGCCCCCCCTCCCCTTGACGCAAATATAAGTGCGTCACTGGTCCCCTAATAATTTTCTGAAACTTACGCCCATGGAGCAAAGCCAACATTGCGGGGGCAAATTCCCCCTCACAGGCATACAAAACAACACCGAAGCCCCATATTAAATGGGAGGAATGATGTTTTAAAATGTATTTTCTTCCTACAAAGTTGTCTTCTGTGATTACAGCCTGCATGATTAGAGCTTCCCAGCTTCATTCAATACCTTCTCAACGGCATAATTTACAAAACGGTACAGCACAGCGATGACCATGGGCGTGACGGCGTGGAATTCGAAGGTTTTGCATTACTTATGCATTGTCATTGTTACATGGGATATACTAAGAGTCTAAAAAGCAATAGGAGGCCCCAACACCGGACCTCCTGGAACAGTGTAATTTGCCAAATATTTACCAGAATAGAACAGGTGCCAAGGAAAAAAGCAGTGCTAAAAAATGTCTTAGACGTTACTTTATGGAATTATACAAATAAAACGAAAACTGAAGACAGAATCTAGTTCATATAATTCATAAAGATAACTTTTAAAAATTATATCTTGCCATAGAGGATGTCATTGTTGATGATATATGGCAACACAGAAAAGTATGATGTGCCTGAATGAATGTGTTTTTTTGTTTGTTTTGTTTTGTTTCCTTTTTGTGATAGAGGATTTTGTTAGGTTCGTATTCACCCATGCATATTCTGCATGCATCTCTGTTTTAATGCTTTCATCTTTTCTGTACTCCCCCTAACCTTTCATCTTGTGACCCTGGGAATTCCTTGGGCGCTACTAGCTTGCTACCTGTCCACGGTTTTTCCAGGGCCTCATTTCCTTTCTACTAATTGGTGGTAGTCTATCTGCAAAAAGAAAAAGAAAATACAGAAGGGATGCTAATGGTATTGGTATAATCACATTCTGTTATATCTCGTGGTTGCATCCCGAGGCACCCATGTGTTGGCTGTCCTGATCTATGGGCAGCTCACCTAGGGAAGCCCCACATTGAAATTGAAATACCCAATGAAAGCGCATACAGCCAAATAGGATAGGCTGCTGCTGCATCTGATATGGGGACGACAATTAAAATAAAACAAACAAAAAACAGTGGAGGCCCCCTTTCGGGGAGCAGGAGGCCCCCTATCAACATTGCCCCCCTGGAAGAATTTCGTGGCGACGCCACTGCTTGCAATAATTGTATACCTACGCCGTAACCGGAGTTCTTGGTGGCCATTGCCAGTAGCCACCACGCATCACCAACGTTTATTTGTCCGCCGCTGCCGCGCCAACGCGCCTCGCGTCACGTTGCTACCTAAACAAATCAATGTGAGGCGTCGCTGTCCGGCCAAGCGGCAGCCACGCTGCGCGCGCAGCCACCACCTGCGTCCATGACGTCACGCGAACACGTAAAACGTCGACCAATGAGCGGCCGCGCCCGGCTCGGGCGCCGGGCGGCAGTCGGACCAAGCCGCGCCCGTGGTGAGGTTCGCCGCGGCTGCGTCCGGGCGGTGGTCGGGTTTCATCTGAATTTGGAGCAGAGCAGGCGCGCCAGTGCGGTGTCGACGCGACAGGCTCCCACCGTCAGCCATGAGTGTCAGGTGTTTGCGCCTGTTGTTGGGTGTGGCCGTGGCGACGGCTCCCTGCTGGACGCTCTCCGACACAGGTAAGGCACAGCCGCGCGCCGATGAGCCCGCTGCGGGCGCAGGGGCGGATACAAGGGGTGGGTACGCTGAAGGAATGTGACACCCAAAGAAGAGTGGCGCCACTCCGGGAAGGTTCAAGTGCACTCGCCCGCCGCTCAACGATTTTTTTTCAGGCAAAGGCGCCCCTTCGGTATGCTCGAATTCACCCATCCCCACTCAACGAATTGTCAGCTCAGGACGCCCCTCCAGGGGCTCCTGGAGAGTTCCCCTCACCCATGCAAATTCCTGGGTCCGTCCCGGCGCGGGCGGGCCCGTTCTGGGGGTTAAACCGGGGCGGTTCGAAGGTTGCGCAGGTAAGAATCATGGAGGGTGTACTGGACTGATTGTTCCTGGGATGCTCCTGAAGAGAACTGGAGTAGTGACTGGTGGGGTCGGTCTTGAGGGGTGTACTGAGGTGGGGTCTTGTGAGGACGCTGCTGAAAGGCTTTCTGGAGTGGTGTCTGATGAGAACGTTCCTAAAAGATGTACTGGAGAATGTCCCGAAGGTTGTACTGGAGACTGTCCTGAATGGTGTACTGGAGTGGTGTCTATTGGACGCGGTTCTGAAGGGTTATTGGAGTGGTGTATGTTGGAAACTGTCCAGGTGGACGCACTGGAGTGGTATCTGTTGGAGACTGCCCAGGACACATTGGAGTAGTGTCTGTTGGGGACTGTCCAAGAGGACGTACTGGAGTGGTGTCTGTTGGAGACTGTTCAGGAGGACGTACTGGTGTGGTGTCTGTTGGAGACTGTCCAGGAGGACGTACTGAAGTGGTGTCTGTTGGAGACTGCCCAGGACACATTGGAGTAGTGTCTGTTGGGGCTGTCCAAGAGGACGTACTGGAGTGGTGTCTGTTGGAGACTGTCCAGGACACATTAGAGTAGTCTCTGTTGCGGACTGTCCAAGAGGACGTACTGGTGTGGTGTCTGTTGGAGACTGTCCAGGACACATTAGAGTAGTGTTTGTTGAGGACTGTCCAAGAGGACGCACTGGAGTGGTGTCTGTTGGAGACTGTCCAGGAGGACGTACTGGTGTGGTGTCTGTTGGAGACTGCCCAGGACACATTAGAATAGTGTCTGTTGGGGACTGTCCAAGAGGACGTACTGGTGTGGTGTCTGTTGGAGACTGCCCAGGAGGACGTACTGGAGTGGTGTCTGTTGGAGACTGTCCAGGACACATTAGAGTAGTGTCTGTTGGAGACTGTCCAAGAGGACGCACTGGAGTGGTGTCTGTTGGAGACTGTTCAGGAGGACGTACTGGTGTGGTGTCTGTTGGAGACTGTCCAGGAGGACGTACTGGAGTGGTGTCTGTTGGAGACTGCCCAGGACACATTAGAGTAGTGTCTGTTGGGGACTGTCCAAGAGGACGCACTGGAGTGGTGTCTGTTGGAGACTGCCCAGTAGGACATACTGGTGTGGTGTCTGTTGGAGACTGCCCAGGACACATTAGAGTAGTGTCTGTTGGGGACTGTCCAAGAGGACGTGCTGGTGTGGTGTCTGTTGGAGACTGACCAGGATACATTAGAGTAGTCTCTGTTGCGGACTGTCCAAGAGGACGTACTGGAGTGGTGTCTGTTGGAGACTGTCCAGGACGCATTAGAGTAGTGTTTGTTGAGGACTGTCCAAGAGGACGCACTGGAGTGGTGTCTGTTGGAGACTGCCCAGGAGGACGTACTGGTGTGGTGTCTGTTGGAGACTGTCCAGGACACATTAGAGTAGTGTTTGTTGAGGACTGTCCAAGAGGACGCACTGGAGTGGTGTCTGTTGGAGACTGTTCAGGAGGACGTACTGGTGTGGTGTCTGTTGGAGACTGTCCAGGAGGACGTACTGAAGTGGTGTCTGTTGGAGACTGCCCAGGACACATTAGAGTAGTGTCTGTTGGGGACTGTCCAAGAGGACGCACTGGAGTGGTGTCTGTTGGAGACTGCCCAGTAGGACATACTGGTGTGGTGTCTGTTGGAGACGATCCTGAAGAGCGTACTGGAGTAGTGTCTGTTGGAGACGGTCCCGGAGAGAGGACGTACTGGGGTGGTGTTTGATGCGGAGCCGGCTGGCTCTCGGACATGTGCCGGGTCCCGTCTGGGTTGATCGGTTGGTTAGTGAGGCTCGCGGCGCAACGACTGCCATAGTCTAGGCGTGTCCGCCGATCTTGATAGCGAAAACTTCCTCACACACTGCCTGCATGTGCCCATTTTCTTACGCAGCCACCACAGCAAAACTGAGTGTTGCAATGGACGTGAAGTCTAGCCAGATTGTGCTGTGTTGCTACCCTACCGGTGGTACGGAACTGTGCCAAAGTTGAGGCAGGGGGAATTTTGTAGTCAATTATTGCTATGGAAACCTCATAGGGCCAAGTTAAACTCGTCCAAAGTTGGGGTGAGAGGTGGCTGGCGCTGCCCCCAGAACTGTGCCAAAGTTGAGGGAGGGCGCATTTTGTAGTTAATTATTGCCATGGAAACCTCATAGGGCCAAGTTAAACTCGTCCAAAGTTGGGGTGAGAGGTGGTTGGCGCTGCCCCCCCCCACCCACCCCTCTGCCTCGCCCACCGGTTCCCGTGCCCTCGGTTGTCTTTCGGCTTTCGTCTAAATGTGGCAGACACGTGTAGGCGTATTTTTTGTCTTGCTTGGGTACTTTCCCTAGCACCGAGAACTTGTCCGTGCTTCATAATCATGCTTACAACTTTTCCTAATCTTCAGAATCAGACCTGCACCAAAGTCTTTCCAAGCTCCAAGCTCATTCCAAGAAATCCAAGTTGGACACAGTTGGACACGGAGCGACCGTTGCCTGCTTATATGGAAGCGCTACACCCCACTCTTACATGGGATTGCTAACCGTCACGGGCACTTTGCCTGAGCTACCGACGAACCTGTTGAAACCAGCCCCCCAGGGACAAGGAGCGAATCTAGAATGCAATCAAGAGGCCATGAATTGAGCTGGGATTCTCCTGAAGCCAAGGTTCTCCTGAACATTCTCTGAGCGAACCATTTTTTTCAACTTTACTTCGAGGAGAACTAGTCCACTTCTCACTTGTTGGGTCTCCTTCTCTTAAAATGGTTCGTGTGCTCTGTAAATGTCTGGACCCACGCAGTATTTCATTTTTACAAGGGTTCGGCGTTTGTTTACATCCTACGAAGCTCGAACAAAGTCTTTCCAAGCTCCAAGCTCATTCCAAGAAATCCAAGTTGGACACAGTTGGACACGGAGCAATCCTTGCCTGCTTATATGGAAGCGCTACACCCTACTCTTACATGGGATTGCTAACCGTCACGGGCACTTTGCCTGAGCTACCGACGAACCTGTTGAAACCAGCCCCCAGGGACAAGGAGCGAATCTAGAATGCAATCAAGAGGCCATGAATTGAGCTGGGATTCTCCTGAAGCCAAGGTTCTCCTGAACATTCTCTGAGCGAACCATTTTTTTCAACTTTACTTCGAGGAGAACTAGTCCACTTCTCACTTGTTGGGTCTCCTTCTCTTAAAATGGTTCGTGTGCTCTGTAAATGTCTGGACCCACGCAGTATTTCATTTTTACAAGGGTTCGGCGTTTGTTTACATCCTACGAAGCTCGAATAGTGCTCTCACTTCGAGAGCACCTGGTTTCTCGCTTCGATCGGACATTGAACTGACTGCCACTAGGAGAGCGTACCTTGACCATGGTGTTGATGTGCACGTGATGGCGGTGTCACACCTGTGCGAGACGCCGTTTTGGCGCCGAGCCACCGCGTGACGCCACAGCTGCCGGTAACGTGACGATCGTGTCCAGCTTCCTCCGGTTCACGCTGCGCTGGTGTCGCCCTCATGGGCTGGTTCCGCGCTGGGATGGTGCCACACTGGGCTGGTACCGCGCTCATGGGGGCAGTGCAGAGCTCGAAACGGGCTCACTTTCCTAAGGCCGGCTCCCGTACCCAAGTGGCCCGAGCGCTATCCGGACCTGTCAATTGGCTGGTACAATAACCGGTACAATGCGTAGTGCACCGACTGACGTAGTGGATGGTACACTGACTGGTGCAGTGATTGATGCACATGACTGGTACAATGCGTAATACACTGACTGATGCAGTGAGTGGTATGCTGACTGGTGCAGTGACTGGTGCAGCGACTGGTGCATTAGCTGTAGGAATCCTCTGCAGGTACGCGACATGTTGGATTGACCATGGAGATGCGCCGAACCTCGTGTTCGCTTGTTCGCCGTATAGTTGTGCAACACCTCGGTGTTGACAGTGATGACCCGGAGCGAGGATCGGTTCTTGGACGGATCAGGCTGTTTCAGTGTCCGCTGAACAACCAGTGCAAAACAATACGTTAATGAACGAACTCAACACGATCGTGAAAAAGAAAGAAGCTTGTAGTTTAGTGGACAGCGCGTTTCCCCGGTAATCGTGTCGGATCGGATTCAAATCTTGTCAGCTGCTTGGGATTCTGGCTTCTTCGCGACGACTGGGTGTGAGATAGCGACGACTGGGTGTGAGATAGCGATGATTTGGCGGGAGATAGCGACGATTGGGCGGGAGATAGCGACGATTGGGCGGGAGATAGCGACGACTGGGCGTGGGATAGCGACGATTCTACGCAATCGGCACAGCTACGTGTGTCGCAAAAGCACAAAGCAGTCTTACGTGACCGAAATGCTACACCAAGTTGATTACTAATTTCATTGGTTGTATTCACTGCTGCAATGAGGTGCTATGCGATTAAATAATGCACCTCATCCCCGAGACCGACCAGAAGGATAAATAACTTTATGGTTAATACGCTTACTTAGCTCCTTCCTGAACAGTCGTAGTGATGGTCCTAGGTGAATTATAGAAAGCGATATTAATTGAAATCGACACACAGCGCCATCAATTTGTTCGTTGCGAATGCGAGGGATGTTAGTCATTTTCGTGGTCAGGATTGCCCTTGCCCACACTAAGCGCAACGTGCCATGGTCAGATGGGTCTCCTTTAGGTGGAGTTCGCATATCCAATTCTGCTCGGACACGACGAGGAAATATCTTACCCAGGAGGCATTAAGCACATTGTTGATGAAATGTCTTCGCTGTCATTCATTCCAGACGTTTTGAAGTCTGGTCCTACCGATAAGGAAAATTCCGCTCTGTCTTCAATTTATAATGATACCAGGTATAGATACAGGGCACTTTGGAATATCATTTCTCCAAAACGATGTTTGAAATTCCACACTTTGTCACTAGCCCATCACTGTTTGAAGCATTTTTCGTGGGTACATGCCTAGCAACAGAGTTACATGAAGAGAACCCCTCCGCTCTACCCCACACGCGACATTCAAGATGTATTTCATTCCTTCTGTGCTCGAAATGTATTATGATAATAGGCGTACGATAGCAGGTGACAGGACATTGTTAGGTCCGGTCACCAGATAATTTTATCAGGTCTGGCCGTCTCGCACCATGTCAGGTCTGTCCTCCCCGTTACCTTGTCAGATCTGGTCACTTCGTGAACCATATGGTCGTGAACCATGCAGGCTGCATGCTTGATGTCTGACTTCTGCTTCCGAAATATGACCCAACACCCGTGTGAAAACCGGCGGACTGCATCAGTGACGACCGTGCAGCAGTGGAAACGAATCCCAATTGAGCATTATCGGTTTACCATGCATTTTGCAAAGCTTTGTTCCTTCAGCATTGATGTGTCACAATCATCAGTATTTCCACCGTCCCTAGTGGTACCCACCCGATTCCTGAAACTGTTCGAAAATCATCTGGATATAAAGTTGTTCGAGAACAGATACGATTGAACAACGCTTGTACCAAATGCTCGCACCAACTGCCCTCTTTTGCTTCGGTTCTCCACTAAGCTGCACACGTCTGTTCGGGAACGTCCGGGAACGGCGCACAATCCCAGCAACAATTGGCACGGACGTTCGAGAACGGCGCACAATCCCATTAACAACTGTCACAGACGTTCGGGAACAGCGCACAATCCCATTAACAACTGTCACAGACGTTCGGGAACAGCGCACAATCCCAGCAACAGCTGTCACGGATGGCACACAATCCCAGCAACAACTGACACGGATGTTCGAGAACGGCACACAATCCCATCAACAACTGACACGGACGTTCGGGAACGGCACTCAACCCCAGCAACAACCGACACGGACGGCACACCCAGCAGCAACTGTCACGGACGCGGAGGATCGCGAGTCTCCGATCTGAACAGCTGCGCGCTGGCGCCGGCGAGCGCCGTTCATGGGCGAGCCGTGCGGCCGACCTGCGGCCGACCTGGCGCGGGAGTCGGCGTGCCATGCCGCTTTAGTCTCTGATCACGCCCGCTCCTCTCGAGTCTAGAGCTGCTGGCCCGGCTATTGATCCCCCACCAGGTCCGACCCACGCCGCGATTCGCCCTGGTCCCCGCCGTCACGTGTGGCGCGCCGCAGGAGGAGCCGCCCGCGACTCGCCCTGGTCCCCACTGACGGGCGCGGCGGTCACGTGTGGCGCGCCGCAGGAGGAGCCGGCCGCGACTCGCCCTGGTCCCCGCCGTCACGTGTGGCGCGCCGCAGGAGGAGCCGCCCGCGACTCGCCCTGGTCCCCACTGACGGGCGCGGCGGTCACGTGTGGCGCGCCGCAGGAGGAGCCGGCCACGACTCGCCCTGGTCCCCGCCGTCACGTGTGGCGCGCCGCAGGAGGAGCCGCCCGCGACTCGCCCTGGTCCCCGCCGTCAGGTGTGGCGCGCCGCAGGAGGAGCCGCCCGCGACTCGCCCTGGTCCCCACTGACGGGCGCGGCGGTCACGTGTGGCGCGCCGCAGGAGGAGCCCGCCGCGACTCGCACTGGTCCCCGCCGTCAGGTGTGGCGCGCCGCAGGAGGAGCCGGCCGCGACTCGCCCTGGTCCCCGCCGTCAGGTGTGGCGCGCCGCAGGAGGAGCCGGCCGCGACTCGCCCTGGTCCCCGCCG
Source organism: Ashinkailepas kermadecensis (assembly GCA_034440615.1). Taxonomy (NCBI): domain Eukaryota; kingdom Metazoa; phylum Arthropoda; class Thecostraca; family Neolepadidae; genus Ashinkailepas; species Ashinkailepas kermadecensis. The sequence continues at coordinate 558,639 of JAOTOM010005175.1, forward strand.
TCAGGTGTGGCGCGCCGCAGGAGGAGCCGGCCGCGACTCGCCCTGGTCCCCGCCGTCAGGTGTGGCGCGCCGCAGGAGGAGCCGGCCGCGACTCGCCCTGGTCCCCACTGACGGCCGCCGCCGGAGGAGCCCGCCGCGAATTGCCGCGATGACGGCAGGTGCCGCCGGCACTGTTGGGCTGGCCGCTGATGACCGCCGGTGATAACAACTGTCCATTAGTGGCGTCCCGAGGCACCCCCATCCCCGCCCCACAGTGTTCCTAAATTCGGGAGTGACGGTGCAAGATGACGCCCAACGATGCAACTACCTACATCGTGAGGTTGAGTGTTCTGCTTTTACTTTCATCTGCGAAGATCTATAGCGATGTATTTATATTTGCCCTGCACGCATTAGATGAACACGAGACAAATCCCTTCGTTAGTTTAGTTCTTTGGGTTTTCAGGGCGCATCGACTGCAGTGGTCATGCAGCGCCCAGAGATAAATCCGTTCGCCTACATGTCCTTGTTTTAGCACTTTCCAATTACTACGCATTTCTACACATGTATTATATTTATTTGCAGTTCTATCTTATTCTGATGTGTAAGATGTGCTGTTGTATTTGCAGCTCTGATGTGTAAGATGTGCTGTTGTATTTGCAGCTTGCATGATGAAGTTTGACGAATTCTATTGGCATCTGTCGTCCAATTAGAGATTAATTTGGACGCACCCCCTAGATCGGGCCGGTCACGCCCCACCAGGGCACACTGACTCGGCGGCGTCATAAAGACATAAAGACATAAAAGATCAGTGCAACTATGAGCCACAAGGGCCCTTCTTGGTTGCACTTGGTACACTGAACCAGTTGCCCACCAAATCTGTCAATCAACCCACCCTGGAATACAGAAAAACAAGCCCCCTATTCTTATAATGATTGTCTATGCCGTTTTTAAAGATGTTCAGTGTGTTGCTACTGACAATTGTTCCTGGAAGCTGGTTCCAGTGTTCTACTACCCTGTTGGTGAAGAAAGACTGTCTTAACCTTGTCCTGCTGTGATTTACTTTAATTTTGAATTGATGACCTCTAATTGCATCATTTCTGTTAAATTCAAACATTTCCCTTAGATATCCCTGCTCCTAGCTCCAAGCTGCGTCATAGCTGTGTCGCATCGTCACATGTCAATTAGAGATTAATTTGGACGCACTACCCCCCCCCCCCGCCCCAGATCGGGCCGGTCACGCCCCACCAGGGCACACTGACTCGGCGGCGGCATAGCTATGTCGCATCGTCACATGTCGCGGCCACGTGGCGATACAGCATCGCCGCGCCGGCAGGGGCACCCGGCCGCGCTTTCGATGATCCGAATTTTGGATATTTTTTTCCCCCTCGTCGCCAGAGGTGCGGCCGGTGGGGGGGGGGGCACGCCCCTTAACAACGAAAAATACGCCAGATCCAACAAGAAACTTTGATATTTTCACTCCGCAGAGCGAAAAAAAAACATTTGACGCGCGAAGCGCGTCGAAAGCGTTCATGACTTTTTTGGCGTCGGGACCCATTAGGAAAATCCTCGCTGCGGCACTGCTCGTAGTCATTTTCGTTTCCCGGTATCCTTGCTGTTGCTTAACTTGTTTCTCCTCATCAGAGGCGTGGGAACTGTCTCAAAGTTGGGATGCTAAGCCATTTTGAAGTTGTTTTCTTTCAATACGACGCACATAGGGTTCGTGCTGAACTCATCCAAAGTCTGCGTAGGTAGGGTGAGAGGGAGTCAGCTTCCCCCGGGCTCCTATGCTGCTTCCCGTGATGTTATTGAGCGTGACGTCAGTCAACTGGTTTGTCCTAAAATTACTCGGTGAGTTATATTGTCGTTGGGTCACCATGCATTATCATGAACCTCTATATATCGCCCTACCTTATGCCGCCTGCTCCACAACGCTTGTTATAACCGAACACATCCCATCCTATACTACCAATTTCGCTTGATTGGATTTCCATATTTAAAACAGCGGACACTACAAGATCGGACCAATATGCGGATGCATTTGCAGTAAAATACGAAGTGAATGAGTAAGAGCCTGCCTGGCTGGGATATCGCACATCCGGGCAGCTGGGACAGGCGATGCTGGGGAGCCATTGCAATGGCTGCCCAGCATTGTCGGCAATACACTGCCGACGAACAGCCTGCGTGGCGCTCTCGGTGTAGCCGTTGTTTTCCCGACCATGGCGAATGGGTACTGGAGATGGCCTGTTTGGCTGGGAGCCGCACTGGTCCGTCTGGCGGGACCTCACTGGTCCGTCTGGCGGGACCACACTGGTCCGTCTGGCGGGACCACACTGGTCCGTCTGGCGGGGCAACACTGGTCCGTCTGGCGGGACTGCGCTGGTCCGTCTGGCGGGACCTCACTGGTCCGTCTGGCGGGATTTCACTGGTCCGTCTGGCGGGATCGCACTGGTCGGTCTGGCGGGACCGCACTGATGCTTCTGGGTGTGGTAAGCGATTTGATTTGTCCATACAATTATAATATTTCACTTCATTTTCAGTTTTATTTATTCAGAAAACCCACGGAGTTAAAAATGAGGGAATTCAAAATGAATGATGTAGTAGAACTTGGCATAATTTCACATTTGGCATGCAGTGGGCAACCTTAAATGACATTACTGCAGTGTATAAGTGCCATTCGGTTCTGCTCATCCGTTTAGTGCAAGTCATTCCACTGCGGCGTTGAAGAAGACGCGCCGCATTCGAGTACTGAGCTGACAGCTGCTCCACTGGGAGTGTTTCCAAATCGGCCACCGATTGTGTCCCATTTACTCTGGCGCACGCCAACCACCGACCTCACCGTGCCATTGCAGCAGCCTCTGCCAGTTGGTGACGTCACACACACCAGCAGCCCCACCATTGCGTGAGGTGCCAGGTGCCGTGCCTATCGCCCCACCCCCACGTGAGGTGCCAGGTCACGTGCCTGCCGCTCCATCCTTCTGAGGTCATGGCGTGACTCACCTCGGCTGGTCCCAGGGCGCCGTCGATAAAGTGACCTTGCAATGCGCTCAGCACAAATATTAGCCTGCTTGGCCGCCTCGTGGGGCCGCTATAACTTCTGCTCTCTGCCCTGCCGCCGCTGAAATGGGATCGCCTGCTGCTAAGGGCGTCGTGACCGTCACCAGTGTGATATAGCCTCCACGTGGCGGTGGTCTGACTGTCCTGCCCCTCACTGGTGTGGTATGGCCTGTATGTGGCGGTGGTCTGACTGTCCTGTCTGGCACTGGTGTGGCATGGCCTGCATGTGGCGGTGGTCTGACTATCCTGCCCCTCACTGGTGTGGTATGGCCTGCATGTGGCGGTGGTCTGACTGTCCTGTCTGTCACTGGTGTGGTATGGCCTGCATGTGGCGGTGGTCTGACTGTCCTGTCCGTCACTGGTGTGGTATGGCCTGTATGTGGCGGGGGTCTGACTGTCCTGCCCGCCACTGGTGCGATGTGGCCTACATGTGGCGGTGGTCTGACTGCCCTGCCTGTCACTGGTGTGGTATGGCCTGAATGTGGCGGTGGTCTGACTGTCCTGTCCGTCACTGGTGTGGTATAGCCTGTATGTGGCGGTGGTCTGACTGTCCTGTCTGTCACTGGTGTGGTATGGCCTGTATGTGGCGGTGGTCTGACTGTCCTGTCCCTCACTGGTGTGGTATGGCCTGTATGTGGCGGTGGTCTGACTGTCCTGTCCCTCACTGGTGTGGTATGGCCTGCATGTGGCGGTGGTCTGACTGCCCTGCCTGTCACTGGTGTGGTATGGCCTGAATGTGGCGGTGGTCTGACTGTCCTGTCCGTCACTGGTGTGGTATAGCCTGTATGTGGCGGTGGTCTGACTGTCCTGTCTGGCACTGGTGTGGTATGGCCTGTATGTGGCGGTGGTCTGACTGTCCTGTCCCTCACTGGTGTGGTATGGCCTGTATGTGGCGGTGGTCTGACTGTCCTGCCCGCCACTGGTGCGATGTGGCCTGCATGTGGCGGTGGTCTGACTATCCTGCCCCTCACTGGTGTGGTATGGCCTGCATGTGGCGGTGGTCTGACTGTCCTGTCTGTCACTGGTGTGGTATGGCCTGTATGTGGCGGTGGTCTGACTGTCATGGCCGTCACTGGTGTGGTGTGGCCTGTATGTGGCGGTGGTCTGACTGTCCTGCCTGTCACTGGTGCGGTATGGCCTGCATGTGGCGATGGTTTGGTTGGCCAGTGGTCTGCGAGCTGCCTCTGTGCTACTTGTACCTGTGATTGATGGATGGCTTGATTGATGGATGAATGGACTGATGGATGGATGGATTGATAGACAGATAGATGGGTGGAGGGATGGGAGTATAGATGGGTGGATGGGTGGATGGGTGGATGGATGGATGGACGGGTGGATGGATGGATGGATGGATGGGTGGGTGGGTGGATGGGTGAGTGGGTGGATGGGTGGATGGGTGGACTTTGGATGGGTGGATGGATGGGTGGGTGGACGGGTGGATGGATGGATGGATGGATGAGTGGATGGGTGGATGGGTGGATGGGTGGGTGGGTGGATGGGTGGACTTTGGATGGGTGGATGGATGGGTGGGTGGATGGTTGTGTCGATTGATTGATTCATTGATTTATTATTTTTGTTCAGCTGCATTGTGCGTATCCGGGAGGTAGCGTAGGCTAAGTATCTGTAGTCATAGCAACCCATAGGTGAGAAAGGATACCCTAGGTCGCCGATGTGACTTGCACATTTTCTGTGTGTGACCCGGGGATATTCATAATATTTTTGGAATGAGCGTACATTTTGAATTAGTGGTTACATGAATAAATGCATGGTGTATGTGACACCGGTGTCCCTCGCATATGACGTAGGCAGTGTGGGTTGTTAGAGCACGTGCGCGACCTATGTTCTACCTCTGTGTATTCCACACGTTTTCCCTTCGCGTTCTACTTCTGTGTGACTGAGTGCCCCTTATGAGAGTATGACTGTACGTGTTCCCTTGAGTGCGTGTGAGGAGCAGTGTGAGTGTTCCCGGCGTGAGTATGGCCGTCGTCGCACCCGAGTGAGGCCTGCGTCATGTCATGACACAGGCCACGGCGTCATCAACAATAATACACCGGCTCCAAGAAGAACCTCCCAGCATCTGCATGCTGGCCTGCCATTGAAGGAGGTGGGGAGCAGGCGATTCCCTGCGTGTTTCTCACTGAAGCCACCGGTTGGGCGTGGTCGGTGCGCGTGGTTAGTTAACCAGTGTGTTTCGCACTGATCTCGTTCTTCACCATCTTCGCCATCGTCTCCTTCAGCGGCTGCGATTCGCTGTCCGTGGACCAGGCCGGCCTCAAGCCGCACCCAATTACCGGAGGCTCGTTCTGGTCGACACTGCAACCGGTTTTTGTGCTTCCTCCAATCAGAGGTTCGTCAGGAGAGCCAGGCACGTGGTGAGAAGCTGGCGCGACCTTTTCCTCTAACCCGTCCACTACGCGATATCGCTGGGTGGCTGTTAAAAAGGAAGAATCTGCTTTCAATGTCAGTAGGAGGGGTGCGGGCAACGTCCTAGGAATATATTTGAAGTCATTCGCTTTGGCGCTGAGTCACGGAGGTAGTGCTTAAATTATGAACTGAGAGAAAGGTCAGCTTCCCCGTGCTGCGCCTGTTCACATTATCAACCCGTCTCGGTCTTTTCGGTCAGATCCTCACACACCGTCTCGGGGGGGTCCTTTTATATCCCCTCTAATTTCTAAACTAAGCGTTGCACGAAAACGAAAGAGGAGTCATCGGAAAGCGCTCGACAAGTAGTGCCCAAACCCACACCCAACATTTTATTTCCCCAAAAGTGACGTCGCTAGGGGAGTATATGTGATCACGACTGACATGTTTTTGGATCCGGAGAGTTCATTTTGGGGGATATTTTAAGAACAAAAATTATTTGGAATCAGAAAACGAAGGCGAAATCGACCCCGGCCATATTTTTTGCCCACCCAAAAATCGACATCTCAATTTTTTGAAATTTGCAAAATTTTCAGTTTCCAATTTTCTTCAATTTTTCTTTTTCTGATGGGTAGAGCGGACCGCGAAACGTTCTTTTAAGCCAGCTTTCCCCCATAAAAATGTTTACGTTAGCCAGAATCTTCGATTTTAGCTCTAATGGGCAAATCTGCAAAACTAATGCGTCATCAAAAACGAAAAAAAAATCACAAATTTCTCTAGTGCGTTTTGTTCCATCCCTAGAGATAAGCAAACGCTGAAAGTTTCATTCAAATATCTTTTATCGTTTCAAGTTTGACGACTGGTTTAACTTTTTCGAGGTGACCTCACTTGACCTTGAATGAATCGTTGACCGTGGATGACCTGACCTCAACATTTTCCCACAACATGCCAAATTGATGTGGGTAAAGGTTTGACAAATTTCGGCATGCTACCGCGCGCCGTTTTTCGCTATCCGCAAAAAACCTTACGAAGGGCGCAAAGTGACCCCCCCGCACCCCGATACTGATTTTATGGGGTTAAACTGATTGAAGAAATTAAAATTAGCATTATCATGGTACCATAACAGAGAGGTCCGGACCCCTCCCCCGACCCATCCGGGGTCTCCAGCGATGCTGAACATACTCAGCTGCAACAGATCAACGAGCCTTTACGTCAACAACAACCCGACTTCTTTGAAGCTAGGAGCGTTTCATCGTGAGTCTCGTAACACGCACTGTGATGATAATAATTCGACACCAGCAGGGGTTTCAGGCTGATGCCATAGGCAGCCGTCTGCCATTCCAGACAGAACAGAAGTGAACGTTGCTTTGTGCGAGAATCGCGCGTGCGCGTCTGATCCGGCGGTGGGTGGCAGTTGGCAGAAGGCAGCGGTGAATCATGCAGCTGGCCGGGGCCAAGTGCGCTCTCGGCAGGAAGGTGGGGGTGCTACCACGCTGGGTCCGGCGTGGGGGTGCTACCACGCATGCTACTGCCGTTGGCTCGCAATGACTGCGGTTATGGTGGAGTATTTTTCGCCGACGACCTTGACACACCTCGGCTGCAGCCGACCTCATCCTGTGTAGGCATCGTGCGGACTGTGCCGAATTAGGCACGATTTTCCCACCAGCAGCTAGCTGTAAATTTTGCAGGAGCTACCTGTCGCGCGCACGGATGCAGTGGCCGCGCGGGCTTAGTGGTGATTTCGTGACAGCGTCATGGGGCCAGCACGCCCCGGCGGGTTCCTGCAGTGGGTGCGCCGCCGGAGAGGTCTGTCACGTGCAGGGACGGGGACCTGATGTCACCGCAGTCACTGTCGTCACTGCCATCCGCTGTCATCGACTCCGGATACCGCAACCAGGCCGCAAGGACAGCACGCCGCATCGCGGTCAGATCTGGGGTGCGGCCTACGAAAAATATGGTGCCGCTGCCTCAAGCAGGTCTACATGGTCGTATCCGGCGCCGATCCACCGGCGTGCCGGTCCAGCTTGCAGCGAGCTTGCGCAGCATTCTGGGTGCTCGCTGCTCAAGTGCATGCACCTCCATGCGCTGTGAATCCCGATGTGCCCACATATTTATTGGAAAACACGCCTATTTGTCGTATAAGGGGCATGACTTACTGGAAGTACATGTTTTTAAGGTAAAAAATCATTTCTTAGTTTGTGATATATGATGTATGGGATCGTCATGTGCTTTCGCAAACAGAATGTAAAGCGAGCTATCGAAGTGAATTATGTGGGACGTTTTATTAGTTCGTTTTGGTTGCAGGCAATTACGTCGAGTGACGAACATTAAGCAGTACTCTGAGAACCTTTTTGCGTAGCAAGCTGAGCGGTGAAATAGTGTTAATTGTATCTCCCAATGTTTATAATTATGTAGAATAAAACCATTTCAGAACAAACTGCGAAATATAAAGGGACTTTCATGCTTTTTTAGAGGGCGCGGAACGGGAACCGCGGCAATTCAGTCGGCAGGGAGTTGGACTCTTCATCGCACGATCACGGGTTCGAATCCCACAACCGGCGTGGTTACCGAGTCCACCAGCGACCAACCGGCGTGACAAGTAGGCGACACTATATGGTCGAGCAGTCGGATGCGTCGTAAAAGAACCCAAGTACAGCCACATAGAGGGCGCGGAGTAGGATTAGTTACTCGCTTGTCTCTCATCCTACTGATATGACTATGTATCACAAATTGAGGTATTTTTACTCTATTTGTTGCAAGTGCGTTAAGCATGAACCAGGAAGAGCCTGGAAGCATGAGTTATCCAGGCTATTCCTGGGTAACTGAAAGTTCATACCGATATTGTCTGCAGCACGGACGATGCGCGGCAGCTTTTTGCAGGACCTGTGGGGCCATTACTACTTTCCGCACACGTGATTAGAGTGATGAAGCATCAGTGATCATATGTTCGCCGATGTGATCCAAGCACATAATGCGAACATTAGCCCCATTCATTTTTGCCTGTCTGTAACTTCTAGTACAACTCCGTCAGCAAGCCCACACCTGGACCATTTTGCAGATGATAAGCGTAGGCTGAATGCCCTGACAGCGGTGTGTGTGTGGGTGGGGTGGGGGTCTGACAACTACATTATTTATTACAACACACTTCTAACAGAACAATATAAGTTCCTCAGTGTCAGATGTCTCGATGACGTCATGCATTTTTCGCACCATATATATATATATATATATATATATATATATATATATATATATATATATATATATATATGTATATGTATATATTAATAAATATGTATATATAATAATATAATATGTATATATTAATAATATACATCTAAATGTATATGTATATATTAATAAAATATATATATATATATATATATATATATTATTTTTTTTTTTTTTTTTTTTTTTTTTTTTTTTTTTTTTTTTTTTTTTTTTATATATATATATATATATATATATATATATATATATATATATATATATATATATATATATATATATATATCTATATAATATGTATGTGTGTGCGTATAGATGCATATATGTATACCTTTTCTCGATCGAAGTTTCAACACCAATGCCGTGACAATACTCACACCAGGAACGAAGTCGGCGCACAAAATTACCCTTGGGAGTCCTGGGAATGTCTGCGCAGGGTTAGGATTATGTAATGAAGTCAACTTCGGACCCCTCTTTCGAAGTACGTTAGCGAAATCATGCGAGTGCACGGACCGGAAGGCGAAACCGAAAAGTTTTAGGATCGAGACCCCTTGTAGTATCATGACCTCACAGTGCCACCTGGCACGTCGCCAAAATTCTCACTTCCTGCAATCCATGCCTTCGGATCATCGGGCAGACCAGCCCGGTAAGTTACGTAATTTAAGACCAAACAACTGGCAAAACCAGACTGGTGCATGCCCAGAAGCTGCGTTTGGCTGACTCTAACACGGCCTGGGAGCCGACGAAGGGTGATGTAGAACTGGTGAACCAAAAATACCTATCCAAAAAGACGAACGTCGGCGGCCCCGCGCCCGAACGTGTGCAGCCGTCGAGGAAGGCTAAACGAGACGACGCGTATCGACTATGCTCGAGCTTCAGCTCGGATGACGATGACTGTCTAGTGGATGTCGGTTCCCCTGCCGAAAAAGAAGGATGACGTAGTTACCGAGTTGGTTACGGGTAATTCTATGCCTGGTTCTGTGATACCACCACAGGTTGAGTCTGATCTGTCGGAGGGTGAGTTGCCTCTCACCTGTTTGACCGAAGGGGCTGAGCCCCCAAAGGTATCCAACGATAGCGAGGATAATATTAATCTATCCTAACTAGCTGAAACGATGAATACGGTCACCGCCGTCGTCGAGTAACTCAGAGGATGATATTCGACTAATTGAATTGGCGAAACGTTTGAAGCCCCAGAATGGTTACTCGGAAAACGAAGTTCCTTGTCACAATTAGCTGAACGCTTGAAATCTTCAACTGAAAGTCCAGCGAGGCTCGATCCACCTGATAAACGGTCATTGAATGACTTATTAGATGATGGCAGTTCCCCGGAAAAAATTCAACTTCGTTATGGTTCCTCGTCCAACATGTACGATGCGGATGCAGAAGGTGTCGAAAAGAAACAAAGTAAGAGTGGTACTTTCGACAATTTTGTGGAGAAACAACACGCGGCTATGATGGCCCGAATGAAACTGCATGTGGAGATATTTAAATCGATGCCCGGTGATTGATCGTATAACAATCTGATGCCCTGAGTGACAACGATTTTGCCTATTAGTAGAATGTATCTGGCGGTCAAAGTCATTCCCCATTCACCTGACCTCCACATCCACCTCCATATCACTTCAGTTACGTGAAACTCAGAGCACCTTCGACCTCCCAACCCCCTTCCGCCTGGTGAAGACGAGCTGGCATCATCCGATCAGCAGGTCAGCTCGTACCTGAGCTGATCATCGATCTGTACGAGTCGGTCCAGCTCATGTCACCAAGGGCCACAAACCTGCCACAGACAGCCGATGGTGGCAAGTTGAAGCAGGTGCTTGAGAAGCACCGTCGGACGGAGTGTCTGATCACGTGGGCAGGTCAACCCACTCTCGGACGTCCCGCAGGACTATGGCGTCACCGGCGATGCCGCGAGCGTCACCCCTTCTGCGAGAAGACACCACCCGATGCGAATTGTGCGCGCGGCTCGATACTTTTTAGTAGAAGCCCACGAACCATGCCTTGCTATGCGTCGCGAACTACCTGGGATACGCCTACACGCAAGCTGCGCCAGTTCCTCGAACACCCCACCCATCGGTCAGTGTTTTCCCACCGTATTCTGGCTCTGTTGAGAAGGAGACGACGGGAGACATCTCTTTCTTTTTGTGTGAGGATCTGCGCCCTCTTCGAGAACAGTGGCATACGAATGCGTGGAGTGATGCGTGTGGATCCTTTAGAAACTCCTCCCTGGATGCCGGTCTCTCCAGATATTGATCTATCGCTGACATGTCTCAGGAAAGGTGATGTCGTTCCTGCAGAACTTAGCTCAACGCCACTGAAATTGATAACGTCATACCGGAACTACACGTCGATTTATACGGATGGTTCGAAAACGTACACCGGTGTTGACAGCGCCTTTGGACCCTGCCACCGGAACATTTCCCCTTCACGAAAATGCATCGGTGTACACAACAGCGCTGGTTGGAATCAACAAGGCTCTGTGCTTTATTGAGATCGTGGATGATGCACTACATGTGATATATAGCGGCTCGCCTACTGGCGCCAAAAGGGTTTTGCCCACCAAACCCATTAGTGCAGAACGTTTTATCTAGACATTCGTTGCTCAACACGATAGATAAAGAGGTAGTATTCTGTTGGCTCTCAAGCCACGTAGTAATCGGCGGAAATTGGGCTGCGGATGCTGCAGCGAAGCGCGCCGCTCAAAGTCCACGCACTTGATGTCTTTCTCTCCCTGCGAGGGACTTTTTCCCAGACATTAGGAGTGCCGTCATAAAAAAATGACAGGCCAGCTGGGAGTCCATGACCGACAACAAGTTGAGGATAATTAAACACCGTCTTTGTGAGTGGTCAATATCATCACATAGCATTAGTCGCAACGAGGTGGTATTATGACGATGGCGAATAGGCGACACATACGGCACCCACCGGTACCTCCTGAGCGGTGACGGAAAGCCGTTGTGCCATAGGTGCCATGCTCTCCTATCAGTTCAACGCATATTGATTGCGTTTCCCCGACCTGCCTATGAGCGAAGACGTCATTTCGGACGTACTTCAGTCTCGCTACGGTAAGCATTAGGTGATAAATCGTCCTTTCTACAATCGCGGGAGATGTCACACTTCCATGCAGAAGTTAAGAAATATTTCTGTGGTATATACACCCCATTAATATGATGACAGGTCTGTGGTAAAACCGGGATGGTTATGCTGTACGTCTTCATCGTGGATTTCATAATATGTCGTATTTAGTAGTTTCGACTAGTTTCGACTTTAAAACTTAGTATGACTGACGATGTTTTGGGCGCTATGTGACCACTGCAGTCGATGCGACCCTAAACCCCAATAACCAACCAGCCATTGTGACACCCATCTCGCTATGTGACCACTGCAGTCGATGCGACCCTAAACCCCAATAACCAACCAGCCATTGTGACACCCATCTCAGTGTGGCCGAGCGGTGTGCGCGACAAACCCTGGTCAGGTAGCCGTCGCAGGGTAGCCGAGGGTGGTCAGACGCGGCCGAGCGGCAGAGGTGAGCGCACCACCCGGTTGGACGGGTGTCCGTCACTGGTGCCTGCGGAAACTCGGAGGCTTAATCTCGCAAGTGTTTGCTTTTATTGGATTGGGGAAACTGTTGAAACGGTTGTTGAAGTGGTCGCCGTTTGGTTAGCTATCTATCTGTCCGATCAAGACAAGAGCAGAACGGCTGGTGGTTTTGGAGAGCCTGTTTGAATTGAGAACCAGCTACTGCACAAGCGAGGCAAACCCTAGCTATCATTGTCAGGCGAAACGAACTTCCCCACAATTGTTTCGAATGATTTTGGAGTGTAAGGTAGTATAACTGGGAAAGCATATGTAACTGGTGCCACGATGAACACAATTTATTGGGCTACGTGGGAGCCGGGTAAGTCTGCTGTAATTGGATTCCGAGTTCCTGTCAGTGGCGCTACTGCCAGAGCAATCTTCGCCGAGCAAATATCTTACTGAATTGCATGCGATTTGTTGTAGCGATTATCAAACTTAAAACAAAATCATGTTAATATCGCTCCGGAAAAAAATACTAAAATGCAACATGCATTGTACTGCATGCTCTCCACCTCCGGAGATAATTTCCACATTCCGGTGAGGGAAGTCCCCGGTTGGAAATATCTGATCAGATATGGATCGATTTGCCGGGCAGGTAGGCTGAAGAAATCATTGGTGTGGCCATGACCACAGCTTCCACATGGGATATTGCCCCTTTTGCTCGGCTCTCAGATCTTCCGACAGACAGAAAATACCCGAGCATAATCGTCGAATCAATAAAACCCAAGCTACAACTACGACATGGACGACAACCTTCATGTTGATCGCGACGTTGATTGCGACCTCAACCACGACTTTAACCACGACCTTGACCATCGCCGGGAGCGCAACCTCGACGCTGACTATCACCACCAGCCCTGCACAAAGCCTCCATTATCATTCGGAACAGCAGCCACGGAAGATAGAAAATCTTCAGAGGCTGGCACGGACTCGTATTTGGCACCAGTCGGAGAAAGTGGTGCTGTTACCAGTACTGACAGCCTAAATATGTTTCGACAGGGCTGGCGTTTGGCACACGTCGGATGTTACGGGCAATAAATGCCACCTCGTTGATTGGGCCAGTGCCGACGGTTATTTTTACCTCGGGATGTTTAGCTATCCCCTGCGGCATTTGGTGTTTTTGCTCTCCAAGTAATGCTGAATGGTCGAGACAGGCACTACCCTTACCTCACTTTGAGCACTGCACGGCTTCTGTTCCATGTTTATGTGTCTGCCGCAGGCAATGGCGGGCCTGTGAGCAATTGTTGGGCCCCATGGTCGGGTCCAAGGGCACACTTCAGCGGTAGAGGTGCTTCAGTACCGTGGTCATCTTGTTATCTCGCTGGTGTTAACCAGCGCACTGTGGTTATTGGCGAATCAAGTTTAAACGACCATCTTGTTTATATGTGTTGTCGGGTTATTGAAGCTTCTGCGCACAACAACTGTAGTTTGTCGTAAGGTGACCTTAAAGCTGACAGCCGTGTTTTGTGAAACAACGCTGATCGATGAAATGTAAAGCTATGCATGAAAAACAAACCTGCTTCATCCGTGCAATTTCACGCAAATCGGAATGGTTTACTACTACACCTTATTACGGTATGGTGGGGCACATTGTGTTCCTCGCCCCTCTATGTTTTTTTTTGTATTTCCTGAATGCTTGAATACATTATTATGAAACTTGGTGACTTTTTCTTACTACAAATCCACATTGGGTACGCTTTTTACTTTCTGCTTTGCCCAGGAGCAGCTCCACGAGCGAGGTTTTAGAGGCTTTCCTGGTTTTGCCATAACGTGGCATGCTTGGCTTGTACTCTATGATAGGGCTGCATGATATGATAGGACTATACTCTATGATGTGGAGAGTATGCGACCAAACAGTCTTCAACAAAATTGGCGACCGATATTAAAAGACCATTGGCTAGATTATTTGATAGGTACTTACGTTGACGACAGATGCATCCAGGTCGGTAAGAAATGGAGCTAAAGGTTTACTGAAGAAGTTCATGCAATTTGTGATACTGAGGAACTATGGAGCTACAGGAACGATGATGGGAGGTGCGAGAACGTCTTAGATAATTTTGAAAGTACGCTTCCGTCAAGAGCGGCTCCAGGCGATTTCAGTGGCGAGGGAGGGGACGAAGGAAGATAATTGTCTTCCTTCTGATTCCTTCAATTCACATGAGATATTACCGGCAACTGTGTTGGCCCAATTATAAGGCTATAGCGCAAAGTATCTGCGAGCTTAGAGCTTGCATGCTTACCAGGGGCAAATGCAGAGTTGGTGAAATGGAAGGTGGGGTCTGGTTTTGATAGTACATAAGTACTGCAATTGAGTTTTGCCATTAAGTGAACATAAGGAAGATATTTGGTGAACGTTTTGAAATTTAGAAGTAATATTTGTGTCCGAAGATGCTCCAGGCAAGCTGCATGGGAGGCATTGTTCTGCCGAGGTGCATTCATTCACGAGTGTTTATCAACTACGTCAACACTAATTGTTCTAAGGTGTTTATGTGAGTTCTTGCTTCTTGGAAATTGATGTGTTAATCAAGGACGGTTCCAGGTATGGCTGAACGTGGTTCGGTATATTTTCCGAGCTTCCTATCTACCGAGACGCTTGGAGGGTTTCGCGGATGTGCCGCCGCCGTTGCCAGGCGTCCTGCGGCGGCGACGAAGCATTCAATCAATAACCAGCCGAACCCAGCGCTGTTTTATGCTCAATGGTGTCACAGCGGTTGCCATAGGTACCTGTGCAAACACGAGGTTGTCCATAGTTCGGAATTTTTTTTTATCGTATTCATTCTTTGCATCACCGAAGTATTTCGGATTCCAATTTTTAGTGCCGTTAAGTTTTCATTAAAAAGCGCATGTTTTTTAATGTAGGTGGGAAAGGGTTTTATCGAGACACTCTGGTCGACATAACTACAGAACAAAATGAACAACGGTACTCACAAAACAGAAGGCGAAGCATTTCATTTCAGATCCGGTGTTTTGATATGCTTTTCTGTTCTATATTCTTGGGTGAATGAAACCCAAAGTGAAACCAAGTAGACAGAGGTAATGTTTCTATATAGTTCATGGGCACATACGTTTTTGCCTGTCTTAAAGTATATTTTATGTACTGAACTTGTGGTGGGTATGTACCGTATTCCATGCACCGGTATCTGCTACCTTCGAAGCATCCTCGTGAACATGGGTCTCTAAGCACGGCGAAGGATAAAATAATCCAGTGACCGCTCTGAGCGAAATCATTTTCATGCTGTGATTTCGATTCTAGGACAAATGTACGTAAGGACAAATGTATGTATGGCAGATGTACGTAAGCAAATGTACGTAAGCAAATGTGCGTAAGCGCAGATGTACGTATGGCAATTGTACGTAAGCGCAGATGTACGTACGGCTAATGTACGTAAACGCAAATGTACGTATGGCAAACGTACGTATGCGCAAAAATACGTAAGCGCAAATGTACGTATGCGCAAAAGTACGTATGCGCAAATGTACGTAAGAACAAATGTACATATGCGCAAAAGTACGTAAGCGCAAATGTACGTAAGCGTAAATGTACGTAAGCGCAAATGTACGTAAGCCCAAAAGTACGTATGCGCAAATGTACGTATGTGCAATTGTACGTATGCGCAAATGTACGTCCATTTACGCATGCGTACCTTTGGGTTTACGTACATTTTGTTAGGTACATATGCCAAACATACGTTTGTGGTAACCGGACAAATGTACGTAAGCAAATGTACGTAAGCGAAGACATACGTATGGCAATTGTGCGTAAGCGCAGATGTACGTATGGCTAATGTACGTATGCGCAAATGTACGTATGCGCAAATGTACGTAAGCGCAAATGTACGTATGCGCAAAAGTACGTATGCGCAAATGTACGTAAGCGCAAAAGTACGTATGATTAAATGTACGTAAGCGCAAATGTACGTATGCGCAAATGTACGTATGCGCAATTGTACGTATGCGCAAATGTATGTATGCACAAATGTACGTAAGCACAAATGTACGTAAGTGTAAATGTACCTAAGCGCAACAGTACGTAAACGTAAAAGAATGCAAGAGCAAATGTACGTATGAGCCAGTTTACGTACATTTAGGCATACGGGCCTTTGCGTTTAAACATATTTGGTCAGGTGCATATGTCATACGTACATTTGCTCTTACGTACATTTCCCATCCGTAAATTTGCGCTGAAGTAAATTTGGCCTACGTACATCTGCACTTACGTACAATTGCCATACGTACATTTGCGCATACGTACTTTTGCGCATACGCACATTTGCGCTTACGTACATTTGCGCTTACGTATTTTTGCGCATACGTACCTTTGCGCTTACGTACATTTGCGCATACGTATTTTTGCGCATACGTATATTTGCTCATGCGTACATTTGCGCTTACGTACATTTGCGCTTACGTACATTTGCGCTTACGTACATTTGCGCTTACGTACATTTGCGCATACGTACTTTTGCCCATACGTACATTTGCCATACGTACATTTGCGCTTACGTACATTAGCCATACGTACATCTGCGCTCACGTATAATTGCCATACGTACATCTGCGCTTACGTACATTTGCTTACGTACATTTGCGTACGTACATCTGCCATACGTACATTTGCTTTACGTACATTTGTCCGGTTACCGTGATTTCAACTTGTCTTTAAAGCGCGTTGTTGAGAGGATACACTACTGTAGGCACAAAAAGCATTTTGATTGAACCTACACCATCACGCAGTAGCAAGACACCCACTTTAGGTGATCAGACCAAGGTGTCGGTGTTATTCCTCACATGTTCGACACGGGGGCTACTCGCTCGGCCGCAGCTGGGGAAATGACCTTGACACTACCTGCTGGCGCTGTACGGAGCAATATCTAATGACGTGGCGCTCGGATATCGACCTTATCGCGTCGCACCTCGCGGTCGATGGCTGAGGGCTGCGGCGACACTCCTGTGGCGGTGGCGCGTGAAGTCTAATAGCTGTCCTGAGCACGCTCGTTTCAGGGCGCCAATATCGTATTTCAACACATCCATACCATCGACATGTCTCAAAATGTTCAGCGCTGTTATTAGCTTCAGCGATTACCGAAGGTATACTGCAGCGAAGGCCAACTGTAGTGGCTGAAAGCACTTTTGTTTTGACGAATAATTTTCGGTAAAAGGTACTGCCAGGAAGTTCTGCGTACTCCCATTTACGTTCTAGCGGTTGATACTCCCCGCGAGATAGACAATGACACTGAATTTCGGCGAGCTTATGGAGCCCGTGAGGTGCACTTGGGATTCAAACGCTGAAAGCTCTCACGTCTGCCCCTAATTCAGCGCCCCATGAATGTTTGAATTGAAATTGCTTTGAAGCAAGGCTCCCGGGAGCCATCTTCGTGCGAACAATGATCATTCTGCAACCCGAAGGTACCCTTCATCACTCCTCACGGAGCTGTATCCGAACCGGGTATCTGAACCAAGGATCCGAACCGGGTGGTATCTGAACCGAGGATCCGAACCGGGCATCTTAACCTCTGACTGCAATATGCAACGCAGCACATCTGTCCGACTCCAAAACTTCAAATAATACAACTGAAGCTATAGCAAATTCATTGTAAAGACTTTTAAGGTGCGTCTCTTTATCGAAGCAACATTGTGATGTTAGTACCAAATATTTGTAGTTCATATATGCAATTGGAAGTATCGGTGAGATGGGAACCTACACATATGGGCCAGCCAAACCAATTGACACACACACACATATATATATATATATATATATATATATATATATATATATCATATATATGTTTGCGTGTGACATTTGAGATCTGAGGAAATGCGCCCCCACCAGCACACCGCCCTCTCACGCTGTCGATAGTAGAGCTGACAGTCGCGAGCGCTGAATTCCCAATAAACACCGAGGTGTTTGCGGGACTCCTTTGATCAGGTTCGGAAGCCGACGCCTTCCCCACACCGTGTCAGCGAATGATACCGCTCGCAGCATTGCACTCAATCAATACAACAACGGAAAGAACTTGGGTCCCTAACCGCTAGATGGCTTTCTGTTCGTTTTGTTTCTGTTCGTCTTGTTAGGTTCGTTTCCTCTCTGGAGCCACTTCACCGCTCGAACACTGAACAAAAACACGGCAGCACGTATTGTCAATGGCCAGCCGCGCCGTCCGCAACATCGGCCTACAAACTGACTGCCCGAGACCTGACTACCTGGGACCTGACTGTCAGGGACCTGACTGTCCGGGACCTGACTATCAGGGACCTGACTGTCCGGGACCTGACTGCCCGAGACCTGACTGCCTGAGACCTGACTGTCCGGGATCTGACTGCCCGAGACCTGACTGTCCGGTGACCCTACTCCTGACAACCAGGGAGACCTGACTGTCCGGGACCTGACTGCCTGAGACCTAACTGCCCGAGACCTGACTGCCTGAGACCTGACTTCCCGGGGACCGTACTCCTGACAGCCAGGGAGCCCTGACTGTCCGGGACCTGACTGTCTGAGACCTGACTGCCCGATACCTGACTGTCCGGGACGTGACTGCCCGGGGACCGTACTTCTCACAGCCAGGGAGACCTGACTGTCCGGGACCTGACTGCCTGAGACCTGACTGCCCGAGACCTGACTGCCTGAGACCTGACTATCCGGGACTTGACCGTCCGTATCTGAATGTCCAGGGAGACCTGGTTGTTCAGGGAGCCTGACTGCCCGGGACATGACTGCCCGAGACCTGACTGCCCGAGACCTGACTGCCCGGGACATGACTGCCCCGGATCTGACTGCCCCGGGTCTGATAGCCCCGGATCTGACTGTCCATGGCACGACCACCCGGGAAATTCACTCATCGCCTGTCCATCCGTTGACATTACCCGGGAGGCCTGACCTGACCTTGGTGGTGGGATTCATGGACACGGGTCCGGGGAGAAGAGCAACGTGACCAGCGCGTGTGTGGCAAAACATCGACCCAGGCAGGCACATCCACCGGACAGTACGGCCACCTGTCGCCTGTACAAAGAAAACAAACACGCTACAAAAACAAGGCTAATGAAAATGTCAGTGTTACACGTATGGCCAAAAGTGGTCAGCGAGAGGCAGACCCCGCCCCAGACCGGGGGAACTGTACCGTCGCGGATAATTTGGGGCCACAGGCCACAGGAAATTTGATGCACCGTTAGGTCCAAACAGCTGACTAATTAAGTGACTGAAGACAAACTAAGCGAAACATTGCGGGACGAAGGGCGGTGCAGTGAATAAATGGTAGGAATGCACGTTTCCTGGAGGAAGCTGGGGCTGCATTTTGCACGTTTCCTGGAGGAAGCTGGGGCTGCAGTGAATGCACGTTTCCTGGAGGAAGCTGGGGCTGCATTTTGGAAGTTGCATCCGCGCACTTTTCCTGGAATGGCGGCCCATGTATGTGGCTCACTGCACGATACATGGGTCGATGTATGCCAGTATGGTGATAATATGATGCAAAAACTTAAATTCCATCAGAGCTCCTTTCATTTCAACTTTTCGACATGTCGTCTTCGGCAGGGAATAGTATCGAAAACGCGCAACAGGTACACCTTTCATCGAAGTTCGTATTGGCCGCAAAGTGTCGTACCACTCTGCGTCATGCTGCCATACTTTGCATCATAGCAGCACATGCTCACACTGCCAATGTGAATCGAGCATATACGTCGGCGTATGCTGCCATCAGATAGTCGTTGACATACTTGCCTGCAGTGTTCTGAAGTTTTTTTGTGCGTGTTCTGTGATGCTTTTTTATTTGTGTACCAATATCTATGTATCCATCAATACCGACAGTGAGTCACCGACAGCGTGTTACCTATGGGGTAACCTGAGTCAAAAAAAGAAAAAACTTGCAATTCTCTACAAATGCAATAGAGCCATATGTGATGGCGCCGCATGGTCAAGGAAGTCTGAGTGCTCTTAAGTCCTAGTCATCATCATCATCATCGGTGTCATGTGTCCCAACTATCATTATAAATAGTGGCAATACAACGCTTTTTGTCATAAAAAGCGCAACGCTGATCAGATGTTCTCATGGCTGACTTGTACCCAGGGGCTGACGGCAACTGAGGGGTGTTCGCCGAGTCTGTCGACTAGATGTCGGTCGGGTGTCGCGGTGTCTGGTTCATCAACTCAAGCTATACGTTAATATAGAACACTGCTTATCTACATACATTCGTAGCCGTTTATAGCCACCGACACATAGCCGTCCTTGCACGCACGCGGTTGAACTGACCAGTGTCTTATCTGAGGAGAAAACAGGATGTGCGCATGCATGCTGACCGTGAGCCTATTGTCTACCAGCCTCTACCAGCCCTGCTGTGACTGGCCTGCCCCGCTGTGGTTTCTTGCCCGGCCGCCCTCCCTGCGGCCGCTCGGCAGCGCGGGGAGCGCACCCTTGCCACCTGCGCCACCCTTGCCGTCGACTTTCACTCGGAAATGTAATCGGCGGCGGCTCCTCCGAGGACGAGTAGCCGAGGCGCAGTTCCACCCTTGTTATTTTTTTGCGTGTTTCTGTCCCGAAGAGGTGCCGTGCCGGGCGTGGCTCGTGCCTTGATGCGGCCGCCCGCCGGCACGTGCCGTCGACGGACAGAGCGCAGGGTCCCGTCGGCACCGACGCTCCCGTCGGTCTGGTATGGCGCCGACGGAATCAACAGTCCACACACCAGCCGGGGTTCGAGCTGTTTGTTTTCGGGATTTGCAGCGGCGGCATATTTTTTTCGCAGTGCCTGCGAGGTTGGGTGGAGGTCACTACTAGGAGAACCTAAGGTCACTGTCACGATCAGATCCTCAGGTCACTGCATCACGCGCACAAGAGGTCGGCGTCACTGCCCCGGACCAGGTCACTCACGCTTCAGAGGAAATGATCGTGTCGTGCCTGGACCCTGGCACAGCGGCCCCTGACGCCGTCACTGTCACGGCTCTCAAGGACACCAAGGGAGGCATCCAACACCACAGGGTGTCGGCCGGCGACCTCGAGTCGGGTCATTGCCACGTTGTTGGCGAGGTCACTGTCACCGCTTGTCCGAGGCGCAAAGTGCGACGTAGCGCCTGACACGCTGTCGTCGGACGGAAGTCCAACGCTGAAATATACTAACCTTCGCTGCGACCCTGCTGACGGCTACCAAGAACAGCATTGAGCGAACATATCCCGTATGCATTGGATGGACACCGCCCTCATCGCCCGTCGGATCTGTGGGCGCTAAATGATCACGCTTTGGTCGAAGCGCCCTTAAACCCAAATAACCAACTAACCCGTCGGATCTGCGTCGATTTTATCCTCACGTGTAGGCATTTGCACAGACGAAGACACACATGCACTTCAGACCACTGGAGGTAAAACTGAGCCATGCCGCCAACTGGCGTGTCCGCCGTGAACTGTACTCGGCGGCGGGTAAGCCTGGTAACTTGTCAGCAGCGCGGCTGACCGCCAGTTGTGCTCGGCGGCGGGTAAGCCTGGCACCTTGTCAGCAGCGCGGCTGACCGCCAGTTGTGCTCGGCGGCGGGTAAGCCTGGCACCTTGTCAGCAGCGCGGCTGACCGCCAGCTGTGCTCGGCGGCGGGTAAGCCTGGCACCTTGTCAGCAGCGCGGCTGACCGCCAGTTGTGCTCGGCGGCGGGTAAGCCTGGCACCTTGTCAGCAGCGCGGCTGACCGCCAGTTGTGCTCGGCGGCGGGTAAGCCTGGCACCTTGTCAGCAGCGCGGCTGACCGCCAGCTGTGCTCGGCGGCGGGTAAGCCTGGCACCTTGTCAGCAGCGCGGCTGACCGCCAGCTCAGCCGCGCTGCCGGAATCCGGCGCTCTCGCTCGCGCTGCCAAGGCAACACGACCGCAATGCGGGGCTGTGACGGCGTAGCTGACCTGAAAGGCGGCTATGCAGCGGTGTCGTGACGATGTCGTGATGATGGTGTGGCGGCGTTGTGGCGGTGATGTGACGGCGTTTTGACGTCGCTGTGCATGTGATGTGACAACGGTGTGGCAACGGTGTGTGACGGCGTTGTGACAGCGTTGTGACGACATTGTGACGGTGGTGCGGCGGTGTTGTGGTCTCGGCGTCGCTCGGACGCCCCGGCACGGCCGATCTCGGTGCGGCCGGCCCGCCGCGTCGGCTCTGTCGGCTCTGTCGGCCGCCGTTTGGTACCGACAGATGACCGAGACACGGCGCTCGTGTCGTGCGAGCCGCTCGTGGCGGCCCCGTCGTCGTGTGTCGAACGGCCGGCACCCGGCGTCTGTCTGTGGCTCCCCTGATGGTCGCCTCCTAACGGTGCAACCCTGAACGACGCCGCCTGCACGGACCTTCTGAGAATACCATCCCTGAACGACACCGCCTGCACGGACCCTCTGAGAATAACATCCCAGAGCGACGCCGCCTGCACGAGCCCTCCGAGAATACTATCCCTGAACGACACCGCCTGCACGGACCCTCTGAGAATACCATCCCTGAACGCCGCCGTCTGCACGGACCTTCTGAGAATACCATCCCTGAAGGACGCCGCCTGCACGGACCCTCTGAGAATACCATCCCAGAGCGACGCCGCCTGCACGAACCCTCTGAGAATATCATTCCGGAATTGCCGTCTCGCAGAACGCACACGCCGTCTGACGTTTAATCTATGGCCACTAAATAATCACCTCGGCAGAGCGCTGTCAAGCCGACAGAACTGCTCTACTAATTCCGTGCCGTCGGTGTATTCCCACTGGGGAGACGCTCTCCGGCCGTCCGGACAGCCCTGCCTGCCCTGTTCTCCCTTACCAGCGGTGCCCCGGCTCATCCGTGTACCCCGGTGGTCAGGACAGCCCCGCCTGCCCTGTCCTCCCTGACCAGCGGTGCCCCGACCCCTCCGTGTGCCCCGGTGGTCAGAACAGCCCTGCCTGCCCTGTCCTCCCTGACCAGCGGTGCCCCGGTCCCTCCGTGTGCCCCGGTGGTCAGGACAGCCCTGCCTGCCCTGTCCTCCCTGACCAGCGGTGCCCCGACCCCTCCGTGTGCCCCGGTGGTCAGGACAGCCCTGCCTGCCCTGTCCTCCCTGACCAGCGGTGCCCCGGCCCCTCCGTGTGCCCCGGTGGTCAGGACAGCCCTGCCTGCCCTGTCCTCCCTGACCAGCGGTGCCCCGGTCCCTCCGTGTGCCCCGGTGGTCAGAACAGCCCTGCCTACACTGTCCTCCCTGACTAGCGGTGCCCCGGTCCCTCCGTGTGCCCCGGTGGTCAGAACAGCCCTGCCTGCCCTGTCCTCCCTGACCAGCGGTGCCCCGACCCCTCCGTGTACCCCGGTGGTCAGAACAGCCCTGCCTGCCCTGTCCTCCCTGACCAGCGGTGCCCCGACCCCTCCGTGTGCCCCGGTCGTCGCACACCTGACGCGCCGCCGCTCCTCTGCCGTCCATGGCTGAGGTGAGGCGGCCACACCCAGCCCCTCCGAGTGCCCCGGTCGTCGCACACCTGACGCGCCGCCGCTCCTCTGCCGTCCATGGCTGAGGTGCTGACGCGCCGCCGCTCCTCTGCCGTCCATGGCTGAGGTGAGACGGCCGCCCCTCGGCCCCGTTTTTGTGGGCCGGTCGGCGCGGCCTTTCAGTGTTGGCCGTCGGGGCCCGGCTGAGTCACCCGTTCACTTGACGACTGTGTGCCGGCTGGCTCGGCGCCCGACCCCCGGCCCTGAACCGGCGGCGCCCGGCCGACACAGCAGTGGACCGCCGCCACAGATCACGACTGGCCGGTGGGCCGGAGTGGACTGGTTTGTAGACCAGAGCCGACCGATCTGCAGACAGGAGCGGACGGGTCTGCAGATCGGAGCGAACGGATATGTAGACCAGAGCAGACTGTTCTGCAGACGGAAGCAGACAGGTCTGCAGATTGGAGCAGACTAGTCTGTATATCGGAACAGACTGGTTCGTAGACCGGAGTGGACTTGTTTGCAGACCAAGGTCGACCGATCTGCAGACAGGAGCGGACGGGTCTGCAGACCGCCGTGTACAGACGGTAGATGGTTTGTACAAACGACTGGTTGGCAGACCGGACTGGACAGGCCATTCGATGAAATTCAACAGCTCATCGTGCTGGATGACCTCATAGACGGGAGTGGACAGCTCCGGCAGACGGGAGTGGACAGCTCCGGCAGACGGGAGTGGACAGCTCCGGCAGACGGGGATGGACAGCTCCGACAGACGGGAGTGACAGGCGGAGGCCGGGAGTAGACAGGTGGTAAACGGGAGTGGACGGCTCCGACAGACACGACGCTCCGGCCGGCCATGTTGGACGACACCCTGGACGACGGTGTACCGGCACGTATTGCCGCCGAAGGACGAGTGGATGGGAAGCAGCCCAGTCACGAGCGGCGATGGAAGCATCGGGCCATTCTGGATGTGGACTCCTCGAGAGAAGGCTGATGTGCACTTCTTGCATGTTGTGGCGTGGTCGACTGAATGACCTTGACCGGTCGTCGCACGGCTCCCTGGTCATGTGGGTCATCAGAGTGGTCGGGTGGTGGCATGCAAGAGGTTATCATCCCGCTAGCTATGTTCTCCGGAGAGGACGTCCGGTAATGTCCAGCACTTTCGGCCCCGGTCACGGCCACTGATTTGCGACCGGTCCAACCTATCGGTGAAGGCACGCCTGACCTCATCGGCAATGACGGATGGGCCGTCAGTGCAGACGTACGACCCATCGGCGCCGTTACGACCGCGGTCGAACGGTGGCTGTCGCGATCGCTGGCGCAGCCCATGTCGGTGACACCGTCAGCAGCACTGAACTATCCTACCAGTGCACACAGGCGAGGAGGACTTTGGGCAAAACCGCGCTTTCCTCATCAGACACCGCGATATTTCCGTCGCCACTCGGTTCCGTCGCCCACTCGGTTGCGTCGCCCACTCGGTTCCGTCGCCCACTCGGTTCCGTCGCCCACTCGGTTGCGTCGCCCACTCGGTTCCGTCGCCCACTCGGTTGCGTCGCCCACTCGGTTCCGTCGCCCACTCGGTTCCGTCGCCCACTCGGTCCCAGGAGGAGTATCACCGCACGTGACGTGCGCAGTATCCTCGAAAATCACATGCCAAAATCAATACTCCGGGTCGTTACGCGTTGCCACAATTATGATAATGCCAGCCATGTGGACGTTTTGCGAACCGTTTCTGTGACCGCCGCCCTGATTTGGGAACTGGCGGATGCAGCGCCTGTGTGGCGTATCCGGCCACGATTCCACTGGGTCACTGGGCGTCCTAAAGCCCTAATAACTAACTCCACTGGGTCACTGGCCGTGACAAAGCTGGACTTTCACTCTCGATGTTGGAATGTGTCGGCGCGACGAAAGACCAGGGTTCAGGACAATGGCTTGGCCAAGTCATAAAACGTCCGCATGGCTCTACAATAGTGATTGCCAGCCACCAGAGATTTACTATCCATTATGCGTTCGCTGATCACTGTTGAATGTTCAAAGGCCTGTCTTGTTCCTTGACGAGCGACTCTGAAAATAGATACTTTGATGTGTTTTTTTCCGCACGAATATTGCTTAGTTCACGAGCATCGACAAAAGTAAAGAGATGTTAGGCAACGAAGACTACTTCTCAAAAGTGTAAAAGAAAATACTACCAGTTACTACCTTACCAGACCGAACGTTCAGGGTAACTTGTCAGGCATGACAATGACATACATGACAGTCAGACATGTCAGCCACTGAAGCGATCGTGGAAGGCGCTGTGGATCGTCGGTGATGTGTGTTCGCCAGAAATTACATCTATAAAATTAGCGGATTTGAACTCGTGACTCCGACATCCGCTCCCACCCAACGGTACGTCTGTTTATTCAACCGCCCAGTCACACCAACACACACACACGCACACACACATCGCAAAACGTGGTGTGTATTCAATTCCAGCTTTCTGTTGGCCTTGCCGTCCTTTCTGTCTCGTGCTGAGCGGTCATCTTTGGCTCCTGGATTCGAGCATAGCTTCGCGGTAAAATGTGGTGAAAAGTCTGGCGTCCATAGTACGAAAGGTGTGCTGAATGGTGAATGCATCTCCAGACATCCATTGGTTTTCAGCGTTTTCTTATGCCCTAATCAAAGGTATCACATGCATTTTAAATATTTGCGTCATCTGTCAGCGTCATTGCCAGATGGTAAATCGATATTCTATACTCAAAGCGATTGCCAAGTAATCTGAGAACCGTTTTCTCATCGAAGTACAAACCGTCCTAACCGAGCCACAATACCTTCGCGAAGTATATGAGAAGTAAGCATACTAAAAAAACGCAAACTCGACCTCAAATTTTGTTCGCGTGTGACTTCTGTTTATATACGGGAAGGTATCAGCTGTGTTAATGCGCAGTTGCAGTTGGGTGTGTAGAAGTCTGTTCGAAATGATGCATTTGACACCATGGAATCAGTGCAGTAAGTTGAACGCTGATAGTTTGGATCCGATCTGTCAATCCCCGAGATATTAACAGCTCTGTTATTGGCTGTGGGCGCTGCTGACCGTGATTAAGCGATGGCAAATAGCCACTGCTACATCAAAACGATGTCTGTGAGTGACAATGTAAATCTGCCACTTGAAACGCTGTCATTTTTGGTCACTATATAGTCCTGTCGTTGATGCCAGGAAGTTTTACGAGAAAACTCGAGACGGGAAAGGGTGGCGCCGGGAATTGTGGTTCGGTGATAAATGTGTGTAGTTAATGTTCGGAAAAGTTAGCTCAGGTTACGAAATGTCTCGCTTCCCACTTTAGTAGTAGCTTCCTTGAAAGGTGAGCACGCTTCTCGCAAGATGTTGCGAGATATACGAGGGAAGTGACGGAGAATGTCTTGCGCAGAGTCGGTCACCCGCTACGTCATGTGTTCATGTTGCCTTGGACCATGCCCCTATCGTGCGTGTACCTCGCCGTCGAGTCGTAGCACTGTGGCGAGACCTGTGATGGTTATGCGCGGTGAACGGTGCAGACTGGCGGGTCCGCTCCATAACACTGCAAACACCATCAGAGCTGGCCACACGAACCTGCCGGGTTGGAGTAAGCTTCATAATGAGCCCGCCGAAATCGCATATGGCATGTCCGGCAATAGAGCCTGATTCGGCCACCCAATGTCAAGCTACCATGTTCGACCAGATTAAAATGGTTTTGTCTGATCCACCCTCGTCTCATCTGAGATAGCCCACATCATGTTATTGAACCTTCGATCAGGGTATCGCGTCAGCTCAGTCGGTAGGCCGTTGAACTCTTGGTCCTAAGATCGTGGGTTCGAATCCACAACCGGGTTGTTGGTTGGCTATTGGCTTGTGCGAGGCATTGACCGTTGGGTCATATAGCGTCGCCAGTCTGGTTGCGGGTGAACAGTAGCGACGGGTGGGAAGGAACCCAATAATCCCTGCTCAGACAGGCCACCGTCTCTTGCGGAAGGGGCTCGGGGCCACCAATGTTCGAAGCAATGAAGGCTGGAATGATCATGCGCCAAGAGTGGCGGTAGCAGCACATGCTCTTTGTATCGTACTTGGCAGTCATTCTCATCCAGAGTCGTTTTCGAATTGAAGTGAAACAGAACAAGGTCGACTCTGTATAGCCACCCAACCCTTCGTAGATGGGCGAAATCTCCATGGCAGACAGCCCGTGATGGTGGCTTCTTGTCTGATGAAAGCCCAGATCCAAACCAGCGTTGTGATGATTTGCTCTCACTTTCTGCCGTGTGGCGGTGGCCTCGTCTCGGCATATTTCTGCTCTGTGGAAATAGAGAGCTGCCTCTGGCCGAAATGCATGACCACGACCCAACATAAATTATCGCTATCTACTACATTCTACCCACGAGCCAGCGAGTGAATTCGCCTGGCCGGGCTCGTTTCTCTCGCCGACGGTTTCGACGCACGAGAGCGCCGTGAATTGAAACGGTGCGACCGTTAGCGCACGCTGCGTTCGTGGCGTGCGACCTGTGCTTCCCCGGGCGGAGCACGCGATCTCCGCGCGCGTACGGCCGACTCCCTGCTCAGCCACAGCGCCTGTTTACGAACACCACGGCGACCACGATAGCTCGGCACCTGAATATTCACCTGTCCACGTGATTGGTGGCGGGTGTAAATTCCGGCGCGGCGGCGCGGCGCGGCGGCCCGGCGCAACAGCGTTGGCCGCGTCGCTCGTGTCGACGGCCGCGTCGCCGCGGGACGCTGCGTTGCGCTGCTCCATTCTCGGCGCGCGGCCATCGCGCCGCCCGTCCGGCGCCGTCTGCCGCGCCGCCGCTCGCCGCATGGAAATTATTGGGAGGGGAAGCGGCCGCGGAACGCGCGGCCGGCTGCCGACGGAGACGGCGGTGCGACGTATGCAGCGAGATGCAAATTGAGATACACTTTGTGTTGCAAAGTATGCGCGATGATGCAAATTGAGACTGAGCTGGTGTTTTAGCAGCACTGGGGTGGGCGTTGACGCCGCAGGACATTCAATAATACCTTCTGCACACTTGACGGCCGATTGATACAGGAGAAGGCGGGCGGTACATATGCATGGAGGCAAGGGACAATGGTGGGTGGAGGCACATCCCACCTATACTGGGACGATGGTGTGTTGGGCGAAGTCATGTCAGGTGCTCAGCTCCGTTGGGGCGGCGGTACTTTGGGGCGCACCTACGTCTGGTCATGCTATGCTGGGGTGCGTCTGTGCTGGGCTGCAGGAGCGCAGCCAGAACTCCATGACGGGGAGCTAATAATTGTTGGGGGTCCATGCTCATGGGGCCATTCGGCTTCACGCCCTTCCCACATCGTCAAGGGACCTGCCGAGCCGAACCGAGAGATCCATCGAGCTGAACTGAGACCGTTTTCGGCGCTCGAAGCGCAACGAAAATGAACCCCGGTCGGAATGACTATAGCGCCATTAGCCAAATTGAATTCATCCGAATTATTCGAATTGAATACACCAAGGAATCTTGAAATGGTTATCACATTTATATTTTGATGCCATATCTTTTAAGATATGCTAGACCTTGGATGGATAACCATAAATGGTTCTGAAATCTTGCATTCTTCGTTATACTATAATTTTCCACCGTTTCCTACCTTTTCAATACTAATTATCCCTCGTACTCACAAGCATGAAATTAACTTTTGGTCCCTAGTTGCGGTGCACCAGTTTTGGGCTGTGTCGTGTCGAGGTGTATAAGGCGGTGCTGTGTTGGGGTGCATCTCTGCCGGGTCAGTATTGTGCTGGACCGCACCCATACTGGTGTTGTGTTGTGTCGAGGTGCACAATGCGGTGCTGTGTTGTGTCGAGGTGCATAAGGTGGTGCTGTGTTAGGGTGCATCTCTGCTGGGTCAGTATTGTGCTGGACCGCACCCATACTGGTGTTGTGTTGTGTCGAGGTGCACAATGCGTTGCTGTGTTGTGTTGAGGTGCACAAGGCGGTGCTGAGTTAGGGTGCATCTCTGCTGGGTCAGTATTGTGCTGGGCCGCACCCATACTGGTGTTGTGTTGTGTCGAGGTGCACAATGCGTTGCTGTGTTGTGTTGAGGTGCACAAGGCGGTGCTGAGTTAGGGTGCATCTCTGCTGGGTCAGTATTGTGCTGGACCGCACCCATACTGGTGTTGTGTTGTGTCGAGGTGCACAAGGCGGTGCTGTGTTGGGGTGCATCTCTGCTGGGTCAGTATTGTGCTGGGCCGCACCCATACTGGTGTTGTGTTGTGTCGAGGTGCACAATGCGTTGCTGTGTTGTGTTGAGGTGCACAAGGCGGTGCTGAGTTAGGGTGCATCTCTGCTGGGTCAGTATTGTGCTGGACCGCACCCATACTGGTGTTGTGTTGTGTCGAGGTGCACAATGCGTTGCTGTGTTGTGTTGAGGTGCACAAGGCGGTGCTGTGTTGGGGTGCATCTCTGCTGGGTCAGTATTGTGCTGGGCGTCACCCACACTGGTGTTGTGTTTAGATGCTCCAGTTTTTGACTGGCGCTGTGCTCAGCGGAGCCATGCTGGCACAGCCGTATTTGCACCTGCATGTTTGGGCTGGACACTGTCGGAATGTGATGCTGCGCGCCGGGCGTACAGCGCCAGCATCAGCGGCACCACGGTAGCCGAGAGGCAGGCTTGTTGGTTGCTGCACCGATCGTGGGTGTGTGTGTGTGGTGGTGGTTCTGGCGGGCGCCTGTCTGTGCGGTGGCGGACGGCGACGTCTGTTCCACCAGCGCCGTCAGCGCCGTGACCGACTGTGGTTCTCGGCCGTGGCTCGGTGACCGGCCATGGCTTTGGCACAGTGACTGACCGTGTCTGTGCTCTGTTCCAGGTACGTTCAGTCGACGCCGGCCACGTCCGATGGCGGGTTGACGGCCGTTGAAGGTACGCCCTGACAGCACGCGTCAATCGCCACGTCACACCGCACAGCCGACCACAGCCTGCTGGCTTCTCGCCGTTCCGCGGCCGTTCCGCGGCCGATCCGAGGCCGTTCCGCCGCCGTTCCGAGGCCAGCCCGCCGTGCCGGCGGTTCCGGCCCGGCCCCGGCGCGAGATCGGTGCGATTCCACGATGGTTCCGGGGCGATTCCGCGGTGTTTCTGGCCGGATTCCGGGCCGACTCTCCCGACCGCATCCGAGTTGAATTCATCCGAATCGGACATGCATTGGAGTCGATCTCTGGCTCGTGCTCGTGGGCAGCACTGACGGGTGACCCTGCGGCAGCGGCCGCGTGCCGGTCCACACCACTGGCCATGGATCACGGCCGCGTGCCGGCCCACACCACTGGCCATGGATCACGGCCGCGTGCCGGTCCACACCACTGGCCATGGATCACGGCCGCGTGCCGGTCCACACCACTGGCCAGTGATCACGGCCGCGTGCCGGCCCACACCACTGGCCAGTGATCACGGCCGCGTGCCGGTCCACACCACTGGCCAGGGATCACGGCCGCGTGCCGGTCCACACCACTGGCCATGGATCACGGCCGCGTGCCGGTCCACACCACTGGCCATGGATCACGGCCGCGTGCCGGTCCACACCACTGGCCATGGATCACGGCCGCGTGCCGGTCCACACCACTGGCCATGGATCACGGCCGCGTGCCGGTCCACACCACTGGCCAGTGATCACGGCCGCGTGCCGGCCCACACCACTGGCCAGGGATCACGGCCGCGTGCCGGCCCACACCACTGGCCAGTGATCACGGCCGCGTGCCGGTCCACACCACTGGCCAGGGATCACGGCCGCGTGCCGGTCCACACCACTGGCCAGGGATCACGGCCGCGTGCCGGTCCACACCACTGGCCATGGATCACGGCCGCGTGCCGGTCCACACCACTGGCCAGTGATCACGGCCGCGTGCCGGTCCACACCACTGGCCATGGATCACGGCCGCGTGCCGGTCCACACCACTGGCCATGGATCACGGCCGCGTGCCGGTCCACACCACTGGCCGTGGATCACGGCCGCGTGCCGGTCCACACCACTGGCCGTGGATCACGGCCGCGTGCCGGCCCACACCACTGGCCAGGGATCACGGCCGCGTGCCGGCCCACACCAATGGCCAGGGATCACGGCCGCGTGCCGGCCCACACCAATGGCCAGGGATCACGGCCGCGTGCCGGTCCATACCACTGGCCGTGGATCACGGTCGTGCTCTAGTTGATAATCATGTGTGCGGGTTTCCACAAGAAGTCGGTATTCGCCGGAGTCGCCTGATGGCGAGTGTCAGGCGGCGACGTGCGATTCGACCAACCGCCAGTGGACGCTGCACGTGGGGTCGGGGTCTGGGTCGTGGTCGTGGTCGGGGTCGGGGTCGGGGTCGGGGTCGGGGTCGGGGTCGGGGTCGGGGTCGGGGTCGGGGTCGGGGTCGGGGTCGGGGTCGGGGTCGGGGTCGGGGTCGGGGTCGGGGTCGGGGTCGGGGTCGGGGTCGGGGTCGGGGTCGGGGTCGGGGTCGGGGTCGGGGTCGGGGTCGGGGTCGGGGTCGGGGTCGGGGTCGGGGTCGGGGTCGGGGTCGGGGTCGGGGTCGGGGTCGGGGTCGGGATCGGGATCGGAATCGGGATCGGGATCGGAATCGGAATCGGAATCGGAATCGGGATCGAGGCTCCCCCAATTCAATTCAGCTCAGCTCAATTCAGCCCAGTCCAGTCCAGTCCAGTCCAGTCCAGTCCAGTCCAGCCCAGCCTCAAGCTGACCACTCAGGTTCACCCTCGAGCACGTTGTACGGACCCTCCTTCACCCTACTCACTCATTATCTGCACTCTTGAACATGTCACCCTCGGGCAAAGCGATTGCAGAGGCTGGTCCAGAACGTCGTGCCGCCCACCAGAGAGTCAATCAATCGGGGGAAGTCCAGTCCACGCCCACCCACGAGAGTCACCGCCCCTCGGGCACCCGGCCGGAGGTTCAGGGTGGCGGATCCTCGAGCTCAGCCTCAGCCTGTTCGAACTCCCCACCAAGCCGGCGGAGGACAGTCGTTGACCGTCCGAACTGAGGTTGTTGTCATCCAGCTTGAGCTGGCCTGGTGCCTCTGGAGAAGACCGCTGACCGTAGAGTCGATGAGGTACGTCTGCAGAGGAGAGGAGTCCACTGCCATGTGGATGCCTGCCTGCCCGGGCCTGCCTTCCGGGGCCTGTCGACCTGCTTGGGCCTGCCTGTCAGAGCCTGTCGGCCTGCCTGTCGGCCTGCCTGTCGGGGCCTGTCGGCCTGCCTGCCGGGGCCTGTCGGGGCCTGTCGGCCTGCCTGCCGGAGCCTGTCGGCCTGTCTGCCGGGGCCTGTCGGCCTGCTCGGGCCTGCCTGTCGGGGCCTGTCGGGGCCTGTCGGCCTGCCTGCCGGGGCCTGTCGGCCTGCCTGTCAGAGCCTGTCGGCCTGCCTGCCGGGGCCTGTCGGCCTGCTCGGGCCTGCCTGCCGGGGCCTGTCAGCCTGCCTGCCGGGGCCTGTCAGCCTGCTCGGGACCGCCTGCTCGGGCCTGCCTGCTGGGCCGGTCGGCCTGCAGGGGTCGGCGGTTGGCATGCTCGAGACTGCCTTCCGGGGCCTGTCGGCCTGCTCGGGCCTGCCTGTCAGAGCCTGTCGGCCTGCCTGCCGGAGCCTGTCGGCCTGTCTGCCGGGGCCTGTCGGCCTGCTCGGGCCTGCCTGTCGGGGCCTGTCGGGGCCTGTCGGCCTGCCTGCCGGGGCCTGTCGGCCTGCTCGGGACCGCCTGCTCGGGCCTGCCTGCTGGGCCGGTCGGCCTGCAGGGGTCGGCGGTTGGCATGCTCGAGACTGCCTGCCGGGCCGGTGGTCGGCCTGCTCGGGCCTGCCTGCCGGGCCGGTAGTCGGCCTGCTCGGGCCTGCCTGCAGGGGTCGGCGGTCGGCCTGCTCGGGCCTGCCTGCAGGGACCAGTCGGCCTGCTCGGGCCTGCCAGCCCGTGTCACCATCGATCACAGCCCAGACGTCGAGGAGCGATGACCGTATACGGATGGCCATTGTAATGACGACAACCTGGCGACCCGTTATGGAAGCACGCTGGCGTCGACTGGCGACGTGCCGTGCTCTCTTGCGTCACGTCTTCTCTCCGACCTCGTTCTCCATCTCATCTCCGTCTCCTCTCTCCGTGTCAGTCTTCTTCACCGCGGACTTTGCTCCAGATTCCGCGTCTCTGATTCTATCATTGTCTCTTTCTCGCCATGTATCTATCACGTGTCTGTATCGAACCCAAACTCTGACTGCATTCGTCAGCCTCTGTCTCTGTCTCTATTTCACCTCTGTCTCTCTTTTCCTCTTGCTAGTCCGTCATCATCTTTGTCTCAGGCTTTGTTTTCGTGTCCTCTGTCTGGACCGCCGCCTTGGCCTCAGCCGCCGCCTCCATCTCTGTCTTAATATTCGTCTCTGACTGTTTCCGTCTGCACCCGGTCCGTAACTTCGACCCGGGACCCATCGGCACACCTTCCTAGAGATGCTGATCCCAATGTGACATACCGGCGCACGTTTTCTGGTCTGCCTGTCTTCTGTCTCTGCTCGGGGGTTCACTCACGTTTTGTCTTCAGGCTGATGGCACTTTGTGCTATATACAATTGCGATAGCTGTCACTGAGATGAGGCATGCACTGCTTTATCCCCGGGTTTGCAACCAATGTATGCACCATACAGCTGCTCTGTGTATGCGCCACTCTTCGGAGCCTCTGGAGCGTTGCCAAAACACGTCCCCAGTCTTCCGGCCATCCGCGTGTGGTTGGCTGGTTGTGTGGTTGGCTGGTTGTGTGTGTGGTTGGTTGCGTGGCCGCCGGCGCCGTCAGATCTGTGGTCGGCTGACCTCCCCGGTGTTCCGACCCGTATTAACGCCACCCACCACACGTCTGCGAGCGATTGCCGAGCACGTTTGCTGTGTCAGTAGGGGCGCGGTGCACCGCAGCTCTCCGGCCCAGCCCGTCTGGTGCACCGTGCAAGTCACGCTGTGCACAGTGCAGCCGCGCTGTCCTTCCTGCGATATTCGCAGTAGCTGCCCATACGCAGACGGTCGGCCGGCTGGTAGCCTTGACAACGTGTTTGCTGCAGTCGCGCTGCCCTCGCACTGTCCTACGCAGTGGTGCAACTGCGCGGCCGGGCGGCGCGAGCCAATATCCCGGCTCTGAGCCATTGTTTTGGTGTCGCGTGGTGATGGCGCACGGTTTCGACGGGCTGTGAGCATGGTTGCTATCTAAGCCCGCTTCATACGCGGCACTGGTGGCGATCTGAGCGCCAGCGGAGCGGGGCCGTGAAAAGTTAAAGCATATCAACACCTGCTAGCATCGCCGCAAATCTGACAACAACAGAGAAATCTGGCGACAGCAGAGCGAAACTGGAGCATAAAAGCCTGCGAAAAGCCGCCATTTTCTGTCGATCGCGAAGCGTTGAAGGTGCGGTCTTCGCGTGTGAAAGTCATGGTATGCACATGCATACTAATTGTCCATAGTCTATCCACAGAAATGAATTTGGGAGTGATTTAGTGTCCTGAGTGTCAAGGAAAGTGAGTGATTTTCCATTGAAAATCGACAGTAAACATTTGAATTCCAGGACCCAAAATTGGGGTACTGATGCTTTGGTACGCCTTTGCTCAAGTTCTAGGCAACATGTCTTGAGTTATAGCCGCCTAGTGGAGGTTAATTATATCCTAAAAATTAAGTTTTCACGTCCATGCAAATTTCATCTATTTTGGCACCCTGCAGGAAAGCTTTGGGTCTAAACCATTTTTCATTGTCAACTAATCTCATTCATACTTGCTGATAATTCAAATATTAGAAAGTACCAGGGTGTGTTGTTTCATATACCTTTGAGGGAGCACGTGCCCCCCTCAATGTTGGCTTTACCCCCCCCAATAATTTCAACTTTTAACATGGGACATTATGAAGTGTGCCCCAAAATCCGTTTGGCCCTTCATGTATTTTGCTCCCCCACAATTTTTAGAAGCCAACACCCATGGAAGGTGCAATGTTGAAATATGGACAGGTATAGGTCTTTCCAGGCAACAACGTACCTACCGTGGCCTGTGTATACACAACTACGTAGGTACGTAGAAGGTATGTACCTACCTCTCAGTCATGGGCGCAAAATGAACAATGCAGTCGACGCGCCCTAAAGCACAAATGCACCACCACCTACCTCTCAGTCGTTTCAACTTCTCTTATTTCCTGCTTCTCCAAAGCTAGGGCTTGGCTAGATACGTACTTACCGATGTGGTTTTGCTTCCAGTTTCACAACCAATACATTTATTTCGGCGAATAATCACTTTTGCCATCCTCACTGAGCGAAAAAGCACCTGTCGTCGATACCCACCTCGCACCCGCTCACTTGTGCTCCACGCTTCGATCAAAAAGTTGAAAAAGTGGAATCAAACTTCTCAACTCAAACGGATACGTTCACGTGGTCAGGAGCGTCTTCCCGTCGCACTTCCGACCCTTCAAATTCCCCGCTTCACCCTGCCCGCCAGTCGTCCCTTCGTGGACAAACAACCCGTCCGGGCGTCCGACCAACCCGAGAAGGAATTCCCAACGCCCGGTGCCTGTAGCGCTCCAATAGGTCTTGGTGTACGTGTGGAGCGGGCTTCGGGCAGGAAACCACACAGCAGCTCTTGTTAATTGTGTCATCACGTGCAGTATGTTTCTCGTCGAATAGACTCTGAAATTGTGTCGCTACGTTACCGAACATTTATTTTACATCCGTTACACTGGCCATCATGAAGTTCAAGCATATCTATTGTCTACTTGAGCTTTCAATTTCATTTTCACATTCAATTATCTTACCATTCTTTTTGCTGCCGGCCTGAAATTCATCGGCAAATGTGAGTTAAACTTACTTCCAGTTTAAGTGTTGTGCTAACGAAAATGTCTGGCTATTAGCAGACGCTTTTAATAAGCCTAATGCTTCCTGTACTTTTAATGTCCAATTCCCAGTGTGAAATGCCGAGGAAAATGTAATTTTGCACAACCGACCTGTTTGATATGTATATTTAAATTACCAGTACCGGGAGGCCTGGTTTGCTCGCAGCTTCTCCCAGCTAGTTTCCATAACGCCCATTAGCACAGTCTTGGTATGTGTACTTTTGAAATGAAATGAAACGATGCGCGGTGTGAAATGAAGTGAAGCAAATATTGAAAAGTCTCTTAGCTTTGTCACCTGATTTTGCATATGATAGGAAAATATCACTGTGTCAGTAATGATCCTATTAACAGACACAGAGCAAGGCTGGCTGATTACTCAGCTGTGGAGTTGTCTCCTTGTCTCGCGCCGCCGACTCTCCTGTGGGACTTCTCATCTGGCGATGGGGTAATCCCTGTGGGCTTTGGCCCTCTGATGTGATGATGGGGCGCCCTCTGTGGGCTCTGGACCTCTGATGTGATGATGAGACGCTCTATGTGGGCTCCGGACCTCTGATGTGATAATGGGACGCTCTGTGTGGGCTCTGGACATCTGATGTGACGATGGGGCGCCCTCTGTGAGCTCTGGACCTCTGATGTGATGATGGGACGCTCTGTGTGGGCTCCGGACCTCTGATGTGATGATGGAACGCTCTCTGTGGACTCCGGACCTCTGATGTGATGATGGGACGCTCTCTGTGGACTCCGGACCTCTGATGTGATGATGGGACGCTCTCTGTGGGCTCCGGACCTCTGATATGATGATGGGACGCTCTCTGTGGGCTCCGGACCTCTGATATGATGATGGGACGCTCCCTGTGGACTCCGGACCTCTGATGTGATGATGGGACGCTCTCTGTGGGCTCCGGACCTCTGATGTGATGATGGGAAGCTCTCTGTGGACTCCGGACCTCTGATGTGATGATGGGACGCTCTCTGTGGACTCCGGACCTCTGATGTGATGATGGGACGCTCTCTGTGGGCTCCGGACCTCTGATATGATGATGGGACGCTCTCTGTGGGCTCCGGACCTCTGATATGACGAGGGGACGCCCTCTGTGGGCTCTGGACCTCTGATATGACGAGGGGACGCCCTCTGTGGACTCTGGACCTCTGATGTGACGACGGGACGCTCTCCGTGGCACCGGGTCGTAACTGCTGCCGGCGTCAGACTCAGGGACACACACCGGAACCGGCTAATTGGCCGTCGTTTGCATGATAATCGGCCCCGTATTAAGGCAGCGGCCTCCGATTTGACGGTCTATTATTGCACCTGGAGCGTGGAGCAGCGAGCCACGTCCAGGCTGTACCATGAGTCAGGTCCAGGCTATACCAGCAGTCAGGTCCAGATTAAACCAGCGTGTCAGGTCCAGGCTATACCAGCGAGTTAGATTCAGGCTATACCAGCAGTCAGGTCCAGGCTAAACCAGCGCGTCAGGTCCAGGCTATACCAGGGTGTCAGGTCCAGGCTAAACCAGCGCGTCAGGTCCAGGCTATACCAGGGTGTCAGGTCCAGACTAAACCAGCGCGTCAGGTCCAGGCTATACCAGCGAGTTAGATCCAGGCTATACCAGCAGTCAGGTCCAGGCTAAACCAGCGCGTCAGGTCCAGGCTATACCAGGGTGTCAGGTCCAGGCTAAACCAGCGCGTCAGGTCCAGGCTATACCAGCAGTCAGGTCCAGATTAAACCAGCGCGTCAGGTCCAGGCTATACTAGGGTGTCAGGTCCAGGCTAAACCAGCGTGTCAGGTCCAGGCTAAACCAGCGCGTCAGGTCCAGGCTATACCAGGGTGTCAGGTCCAGGCTAAACCAGTGAGTCAGGCCCACGCTAAGCCAGTGAGTCAGGCCCACGCTAAGCCAGTGAGTCAGGCCCACGCTAAGCCAGTGAGTCAGGCCCACGCTAAGCCAGTGAGTCAGGCCCACGCTAAGCCAGTGAGTCAGGCCCACGCTAAGCCAGTGAGTCAGGCCCACGCTAAGCCAGTGAGTCAGGCCCACGCTAAGCCAGTGAGTCAGGCCCACGCTAAGCCAGTGAGTCAGGCCCACGCTAAGCCAGTGAGTCAGGCCCACGCTAAGCCAGTGAGTCAGGCCCACGCTAAGCCAGTGAGTCAGGCCCACGCTAAGCCAGTGAGTCAGGCCCACGCTAAGCCAGTGAGTCAGGTTCAGGCTGAATTAGCGCGCCAGATGCAGGCTAGACCAGCACGTCAGATCCGGGCTAAACCAGCACGCCAGATCCAAAATAAACAAGTGAGTCAAGTCCAGGCTAAACCAGCGAGTCACATTAAGGCCGAACGCGCGAATCAGATCCAGGATATACCATCGAGCCTGATGCAGAGTACGCCATCGAGTCAGATGCAGAATCCACCAACGAATCCAGTCCAGGGTGAACCGCGCCACGTACCCGGCATCTGCAGGGGCACCGCGCCACGTACAGGGCATCTGCAGGGTGCGTTGTTAGTATGTATGTCCTGCCTACATCAATTTAAATCCAGTTTGCACCATCCACGCGGGTATGTACCGAAACAGAGTTCGGTGCGAAATTATACATATGTGGATTCAGGATATACGTGGGTATAGTCCGGTGCAATCAGGTTCGGCGAAGCCCAATCGGATCCAGGCAGAAACTGGATCCAGACTGAGCCATGGGACAGATCCAGGCCACACCAGCGTCACCACAGTACGGTTGCCAGGTGGAGTTTGTACGGAGGCCGTGTTGGCGTGCAGCCCCCCCCCGTGCAGTGCATATGACCGGGAGCAGTCGGGTTTCGGCCCACATCGGCGCGATCGTCGCCGTATTGTGTGTCGCCCGGCAAGGACCGACTCCGGGGTGACGTGGTACGGCCGGTCACGCCATCGGCCGGCCGTCGCCGTATTGTGTGTCACCCGGCAAGGACCGACTCCGGGGTGACGTGGTACGGCCGGTCACGCCATCGGCCGGCCGTCGCCGTATTGTGTGTCACCCGGCAAGGACCGACTCCGGGGTGACGTGGTACGGCCGGTCACGCCATCGGCCGGCCGTCGCCGTATTGTGTGTCACCCGGCAAGGACCGACTCCGGGGTGACGTGGTACGGCCGGTCACGCCATCGGCCGGCCGTCGCCGTATTGTGTGTCACCCGGCAAGGACCGACTCCGGAGTGACGTGGTACGGCCGGTCACGCCATCGGCCGGCCGTCGCCGTATTGTGTGTCGCCCGGCAAGGACCGACTCCGGGGTGACGTGGTACGGCCGGTCACGCCATCGGCCGGCCGCACCGGACACGGCGGCGACGTGCCGCTCAGGTAGCCGCCCAACACGTGCGCCACGTGTCCCGTGCCGGCCCCGTGCGGCACGTCGCGGCTGCAGCGGCGGCGACGACGCGGCAGTTTCCGGAGCCAGCGCGCGGTCGGCGATGTCGGGTCACGTAGGGCGTCAGGGTGACAACGAGGCGTCAGGGTAGCACCGAGGCGTTAGGGTAACACCGTGGAGTCGAGGAACACCGAGGAATCAGGGTAACAACGTGGAGTCGGGGAACACCGAGGCGCCTGGGTAACACCATGGAGTCGAGGGACACCGAGACGTCAGGGTAACAACGTGGAGTCGGAGAACAGCAAGGCGTTAGGATAACAACGTGCAGTCGGGGACACCGAAGCGTGAGGGTAACGTGGAGTCAGGGAACACCGAGGCGTCGGGGTAACATCGTGGAGTCGGGGAACACTGAGGAGTCAGGGAACACCGAAGCGTCAGGGTAACAACGTGAAGTCAGGGAATACCGAGGCGTTAGGGTAACACTGTGGAGTCAGGAAACACCGAGGAGTCTGGGGACACCGAGGCGCCAGCAGTGCCCTACCATTATGAAATTTGATTGGAAACCCACACTTAATGACAGTTCTTTGACATCGCTTTTTCCTTTTACTATCATTAAGTGCCACTGTAGCATTTATTGCAGGTTGTGAGTGATATAGGGGTTTTTAATAGCGCAAAGCCCCTATATTCTGCAGGCTTTTGACAGTAGAACTGCCCTGATTGGCAAAGGCAACAGAAACACTACCTACACCATCACCATTTTCAAACAATCAACAAAGGTCATTACAAATTAGTCATCAATAGGCATTATGCATATATATTTGCTCCTTTTTTACATCTGACAACTTTTTTGACATCCCCTCCCTTCCACTGTGCAAAAATCAACTTGATGACACTGGGTGCCAGGGTTAGGCCACACCGAGGCGCCAGAGTAGCACTGTTGAGTCGAGGGGGCAAGTAGTCTAGGGATAAGTTGCCCGTCTCACAATCGAATGATTGTGGGTTCGAGTATCACCTGTCGCTACTCTTCGCCCGCGACCAATAGGCGTGAGAGATTGGCGACGCTACATGACTCAACGGTCGACGTGTCGTAAAACCAATAACCACCACCAATAACCACCACCAATAACCACCATCAATAACTACCATCAATAACCACCAGCACCGTTGAGTCAGAGAGCCCTGAGGTGCCAGGGTAACACCATGTAGTCAGGGTAGCGCCATAGACATAGACATATACATTTATTAGAACCTTCCACAACACATTCGTGGCTATTACGATTCCTCGTCTTGTAGATAAAACGATAAGAGTAGGATACAATTTTGTTAAAACACTGCGATGACAACCATTCCAAATTCACATTCTCACCAGTCTCACATAACACCAGGCAATAGCTAACTCATGCCAAACATATCCATCAAGATGGCCTGATATGCCGTTTCAGCGCCGCACCAACCGCCGTGGAATCAGGGTAACTCCGTGGAGTGAAGGTAACGCCGAGGTGCCAGGGAACACCGAGGAGTCTGGAAACACCGAGGTGCCAGGGAACACCGATGAGTCTGGAAACACCGAAGCGTCAGAATAACATCGAGACGTCAGGGTAACACCGAGGCGTCAGGATAACATTGAAACGTCAGGGTAACGCCGAGGCGTAAGGATAACATTGGGGCGTCAGGGCAACACAGAAGCATCAGGGTGACATCGACGCTTCATGGTAACATCGAGGCTTCAGGATAACGTCGAGGCACCACGGTAATATATCCAGGCGTCATGGTGATATCGAGACATAAGGATAACATGGATGCGCCAGGCTCGCACATACGGCACCACTGGCTCGCGCCGACTACTTGAAAGCTACACAGTTCATCAGGGGCGCTCTTGAATGCTGCACATGGTGTGGCTGAACATTATGCGGGATGCTCATTGCCCATTCATAGGCGCCCATGCTAAGTTCAAGAATGCCTTGCGAACTCCAGGGGCGCTGTAAAAGTTTTATCCCCAATAGCATTCCATTCTGCACGCGTGTCGGCCGCTTTGTAAGGCGGGCAGCTCCTGTCGCCGTGGTGTGTGGTGGCGGCCTCACCTGAGTGGTTCAGCACGGGCAGATATGTGGAGTCGAGACGCGCGAAGGTTGGGTTCCGCCGATGTCGCGCGGCCTTCGCGCGGTGTCGCCACTTATCCGATGTCTGTACGCCTTCAGCTCGCGATAATCGAGGGGAGGGCGACAGTCTGGCAGATGGGGATGTCGAGAGAGGAGGTGGGGTATTGTTCGCTTTGTCTGAAGCGCAGCAATGCGTGAGTGAGATTCGCCGGCAGACGAGAGTGCGATCGATGTGTGGCACGCAGCGAGGAGTGCGGTGTGTAGCCCTCTGAGCGGTGAGACGGTCCCTTCTCAACTTCCAAGAATTTTGTTTCTGCAGAGGGTGAGGAAAATATAATACGCACTCGATACTAATGATATGTGATGGCACCGTTGCTATGCGACGGCTTCTGGCGTTCTTGGTGCAGAATCGCCATGCAGTAAGACCGCCCTTGAACTCTGATCCCACCTTAGGCCTACCGAGTAGTTCCACGCAGGATGTCTAGAAGTCCTGATATGCCCACTGGAGCCACAATTGTGCTTTTTCTGTTTAATCACAGTGCATGTACGCTTCAACCTGCTTGCAACCGAAAGAGCAAAAATCCAGCATGAATACACGTGCGGCCGTCCAAGGCCGAACAAGTCATCTCTAAATCTCAAGACGGAACACGTTCGCAGTCGTCAATCTGCCTGCCGTGCCGTAACGTACACGCGACACCAGCGGTTGCCAGGTGGAGGGGTGGGGAGGGGCCGCGCCAGGAACGTGCTGAGACTGAACACATTGGCAGTCGCCTGCCGTGCCGTAACGTACACGCGACACCAGCGGTTGCCAGGCGGAGGGGCAGGAGGGGCCGTACCAGGAACGTGCTGAGACTGAACACATTGGCAGTCGCCAGTCTACCTGCCGTGCCGCAACGTGCACGTCCCACCCGTGGTTGCCAGGCGGAGGGCCGGGGGGCGTGCCAGGAACGTGCGTGCCGGCTGCTCGTCTCGACAGCGTGGGGAGCAATACGATCTTCCTGGGCGTTTCCAATTCGAGTCCAGCTGTTGATTTCGTGCCGAACGCTGCCACCTATACGCTGACGTGGGCCAGGTGCTGAGACTGGCTGGCCGGCTGCCAGCTGCCGACCGCCGGCTGCCGACCGCCAGCTGCCGACCGCCAGCTGCCGACCGCCAGCTGCCGACCGCCAGCTGCCGACCGCCAGCTGCCGACCGCCAGCTGCCGGCTGCCAGCTGCCGGCTGCCAGCTGCCGGCTGCCAGCTGCCGACCGCCAGCTGCCGGCTGCCAGCTGCCGGCTGCCGGCTGCCAGCTGCCGGCTGCCAGCTGCCGACCGCCAGCTGCCGACTGCCAGCTGCCGGCTGCCAGCTGCCGACCGCCGGCTGCCGACCGCCAGCTGCCGACCGCCGGCTGC
The DNA here is from genome assembly GCA_034440615.1 of Ashinkailepas kermadecensis. NCBI lineage: Eukaryota > Metazoa > Arthropoda > Thecostraca > Neolepadidae > Ashinkailepas > Ashinkailepas kermadecensis. The sequence goes on from JAOTOM010005175.1 coordinate 601,880, forward strand.
CGACCGCCAGCTGCCGACCGCCAGCTGCCGGCTGCCAGCTGCCGGCTGCCAGCTGCCGGCTGCCAGCTGCCGGCTGCCAGCTGCCGGCTCGGCCAGACGACAGCCTCCCATGTCTGGGAAGACAGCCAGTGACGGCCGTGACCTGGCGACACGAGCTGTCCTCAGTGGTCCTCAAGTCCTCAGTGGTCCTCAAGTCCTCAGTGGTCCTCAAGTCCTCAGAATCACGGCTGGTGCTCGGCACTGCGCTCACCTCTGAACTGCTGGCTGGTCCGCTTTCATCTATTCTCAAATAGGTGTGTCCATTAGCTGAGTGGGATCACTATTATGTAAGCAGAGCAATGATGATGACGACGATGATGATGATTGGCAGGACGATGGGAATGACCATTAGATACGCATCCATAATCTGTGAGAAGGCAAGATGTTTATGTTTTTTGTGGCAAAACATGCCAGCCTGGATATTAAACGTGAAGTTTAGAAGTTAGCTGGTAGAAGTTAGCGTTCTCCCATGGTGTTAACTCGAGTGTGACATCTCGATTCGATTAGTGACAGGGGGCTCACACATGGGCCAACTGAATTGTAGTTTCGTTACCAGTGCGGTGAATGTAGGCACACTGAAAGTGGGCTCGATTTGTTGTGTTTGTATTTGTATGTTGTGTTCTTTTGGCGATATTGTCATGTGGAGAGGAAAAGTCGTGTCATGTTCCGAGAGGGTACATTCCGTTCTTTTTGTGACATCAGCAATTCACTTCCGTACTTTCAGTGCGTTTTTGAATTTGTCAACAAGCAGTATGCTTACAGTCATTGTGAAACAGCATCATTCAACCCTCCAGCCTGAAATAATATCATAATTTCCCGGAGAGGGTGATGTTCGGGATGTCAGAATTCCAGGAGCAAACTATTTTTGTCCAGGCCTACACCGAGCACGGGAAGCCCATAATGTGGGAACTGAGGATGTGAGCTGCTCTGCTAAAGCAGCTGGTGTCTCCACACTCCTGAAAAATTGCACGTCCTCCGATTAAAAGCTCAGGAGGATTGCTTAATAACGGGTGTAAATTGCCACCAAATGAGTGCTTGCCGTAGTGCTCCCGGTGTTTGTCTACCGAGAATAGTCTCGACGCGTGTAGAACGAACTGACGGCTCCGACGTCGGTCCAGTCGGGGGCGGGCCAGGCATTTGAAACTCGACCACACCCCCACGACCATTTGATCACTTGGCCGTACACAAAACGAATGCATTCAAAGTCGGCAATAGCGCATCGCGAGGTATTGGTGTCGATGCGCTTTTGCCGAGCATTACTCACGTGTAAGCATCGTCGTTGTTACACACAACCTGGCGAAAAGGCAATTTCAATACTGGAACCTCGACATGTGGTAGGAACGCACCTAGTATAGTGATGTGTAATATATATATATATATATATATATATATATATATATATATATATATATATATATATATATATATATATATGCATATGTATAGACACACATAAACCGATGTTGTTTTTCATGCATCACTTGCAGTCGCACTCAGATGGGGGATGGGGAGGGGAGGGGTACACCTAGACGAGAGAATCCACCGGCCAATGCATCGAACATTCCATCTGAACTTTGGCATCCGCCGCCTCCGGCGAATTTTTAGACGGCCTGTACCCGTATTCAGCACTCATTTGGCACCAATATGTACCAGCTGCACTGTATTGTCGGCACTTCGATGCCATCTGTCTTCGGTCAGAACGACACCTGAAGGCGCCATCGGTCAAAGGAAAGCTATAGCTCCTGTAATGGTGCAACTGCACACCTGCGGTACAACTTGAGCCAGCAATGGGTTCGCTCAATATATGTTTTTGTGTTTCAAGTTCGATTTATACTTGGGTGTGCACTGTCCTTTTATTTTACAGTCGGTGTCATTCCCAGCCGTACACAGTCAGTTTGAATCCAAGTCTGACCTCACTTAGCTGCTTGGTATCGCTTTACCTATGGTTGATCTGGGTTCTGGTATTGATTCAATCCCTGTTTTTTGTTTATAAGAGCTGGATCTATAAACTAAATCCCGTGCTATGTTTTTTCAGGAACTGATGCATTTGATTATTTAATTATTCATTTGATAACAGTCCGTGCAGCATTGGATACGCACACACGCACACACACACGCAAACACACGTACACACATCACACACACACACACACACATACACATACACACACACACACATACACACTGCAGATACATATTTGTAGATATATATATATATATATATATATATATATATATATATATATATATATATATATATATATATATATATTATATAAGTGTATACATATAACAATACCACTTCCTTTGGAAATCCGTTCATTACCTTTAATCAGATTTTTGACGGTCCTCGTGTGTACCGGGATTCTGAATTAGCCCCCTGCTTGGCTATCATTTGCACGACAGCAGACGCTGCGTGCCCTGCCTGTTGTGATTTCTCACCGACCAAGAGCGCCAGCCACCACAAGCTCTGAAATGGATCCGCTGGAATAAATCATCGCTGCCAAGGTACTGACAAAATATTAATGCCATCCAGGGCGTTGGTGTTGGTCAGATTCATCGATCGGAAGCCTCGTCCGTTTCATCAGCTCATTGCTGCCGGACGAGGAGGAGAAGAACAAAGCAGGTCTCGGGCGCGGCATCCCTTCGCGACGGTTTTGGCGCCAACTCTGCCCGCCGATTGTAGCGGCGCTCCAGCGCCATGGATAACATAATGAAGTTCATCAGTACGGGATGTCTTGTACGGCAGCTAAGTTAATTAATCGGCACCCTCGGGTGGCGACCACCAGACGTCATCACTCCACTGCTCGATAGTGGAAACCTGACACGCCTCTCGCGATTGAACAATTCGTAGTCAGGCGGCGAATGAAGTCATTATTTCGGATAAGAACTGGCAGGCTAGACCATGGGCTCGTCGGTGAATATCGTCCTTGGTCGCAGCTTCAGACTGGGGGCGGGATGGATGTTCGGGTTTGGTCTTCGCTGGTGTTGTGGAGTCGTGCGTGGTGCCCGGTACACATATTTCGTTCCGTCGCTCCAGCTTATCCATCTGACGCGCCTGCAGTCGTCTCGTCGGGCCGTACCTAGGCAGCACAGTACCGTGAGGTACTCGGACCGGAGCGACATCGTGAGGTACCCGGACCGAACTGTGCCGTGATGTACCCGAGCCGTACTGTACCCGAACCGTGCTGTACCATATTTCCGAACCGGGACGGTACCGTGAGGAACCTGAGCCATACTGTGCCGTGGGATATCCGGCTTTGACTGTACCCAGTGAGGTACCTGGACCGGAGTGGCCCTTCTGGTACCCCGGTCAAACCGTACCTGACCAGCTCACCAGCTACCGAGCCGGCCGACTGTCGGCCGCCAGGGTCTGACGGTCCAGGACGCAGCCCTGTCCACGGCACGGCGGCCAACACCATCACCTGACCTGGCGACGATGGCGTGAGTCGAGGTCAGCCCTGTTTGGCCGACGATCACTATGGCTACGAGCTGGCATTGATCTATTTCTCCAAGCGGGCGGCGGTGGCTGTCGGGGCGGCTGGCGGGGCGGCTGGCCGGCTGACCGTGCCAGCACCTCGCACACAGCCGCACGCAAACCTACCCGATGGGTGGCTTCACTTGTGACGGCGCCTCACAGGGGAGTCCACGGATGCAGGTGTCGCCGCTCGAGGATGTTCTGCGAGCGGTCACCCGAGGGTGCCGATTAATTAACTTAGCTGCGGTACAAGACATCCCGTACTGATGAAGTTCATTATGTTATCCATGGCGCCCAACGCCGCTACAGTCGGCGGGCGGAGTTGGAGCCACTTCGGACGAGCCTGGCCTGTGGCAGCTCGGTGTGAATGTGGGCTGGATGAAATTTGCGGGTGGTGGATTAACTGGTTGATGTGGGCAAGACCGCGATGCCTATGCATGTGCCTGGATCCGAATGTTGCAAGCTTCCGAGTGGAATGTGAAGAGGTACGCCGCGTGTCCTCCACATGTTTTGCGCTGGGTCTTTTAATACTGACTACGACTGTAGTATGCCTTGCAAGTGGAAGTCCGAAGACAGTCTTGGATGCTAAATGGGAACATTACATGCAGTATGTATATGCCTAATGTATCCGTGACATTATCAAGTCATTCTAATTAGGAAGGTGTGCAGTGAGTGTATCATTTCCCAAGGCCCCAAAAACAACTACAAAATTCCAGCTGTTGGGTTTCTTTGCCGGATGCCTTTCTCGACACATACTTTGCCGGACTGGTGCCTTTCCTTCTTGGATGTTTCGCTGTTTGCTGACCCACAACTACCTCAAGTATGGTCGGCAGGTGTGGCTGCCTTGAATTAGTGCCCATTCTGAGCAGTGACCATCGCGGATACCAAACCATGGAACCCATTCCATTGTAAGATGGTGGCCCTCCTAAGATCGGTAATATCCGGCACAACACACTCCATGCGATTCTAGGTCAGAACAAAAATTTCCCACCGAGCCGTTCGGGACCATGTTTATTGTCTATATCTGGTGGGTGGCAACGTCTCATGCTGGTGGCTAGCATTCTGGGAATTCGATAATCACTCAGGTGTGAGTTGTCAACAATCAGGAGTTCCTGCGAAGTTGGATTGGGCCGATGCTGACGTTGAATCGTTTGGGAATTGGCTCGTGACACGGAGGGTGGTCTTCAGACCAAGTTTGTGATGAGCTTAGTTCGCAGTAAGTGCCGGGAATAAGTGTAGCTTTCGGTGACTTTCTCAATGCCCCGAAAATCCCTACGCCTGTCGCCCGTAATGAGATGCGATTACGAAAGCCCTGGGTATGTATGTTCTCCAATATAACGATATTTTCATCAGGCATGTTTTTGGACGCCAGAGAAAATTCGATTATCCCAACCGTGGTTTACGACACTGCTTCGTTTGTGCTGCACGGTCTCGCCCGCCAGTGTTATTGAAAACCTCCAGAATCCGGATCCAATTCTGTTCAATAAGCCAGCATGTTTTATATCTATGATATTGCATTCCGTCTTGTCATTATCGTTTATGTCATCGAACCATTCCTATCCTGATCATTTTGTCGCGATCATTATTGCTTTCAAAGTTTACGATACGGATCTGAGATGTATCACATCATGAAGCCAGGTTCAGAATCGAATCTCAATGTTTTTGTTGTCCGAAAGTTTTCCCAGATTCATGGGCTAGGTTTGTCGATGCATATTTCCGAATGGAAGACCTACGCCAAGGCCGTTTCAGTATCCCTTCCGCGTGGAACTCAGGATAAGCCTATGCGTTTTATTGAAGGACCCCATGAGAGGTCTGTGGTGAACTCTTCCAGATCCGAAAATCCTTCTTGCATCACGAAGCATGTCTTCTGGATCATGTGGCACATTTTTGAACCCAAGTGCGTGTTGCAGACAAAGCTTTCTCCCATCGCCTACCATTGTGGGATTTGTCGTTGGGGCTGTTAATTTGACCGCTCGGCGGTGCCGCGTGGTCGGGTGTGATCGGGCCTGACCGCCAGCCGCAGCAGCGGGTCAGTGGTGCCACGTGGTCGGGTGTGATCGGGCCTGACCACCAGCCGCAGCAGCGGGTCGGTGGTGCCGCGTGGTCGGGTGTGATCGGGCCTGACCGCCAGCCGCAGTAGCGGGTCAGTGGTACCGCGTGGTCGGGTGTGATCGGGCCTGACCGCCAGCCGCAGCAGCGGGTCGGTGGTACCGCGTGGTCGGGTGTGATCGGGCCTGACCGCCAGCCGCAGTAGCGGGTCAGTGGTGCCGCGTGGTCGGATGTGATCGGGCCTGACCACCAGCCGCAGTAGCGGGTCGGTGGTGCCGCGTGGTCGGGTGTGATCGGGCCTGACCACCAGCCGCCGTAGCGGGTCAGTGGTACCGCGTGGTCGGGTGTGATCGGACCGACCGCCACCGCAGCCGGGTCGGTGGTGCCGCGTGGTCGGGTGTGATCGGGCCTGACCGCCAGCCGCAGTAGCGGGTCAGTGGTGCCGCGTGGTCGGATGTGATCGGGCCTGACCACCAGCCGCAGCAGCGGGTCAGTGGTGCCGCGTGGTCGGGTGTGATCGGGCCTGACCACCAGCCGCAGCAGCGGGTCAGTGGTACCGCGTGGTCGGGTGTGATCGGGCCTGACCACCAGCCGCAGTAGCGGGTCGGTGGTACCGCGTGGTCGGGTGTGATCGGGCCTGACCGCCAGCCGCAGAGGCTATGGTCGGTGGTCCCGCGTGGGTGTTGACCACCAGCCGCAGTAACGGGTCAGTGGTACCGCGTGGTCGGGTGTGATCGGGCCTGACCACCAGCCGCAGTAGCGGGTCAGTGGTACCGCGTGGTCGGGTGTGATCGGGCCTGACCGCCAGCCGCAGCAGCGGGTCAGTGGTGCCGCGTGGTCGGGTGTGATCGGGCCTGACCACCAGCCGCAGAAGCTGGTCGGGGGGTACCGCGTGGTCGGGTGTGATCGGGCCTGACCACCAGCCGCAGCAGCGGGTCAGTGGTGCCGCGTGGTCGGGTGTGATCGGGCCTGACCACCAGCCGCAGTAGCGGGTCGGTGGTGCCGCGTGGTCGGGTGTGATCGGGCCTGACCGCCAGCCGCAGCAGCGGGTCAGTGGTGCCGCGTGGTCGGGTGTGATCGGGCCTGACCACACAGTAGTGGTGGTGGTCGTGGTGGAGTGTGGGCCCCAGCCGCAGCAGCGGGTCAGTGGTGCCGCGTGGTCGGTGGGCCTGACCACCAGCCGCAGCAGCGGGTCGGTGGTGCCACGTGGTCGGGTGTGATCGGGCCTGACCGCCAGCCGCAGCAGCGGGTCAGTGGTGCCGCGTGGTCGGGTGTGATCGGGCCGGACCGCCAGCCGCAGTAGCGGGTCGGTGGTACCGCGTGGTCGGGTGTGATCGGGCCTGACCGCCAGCCGCAGTAGCGGGTCAGTGGTGCCGCGTGGTCGGGTGTGATCGGGCCGGACCGCCAGCCGCAGTAGCGGGTCAGTGGTGCCGCGTGGTCGGGTGTGATCGGGCCGGACCACCAGCCGCAGTAGCGGGTCGGTGGTGCCGCGTGGTCGGGTGTGATCGGGCCTGACCACCAGCCGCAGTAGCGGGTCGGTGGTGCCGCGTGGTCGGGTGTGATCGGGCCTGACCGCCAGCCGCAGCAGCGGGTCGGCGGTGCCGTGATCGCATCGGCTCTGTGTTCAGCCGGCCCGTATCGACAGGCGGCGGTCCTTGGGAGACTCCAGGCGACGGACGTGCAGTCGTCCGCTGTGGGTCAGACGTGTGCCCGGCGGACCAGTCGGTCAGACATGTGCCAGGCGGACCAGTCGGTCAGACGTGTGCCCGGCGGACCAGTCGGTCAGACATGTGACAGGCGGACCAGTCGGTCAGACATGTGACAGGCGGACCAGTCGGTCAGACGTGTGCCCGGCGGACCAGTCGGTCAGACGTGTGCCCGGCGGACCAGTCGGTCAGACGTGTGCCCGGCGGACCAGTCGGTCAGACATGTGACAGGCGGACCAGTCGGTCAGACGTGTGCCCGGCGGACCAGTCGGTCAGACGTGTGCCCGGCGGACCAGTCGGTCAGGCGTGTGCCCGGCGGACCAGTCGGTCAGACATGTGACAGGCGGACCAGTCGGTCAGACGTGTGCCCGGCGGACCAGTCGGTCAGACGTGTGCCCGGCGGACCAGTCGGTCAGACGCGTGCCCGGCGGACCAGTCGGTCTCGCTCGGCGGTGAGCCGCCGCGCCACTGCTCGTTTCCAGCGGTGAATCACTCAGTAATCACTGGCCCCTTTGTGTTAAAGCTTCCGGGCGAACGGAGACTTTGCTCTTTTGTATGCTCGCAAGCAACTTCGTGTTGCGATAGTGGGTGGGTGACGAATCGCTTGTCGCTGTACAGATGCGATAGTTGTGGGTGACGAATCGCTTGTCGTTGTATAGATGAAGTTTATGGGTATATTTCGGCCATATAATGTAATGTAGTCTGCCCTTTGCATTGATGAACGCCTCTAGTTTCGCATGGAATTGCTAAGCAACACTGATACGGGTGCCATCTAGCCACTGGTAGTTGATGAACCCCTAAGCCCAAATGGTTGATCATGTGTTGCCTTGTTTCCTATCGGCTTATGCGGTTCCATGGTTTCACTAACAGGCGGCGTTTTTCTACAACGTATGTGAGCATTGCGGATTATTTTTGGGCAGATCGATCTGGGGACACTTAAGATGGTCTGATGAGAGGATGGTAATTTGCGCTCAGTGTTGCAGTTGCAGGCGCTGGAATTGCAAAACGCAGAACGCAGAACAGAATGGGCAGAACGCAACACCGAATATGTCTTGGATCGGGCGATGACTGCTGTCATCGCCTGTGATTATTAAGTCATAGCAGATAGCGGTTTCGCGAAACATTTGATAAGTGTCATTTCCGAGCTGGGATGCAGTTTTTGTTTGTGTTGCCCATCACTATACTATCAGATACAAAATACGTTGACATTTTGTCATTCCCTTCGGCAGAATGGCTCATGCCCGCCTGTATTTGCCCGGTGATTGCATAGCTACATATTGACACTTGAGCGCCAGTGCTCACCAACGTTGGACCTACGATTGATCCATCGCCACACATGTGCCACATGGCTGTGCCATATGACCCTGCCGGCGAATTACCCAGCTTCACGTCAATCACTAATGCGCCAATATGCCTCTGGCTGGGCCAGCCGGCGCGATGCTGTTGGTAAGCCTGTCGACCGCCACGGCTGCCGTGGGCGGGCCGATTTCCGGTCAGGCCGGCCGCAGCGGCACCACACCCGACCCACCCGCCGACCTCACCGGCCGCCGATCAACTGGTGCGCTCATAAACATTCAGCCATCGCGTCGGGCCAGATCGGTAACTGGCTCAACGACTGTTCTCCGGGGCAGCGCCGGCAGATTGGTCGGGCAGTGTCCGCCGTCCACCGTGTACTGTTCTCCGGGGCAGCGCCGGCAGATTGGTCGGGCAGTGTCGGCCGTCCACCGTGTACTGTTCTCCGGGGCAGCGCCGGCAGATTGGTCGGGCAGTGTCGGCCGTCCACCGTGTACTGTTCTCCGGGGCAGCGCCGGCAGATTGGTCGGGCAGTGTCGGCCGTCCACCGTGTACTGTTCTCCGGGGCAGCGCCGGCAGATTGGTCGGGCAGTGTCCGCCGTCCACCGTGTACTGTTCTCCGGGGCAGCGCCGGCAGATTGGTCGGGCAGTGTCGGCCGTCCACCGTGTACTGTTCTCCGGGGCAGCGCCGGCAGATTGGTCGGGCAGTGTCCGCCGTCCACCGTGTACTGTTCTCCGGGGCAGCGCCGGCAGATTGGTCGGGCAGTGTCGGCCGTCCACCGTGTACTGTTCTCCGGGGCAGCGCCGGCAGATTGGTCGGGCAGTGTCCGCCGTCCACCGTGTACTGTTCTCCGGGGCAGCGCCGGCAGATTGGTCGGGCAGTGTCGGCCGTCCACCGTGTACTGTTCTCCGGGGCAGCGCCGGCAGATTGGTCGGGCAGTGTCGGCCGTCCACCGTGTCGACATTTCGCGAACACCCGCCCGCCCCGCCGCACTCTGTTGTGGTAATCAGCGCCGGTCGGGGACGCTCCTGCTCCACCGCACTCTGTTGTGGTAATCAGCGCCGGTCGGGCACGCTCCTGTTGTGGTAATCAGCGCCGGTCGGGGACGCTCCTGTTGTGGTAATCAGCGCCGGTCGGGGACGCTCCTGTTGTGGTAATCAGCGCCGGTCGGGGACGTTCCTGTTGTGGTAATCAGCGCCGGTCGGGGACGCTCCTGTTGTGGTAATCAGCGCCGGTCGGGGACGCTCCTGTTGTGGTAATCAGCGCCGGTCGGGGACGCTCCTGTTGTGGTAATCAGCGCCGGTCGGGGACACTCCTGTTGTGGTAATCAGCGCCGGTCGGGGACGCTCCTGTTGTGGTAATCAGCGCCGGTCGGGGACGCTCCTGTTGTGGTAATCAGCGCCGGTCGGGGACGCTCCTGTTGTGGTAATCAGCGCCGGTCGGGGACGCTCCTGCTCCGAAGCGCGGGTACTTGGTGATTCAGGGAGGGGGGGAGGGCCGTCTGCCCGGCAACAGTCGTCGTCTGGCCCAGGGTAAATCGAACATGTAATGCAAAACGCTCGCGCAACACCACCCCACTCTTGCGGAAAGCCTAAGTATGTTGCATAAACTTGCGCAGTCGGCTATTGCGTTCGCTGGATTTGCCACACGTCCAATATTTGCCTCGAAATGGTATTTAGTATTATCGAGTAAGCCAGCGCGCCTCGTGGACCCGCCCACCTATGGGAGTCACGGCGGCACGTGTGTCTCGGCCAGCAGGCGTGTGAGGGTGTCCGTGCGTGACCTTTGGCCGTGCCGGCGCCGGCCGAGTTCACCAGGCGTGCTGGCGCCGTGCGGCGCCTGTCCCCAGCTGCGATCAGAGCTCCGGGAACTGGCCGGGCCGTCTCGGCGGCGGGCCACAGTGTTCCTCGCCGAGTGGGGCGCCGCTCGGCCCACGTCCCGCCTGACCGACTGGGCGCCGTCGCCGGACGGGAAGCCGTCCGGATGACATGTGGCTCGCTGTCAGGCTGACATTTGCCCCGCTCGTCGGAGCTGTCATCGGGATGGTATGTCACTTAGGCTGGGCTGCCTTGATCTGTCAACTCACATTGTGGTTGACCCGGTATTTGTCGTGTTTTACTCGGGACAGCGGCGGTCAGGCTGCTTTTCATTCGTGTAGTACATATTTAGTTACAAAGTTGCTACATAGTTTCAACTCTGATGAGTTTCGCTCTCTGCTGAGCTGCGCTCTCTGCTGAGTTGCGCTCTCTGCTGAGCTGCGCTCTCTGCTGAGTTGCGCCCTCTGCTGAGCTGCGCTCTCTGTCGAGTTGCGCTCTCTGCTGAGCTGCGCTCTCTGTCGAGTTGCGCTCTCCGCCAAGTTGGATCTCCAGCTGCGCCACTCACGGATAGGTTCTATGCTACTGGGCTGTAGACAGGGTCTCCGTGGGTCTCAGGGCCAGCAGGGTCTCCTCCCAGGTATTGAGCTCCCAACGCCTCGTATTTTCTGACACACACACACACTCTCTCTCTCTCGCTCTTTCTCTCGCTCTCTCGCTCTAGTATTCTCTCCTTCTCGCTCCCGCTCTCGCTATGGGCGCAAAATGACCAATGCAGTCGATGCGCCCTAAAGCACAAATCCACCACCACCATCCGCTCTCGCTGTCCGGCACGCCCATATATTTGATCATCGTGATAGCTGTTTTTGGATGCTAGTGATATCTTTCGTGATCAATTGTCAGATTTCTCTAGAGTTCCCCTGAATGGCAAGCTGTCACATTCCAAACCCCAACCCCACGTTCCCTGGCTGAGTGGTGATGCCATATGAGCCCTGCGCCCGTCATTACAACCAAGCAAGCGGTCCTCGACGTGACGTGAACTGTACTTGGCGGTCCTCGACGTGACGTGAACTGTACTTGCGCGGGAACCATAGTCATCCGTCCGGTCGTATCATTTCAGTGATATGTTGGTGTGCTGGAGGTTTCAGCGCACACAAATGCCGTCATTAATACCATCGGAACACTTCGACTTCAGTCTGGAACTGAAGCTCTCCGGTGGCAGATCCATGGTGTGCCCGAGTGGGATGTGGCGCATCATCATGCACTGCGGTGCGATTATTTCCGGTGTTTTCTTGATTGTACACCATGGGCCATTGTCGCTGCGACTATGGCCCACGTGGTGCCACGGCATGTGTTTGTCCCGTACCCGGTGCCTGCTCACCGATCACTTTAAGCTCGTGAGCAATTCGCTTAAAACACTGGAGCTCTATGGAGCCCCGAGGGACGTCTTAGAACGTTGGCGTGGACTTAGCAAGACCGCCCGCTGAACTGACGCGCCACGGTGACAAGGCCGCATGGACCGGCTACCACGCGGGTGAGCCTGCCGCTGTATTCCGATCTCACCTCCTTCACGCCGGCTGCTGTCGATCGGGCGTTGCCGGCGTGCCGGCTGGTCGGTCGGCTGTCGCTGCCAGCGGGGCTGGGCCGGGGGTGGGCCGGGGGTGGGCCGGGGGTGGGCAGGTGGGTTGGCACGCGGCGCCTGTGCCGCCGTGTCTGCCGGGCGGCCAGCTGCCCGGCGCCGACCACATTGATGGGATGGCCGGCGTGCCGGCTCGGCGCACACGGCCGGACCGCATGTGCACCCGCCCGCCACCCGGTCCCGGACGTCGACGTCCCGGACCCGGTCCCGGACGTCGACGCGGATGTTGACCGTCGCCACGCGCCGGGCGCGTGTTTGGATGTCGCGAGCGTCAGCCGCGCGCGGCTCGCCGGTCTCGCCGGTCTCGCCGGTCTCGCCGGTCTCGCCGGTCCCACCGGTCTCGCCGGTCTCGCCGGTCTTCGGCGACTGTGAGAACACTGCCCAGTGCCCACTGGAGCTGCGTTCTCCACGGCGACAGAGACACGTGGCACGTGCTGCCGTCTGAAGCTGCGTTCTCCACGGCGACGGAGACACGTGGCACGTGCTTCCGTCTGAAGCTGCGTTCTCCACGGCGACAGAGACACGTGGCACGTGCTGCCGTCTGAAGCTGCGTTCTCCACGGCGACAGAGACACGTGGCACGTGCTGCCGTCTGAAGCTGCGTTCTCCACGGCGACAGAGACACGTGGCACGTGCTTCCGTCTGAAGCTGCGTTCTCCACGGCGACAGAGACACGTGGCACGTGCTGCCGTCTGGAGCTGCGTTCTCCACGGCGACGGAGACACGTGGCACGTGCTGCCGTCTGAAGCTGCGTTCTCCACGGCGACAGAGACACGTGGCACGTGCTGCCGTCTGAAGCTGCGTTCTCCACGGCGACGGAGACACGTGGCACGTGCTTCCGTCTGAAGCTGCGTTCTCCACGGCGACAGAGACACGTGGCACGTGCTGCCGTCTGAAGCTGCGTTCTCCACGGCGACAGAGACACGTGGCACGTGCTGCCGTCTGGAGCTGCGTGTGCCATTGATTGTTTCCATGTTGAAATGTCACGTAGAGTCTAATTTGTTCTCCAATTTCACGAATAACGCTAACGATGGCAGACCCTGCACCACGCCTGGCCAATACGCGCTCGCCCATTCTGCATGCCCGCCGACCTGAGCACTCCATCTGCAGTGTCCGCCTTTATCTACCCGTCCACGGGCCGTATTTCCCGGCGCTCGTCGAAGTCCCCGCCGCGACGGTGGAGTGTGCCTTGAGGAGCGCACGGCTCCACCGGCGCCGGCTGTCCTCAGAGACAGCGGCCACGGGGAATGACGAGCGATGGTGGAGTGGCCTTGAGGAGCGCACGGCTCCACCGGCGCCGGCTGTCCTCAGAGACGGCGGCCACGGGGAACGACGAGCGACGACGCCATCAGTGCCGAGTCATGTCCAATTTGCGACGGAATATGAGTGAATTATCTTAACGAAGTACAACACGTTTGAGGTAAAAGCACAGCGTTGTTCCGCTGGTTTTGTCCATTAGTGGAATGAGGAGGCTGACGTGGACGAGCATGCATGTGTTCGCGAAAATGATTATTCATGGTTGGCAGAGCGGCAGATAATGTTGCAAAGAAATGGCTTAGCGTTTCCCTTTTTCGGATTACTGTTAATAGCTGTGTGTAACCGTTCTTTATTGCAGTTTTAGGGGAGGGGTGCTTTTGAATTGTTTGTTGACTGGAGGAGTCAAGAGCTTTTGATTCATATCCTGAATCCAAGATGAATTGTTATTTGTCACCGCGCATGTATTATTCATACGTAAATGGGTTGTACTCAGCAAAGCCCACAGCCAATCAACTGCATTGTCGTGGAAACGTGGCTGTTGTCCGGGCTCGAATCAGCCGGTGGAGACGAGCCGTCCCTAACCTGTAGTCAGTACAACGACACTGTTGGGGCCCAACCAAGTGTACGTGCGGAACGCCATGCGACCAGTCTCCGCCGCCGCCCACGTTTGCCGGCGGGTGCTTCAGGGAACTGCCGCTGCGCCATTTGTCTGCCATTGCTGCGCCGCTGCTAAGACACTCATCTGGACGCGTAACGGCACGCTTCAGTTGTTTTTAGGCACTCCGTCCATCCATCGTGTACTGTTCTAAATATGTGCATTCGTTCGTCCCAATAGTCAGTTTATTCGTCTGCACACGAGGCGAGGATGAGCGAGGAACCACATTTGCGCGCCATGAACACGGTGACTTTACGTGGGCCTCATCGGGGCCAAGACACGCTATGACTTTCCCTGGTGTGGGCTCGTGCTGTTTTACGTCAGGAACGCCCTCGTCGTGCACGCTCGTGAATGCCACTAATGGCGGCGGGTGTGTTTATGGCCGTATGTCAGGCGTGTGCCAGGCGGGCGGCCAGTTGCGCACCGCCGGCTGCCGTGTTGTCCTGGCCGACCAGTGCCGGCCGGTATTGACCGATCGTGACGCAGTGGCGACCGCCGCGCGTGCCATCCGGGGTCGATGCGGCTCAGTGTCGCGACCACGGTGAGGCTCGATCCGGGGCGCCTCGGCGACATGTCCCGGACATGACGTCCCTCCACGGCGGCCGCGTCGTCACCGTGCCAGACACGCGTGCCGCTGTGGCGTGACGTGACGTGGAGTGACGTGGCGCGGAGTGACGTGACGTGGAGTGACGTGGCGCGGAGTGACGTGACGTGGAGTGACGTGGCGCGGAGTGATGTGACGCGGGGTGACGTGACGCGGTGTGAAGTGACGCGGAGTGACGTGACACGGAGTGACGTGACCATGACGCGGAGTGACGTGACCATGACGCGGAGTGGCGTGACGTAGAGTGACGTGACGCGGGGTGACGTGACGCGGCGTGACGTGACCATGACGTGGAGTGACGTGACGCTGCGTGACGTGACGCGGCGTGACGTGACCATGACGTGGAGTGACGTGGCGCGGGGTGACGCGAGAAGCGGCTGGTCGCTGTAGCGTCAGCGCGAGTGCTTGGAGATCGGAGTTGTTCTCGTCGTGGTATTCGCGTCTGCAGTCTCGTGCCGGCTGGCCTTCAGACGCTGCATCGCGGAGCGGTGGACGATACTCGGCTTGCTGTTTCCATTTGTTGAGGGGAATTTTCATCCTTTCCCGGACAAGTGAAGATGTAACTGCGCTGACTTTGGTCTACGTCTTCATCAGCATGTGTGTAGTGGTCATTAAGCCGGGCTATGGTGGCCGCTTATCCAACTTTATGGCTTCCCCTGCCGAGGTCGGAAGTTTTGACGTTAGTCGTATCGCGTTGCACAATGCATAGTAATGGGGTCAGAGGCGCTGATAATTTTGCTGCGGCCGTACCATTTTCGGAATTGTTGGTACACGCATGATGTAAGTATTAACCGTTTTGTTGGCACTGCACTTCGACCACTGATTCGTTAACATCGACGTTGTTCTGCTAAGCCGTGGATGGTAAGCATGTTTTCCAACCATCGTAAAATATAGTTCGATAAGTTATTGCATGCCCCAGTGCTGTTCTTAAAATTAATTAGACGGCGGTGATGTTGAAATATTTGTACACAAACGCCTTTGAAGCGTACACACACCCAGCCAGACCGCGACAGTGAAGCTCCGTCTGGGCGGACACACACCCAGCCAGACCGCGACAGTGAAGCTCCGTCTGGGCGGACACACACCCAGCCGGACCGCGACAGTGAAGCTCCGTCTGGGCGGACACACACCCAGCCAGACCGCGACAGTGAAGCTCCGTCTGGGCGGACACACACCCAGCCAGACCGCCACAATGCAGCCTCGTCTGGGCGGACACACACCCAGCCAGACCGCGACAGTGAAGCTCCGTCTGGGCGGACACACACCCAGCCGGACCGCGACAGTGAAGCTCCGTCTGGGTGGACACCCAACCAGCCAGACCGCGACAGTGAAGCTCCGTCTGGGCGGACACACACCCAGCCAGACCGCGACAGTGAAGCTCCGTCTGGGCGGACACACACCCAGCCAGACCGCGACAGTGAAGCTCCGTCTGGGCGGACACACACCCAGCCGGACCGTGACAGTGAAGCCCCGTCTGGGCGGACATACACCCAGCCAGACCGCGACAGTGAAGCTCCGTCTGGGTGGACACACACCCAGCCAGACCGCGACAGTGTAGCTCCATCTGGGCGGGCACCCAGCCAGCCAGGCCGCGACAGTGAAGCTCCGTCTCGGCGGACGATACGCCTCGAGCACTAAGCGAGTGCGACATATTTGCATTCTCATCAGTTGCATTACGCTCGTTCATATCTCCCCATGCAAATGCAGATTAATGTTGCCGTATCAACCAACGTTTGTTGGGATCTCGTTTTCAGCGAAGCCGGTTCAGTGCGCAAGTGCTAAATAAATGGTGACAGCGCAGTTGTATAGTCTCATCCATCATGCTTGGTGGTGGCTATGGCTCAACTCCATTTCACCAGCTCTCTTCACCACACAGCTTACGAACGGCAGTCATGAGTGCGCTCACGTTTGCAAGGATGTGCAATCCTTTAAGAACCCGGTAGGTCTTTGTGATGAGTGCCTCCGACTGTCACAAAGCAAACGTTGCAATTTTCTCTGCTCGGAGATTACCAATTTGCCGTTGAATATGGCTCTGAGAAGTCCATTTAGTTGTTGAAAGCGTGGTGCGCATTGTACAGGTAGTCGGTGGCGGGATGACTGACACGTCCCGGCACCGCTGGATATGTGGGCTCCGCGCGCGGAATTAATTCCAGGAGACGGCGCTACCGCCGTATCAGGTTAGTTCATTAGCAGCTCTGCGTTCTGCCACGCGGTATGCGCCGGGACCGTGCAGCACCACACAGTGGGCGCTGTATCGCCCATCTCGCGCTCCATCACCCATTGTGGACGTGGTAATGGAGAGGCGGCCGGGTGGTGCGGCGGCAGTCGAGGACTGTGCCGCGCCAGTAGTGCGGCGGGCTGGCTGTCGACCCGGCCGGACGGCGGCTGCGCTGGTGGCGCGGGCCGGCGGCCGACGCGTGCCGACGGCGGCCGAGACGGCTGGTCGAGCGGCCGCCGCGGGCGGGGGCGGCTGGCGGCCGCCGGGCCGTGACCGCGTGCCGACGGCGGCCGAGGCGGCTGGTCGAGCGGCCCCGTCGGGCCGGGGTGACCGCGTGCCGAGCCCCGCGGATGCCGACGGCGGCCGAGGCGGCTGGTCGAGCGGCCGCCGTCGGGCCGGCGGCCGACGCGTGCCGACGGCCGCCGAGGCGGCTGGTCGAGCGGCCGCCGTCGGGCCGGGTGACCGCGTGCCGACGGCGGCCGAGGCGGCTGGTCGAGCGGCCGCCGTCGGGCCGGGGCGCGTGCCGACGGCGCCGAGGGGCTGGTCGAGCGGCCGCCGTCGGGGCGTGCCGACGGCGGCCGAGGCGGCTGGTCGAGCGGCCGCCGTCGGGCCGGGTGACCGCGTGCCGACGGCGGCCGAGACGGCTGGTCGAGCGGCCGCCGTCGGGCCGGGTGACCGAGTGCCGCCGCCGCCGCCGCCCGGTCTGTCGGAGCGGCAGGACCAGGCGGGCAGTGGCCGCCATTGAAGTGTCGCTCCGGCCGCCCACCGTCTGGCGGGCCATCACCATTGTGACGCCACTCAGCGCTCGGCGCGCCGGCGCGACGACTTCGCGCCGCCGCGCCACCAGCGTCTCGGCCGCGGGTGAAAGGCAGAGCGAGCGCCTGGCGAGCGACGGTCGGCCGAGTCGAGCGGCGCATTTGGCTGTATCTGTCGCGCCCGGAATGGCAGCGGCGGGTGGGGGAATAATCTACAGTCTGTAGTATGTATAGGAAGACGTGATGTGGCTTCGGATAGTCGCAGGTCGTTGTTTGATGTGCTATCTCCAATGTTTTGCCTTGGAGTTCGCTCGACGCCACTCACAGTGCTGGCAGACAATCTTCAATTTCCCCATGCCAAACGATCTATCATATCCAAGTTTGACTAAAAAAAATAAAATTGCTCCTGCCCAATCATAATCTCTGCCAATTTGATTCAGCCAATGCCCACATGCGCATTTTCTTTGTTCACTTCATTTTCATTTTCTTTCTTTGATTATGGATGTCAGATGATAACTGCAATATATAACTGCGGTATGAATGCAATATAACTGCAATATGGATGTCTAAACATAGTTGTGGAAGGTAAAGGGAACAACAGCAGGCATTTACAAAAGCAAAGGAAAACGTATCCCCCTGTTTATGGAAGGTACGTATGTCACAAATGAATATTTTTGGAAAAAGCAAAGGAGTCATGATAACATTTGTTGGAATTACCTATACGGCTGTACCGTAATTTAACAAGACAACTATGAACATTCGGCTATGCTTTTACGATCATTCCATAGGGTAACATTTAATCTTGTAGGACGCGTCTTCAAGTAGTTCTGCATCAAGGGAGCCATCTTCCTCGGCTACGATGTCTGATACATTTAGAACGAGACGTTTATAATTTTGTTAGAATATTTTAAATATAACCTGGCTGCCTTTTCCAACCATTTGATCTTCGCGAAATCTGCTGCTTATGAGCTAGCAAAGGCTATAGAAAATGGGAAGATGGAAATGAAGGAGTCGTTTGGGAATTACATACATTAAATATTTCAATATACTTGGCTGCCCTTTCCAACAGACTTGAAACATTGTAGTCGGCTGATGAAATGTAATTAGAGGCTATATAGAATATCAGCTGAATGCCACCGAGGTTCGCATCGTTATCGCTGCAATTAATATACTCAAGTTATTGAAAGTTGGGGCAATGCCGAGGTAAGGAGAGTGCCGAAATGTGCGATTGTGAGAAAAGCGCAAAGCATACCTGCCATCAATCATCGCGAGGCGCGAATATTAGCTTCAGGTCATACATATATGGCACCTCAAATTATGTTGCTTCAGTGCGTCAGATTTTCTCGTGACGGAGCGAGGGAGTTTTTGGAGGTGTGTAAATTAAGGTGTATGTGTGGTTTTAAAGCATGTGGCTTCCTGGTGACCTGCTGTGTTTGGACCAACTTGTGCTTATGGATGTTGCCTACGATGTGAAAATGTCGGTTCAGCAATTTTTGATACGGACAAATTTTGCATTGTCATCGCCTCCATCATGGCCTTGTGGTGCAAAGCCGAAATGCGAGAAAAGAAACTAAAAATAGCCAACACTCCGAATAGTAACCATGACAACTTTTGGGATTGTAAAAAAGCGCCGTTTACCTGCCCAGCTTGAGACCGCGATCAGCACTGTTCAGCACGTAGGGAAGAACGGAATTGTGTGTCGATTGCTTTGTAACATAATAACTCTTCAGTCGATGAATGCAATAGTTACTGTTACCATGCAATATATGTACGTTCCGTGTATTCGAGAACAGTACAGAACAAACGATTAACATTATAATTGAACATTATTTTCCGCGTCGACTTTTCCTGCACTTTTTACACAGTACCGATGATTTCTGATTTTTCACTTAATTCAACCTGGGTATTTCTTGCCAATACTTAGGCAATGCTTCTCATTTCCCAATTTCCCTATATCAAGAGAATGATCAAAAGTCGTTGTACTCGATCGATATTTGAAGTTTATTCCACGAATTCCTGAGCTTGCGATTCAGTTATTGAGCATCAGTAACTACCTTGCCAATAATTGCCTAGATTGCGCGCACGTTTGTGACAACAGGGAGGTGATCAAGTAGAGCATCAAGTGGAGCATCAAGTGGCATGGTGGCCACTTCGCCGAACACTGATGCATCCGGTGCCAACATCTGGAATTCGTGCATGTGGCAGTCAAGTCTTACTGAGATTTTGAAATTAATGGTACATCGCGTTTGGTGCGGTATTCCTCGAATGCAATTTCGTGATGTTCTTGAATTACCACTAAATGTTACCAAGGAAGCAATAGAGCATTAGGTATGTCCTCATAAATCGTTTAACCTGCTTTTATCTCGCACCCGACAAAAAGGCATGTGTCTCTACGAACAAGTTTTGCCGTAGAACCTTGTTTTTTCACCTCTCCTTCCTCCATTAACCTGCCTCGCCCAACAAAGAAGATCGGTGATTTGCAGTGTTGCCAGAAGTTGAAAAAGATTATTGGACACTTACGTAAGATGTTATTTTGTGATCCTTTCCGATGTTAATCGTTATCGGCGTAGTGTGTCCTAGTCAGCCTTGTCTAGTGGTGAAACCCTGGCTATTTGTAATAATTGTACTTCGCGACAACGTGTTTTCAGCCACATAGATGTTTTGAAGAGGTTTTAAGTGATGCAATGTTCTGCAGCCGATCGCCCTTGTAGTGTACTGTATAACCGCCTCCTCATTGTCGCACATTGGCAAAGTCTCATTGCCGAAAATACGGAGCTGTTTGCATATTTTAGATCTAGAGGAGGAGAAGGTCAATTTCACTTCTGGCGTCTCAGGCTGTGTTGCTGTTAAAATACGGTGTTGGTGAAGGGACAAAGTTCCACCAGCTTCCCTGTGGTGGCTATCCAGTTCCCTCTCCAGGTACTACCAAGCTCGCCTATACCGCCACCGGCGGGGGGGGAGGGGGTGTATCGGTGGGAAGCGCGCACCGTTGCCGCCAAATATTGCAGCTCCGACTGTCCCGACATGCCTCTTCATTTCTCCATATTCATGTTTCGCCGGGCTAATTATATTTCTGTTGGCCTTCGTCTCGCCGCGAAGCCGAACAGCACTCGGCCGTGCCGCCAACCCCGGCGATGGTTCGTGAGCCTCCGTCTGCCGGCCACCGTCGGAACCCGGCAGGAGTTCGCCTTCAGTGACCTCGCCGCATTGCGCGCGCCCTCGGGCTTCCACTGTGGCGGCGGTGCCTTTTGCGTGTCGTCGGGCGAGCAGCGGGTGCCGGGCGGTGTCGGCTCAGGGGCGGGAGTGCGTGGCCGAGGCGGCGTACGGCTCAGGTGCCAGTCGGCGCGGTCACCGCGACCCTGCAGTCGTGGTCGGCGTAGCGAGGCGAGGAAAGGCGAGGCGAGGCAGGCGAGGCGTGGCGAGGCGGGGCGGGGCGGGGCGGGGCGGGGCGGGGCGGGGCGGGGCGGGGCGGGGCGAGGCGAGGCGAGGCGAGGCGAGGCGAGGCGAGGCGAGGCGAGGCGAGGCGAGGCGAGGCGAGGCGAGGCGAGGCGAGGCGAGGCGAGGCGAGGCGAGGCGAGGCGAGGCGAGGCGAGGCGAGGCGAGGCGAGGCGAGGCGAGGCGAGGCGAGGCGAGGCGAGGCGAGGCGAGGCGAGGCGAGGCGAGGCGAGGCGGGGCGGGGCGGGACGGGGCGGGGCGGGGCGGGGCGAGGCGGGGCGGGCGAGGCGAGGCGAGGCGAGGCGAGGCGAGGCGAGGCGAGGCGAGGCGAGGCGAGGCGAGGCGAGGCGAGGCGAGGCGAGGCGAGGCGAGGCGAGTCAGAAGGCACTTCCCGGGGCCGGCCAGCCATCGCCATCGATCCCCTTCCAATCAGTGCCGGGCGACGCCCGTAAATAGGGGAGCGTCGCCTGCCGAGGTGGTGCTGCCACCGTAAATGGAGGAGCGCCGCCTGCCGAGGTGGTGCTGCCACCGTAAATGGAGGAGCGCCGCCTACCGAGGTGGTGCTGCCGCCGTAAATGGAGGAGCGTCGCCTACCGAGGTGGTGCTGCCACCGTAAATGGAGAAGCGCCGCCTGCCGAGGTGGTGCTGCCACCGTAAATGGAGGAGCGCCGCCTGCCGAGGTGGTGCTGCCACCGTAAATGGAGGAGCGTCGCCTGCCGAGGTGGTGCTGCCACCGTAAATGGAGGAGCGCCGCCTGCCGAGGTGGGGCTGCCACCGCCTGACCGGAACCGGTGGGCACTGGAGCCCGGTTTGGAACTGGGACTGGGACTGCAGCTGGAGCTGGAGCTAGGACTGGGACTCAGACTGCAGCTGGGTTCGGGGCCGGGTCTGGAGCTGGGGATGGGATTTGGATTGGTTTGGAACTGGGACTGGGACTGCAGCTGGAGCTGGAGCTAGGACTGGGACTCAGACTGGAGCTGGGTTTGGGGCCGGGTCTGGAGCTGGGGATGGGATTTGGATTGGAGCTGGCGCTGGCGCTGGGACTGCTTCCGGGTCTAGAACTGAGACTGGGGCTGAGGCTGGAACTGGAGCTGGAACTGGACCGAGACTGAGACTGAAGCTAAACTGGGACCGGGACTGAAGGTGGTTTGGGAACTGGTACTGGGACTGGAGCTGCAACTGGGACTAAGACTGGAGCTTGAGATGGATGGATATTTAGCCTGAGGATGAACTGGGACAGAAACTTGAGCTGAACTGCGACTGGATGCTCGGTGCTGGGTCGGCGCTGAGTCGGCGCCGGGTCGGCACTGGGTCGGCACTGGGTCGGCACTGGGTCGGCACTGGGTCGGCACTGGGTCGGTACTGGGTCGGCACTGGGTCGGCACTGGGTCGGCACTGGGTCGGCACTGGGTCGGTACTGGGTCGGTACTGGGTCGGTACTGGGTCGGCGCCGGGTCGGCACTGGGTCGGCACTGGGTCGGCACTGGGTCGGCACTGGGTCGGCACCGGGTCGGTACTGGGTCGACACTGGGTCGGTACTGGGTCGGCACTGGGTCGCCATTGGGTCAGTACTGGGTCGGCACTGGGTCGGCACTGGGTCGGTACTGGGTCGGTACTGGGTCGGCACTGGGTCGGTACTGGGTCGACACTGGGTCCGCACTGGGTCGGTACTGGGTCGGCGCCGGGTCGGCATTGGGTCGGCACTGGGTCGGCACTGGGTCGGCACCGGGTCGGTACTGGGTCGGCATTGGGTCGACGTCGAGTCGGTACCAGGCCAGCAATCCGTGACCTCTGCTGCATTGCTCCTCGGGGAGATCCTCACTCTCAGCTTTCGGAGCAATTTGATTCACCGTGTCTCGCCACTTTATTTTTATGAGTTATCGTCATCGATATTCTATCAATGTTTCAATTTATATCAGGTCCATTCTGGATTTAATAGGGGTTGTGTAGCAGGTGACGATGATGCGCCCTGGATCGTCTGAACACCTTCGGTATTCAGAATTGCATGGTGTGATTTTCCAGAGTAATTTGCTTTCCTTATTTTTGATATTACCTTCCAATATCCATAATCGAATTTTATAGCTGGTACATGTGTGTTCGCATGGAAGTGCCATCGCCTTCGTCGTTCTTGTCACTCTCTCGTTCTTCGTGGCATGTACCTATAAGAGGTATTCTTGTAAGAGTTCACTTGTTGCCGCCTTTCGACAGGTTGTTTATCTTCGTCGCCAGGTGTGATAATGTGATAGCGGAGATGCTGTTGCCTGGATATTTCCAGCACCGTCACTGTCGGCAGACCGGTCGACCACAATGGTAGCATCCATCAGTTCCGTCGTCATATATGCATATGCATGTGCACATATATATATATATATATATATATATATATATATATATATATATATATATATATATATGTATATATATATATATATATATATATATATGTGTATATATATGTTTGTATGTGTGCCATCTATTCTATACGTGTGCTCTGATGCTTCCTGATATACCATTCAAGTATTAGATACCCTTATATGGTTTCACGAGAACCACCTAGATTGTATGTGTGTGTGTGTGCGTGCGTGCGTGCGTGCGTGCGTGCGTGCGTGCGTGCGTGCGTGCGTGCGTGCGTGCGTGCGTGCGTGCGTGCGTGCGTGCGTGCGTGCGTGCGTGCGTGCGTGCGTGCGTGCGTGCGTGCGTGCGTGCGTGCGTGTGTGTGTGTGCGCGCGCGCGCGTGCTACGTAGGTACGGGTTTCTTCATATTGTGCTTTGCTTATTTTGTCTGCATTTCGTCATCGCACGAAAGGTGATATCTGTCCAAACCACCCAGACTCCAATCGAAAATACGTGATCCCCGGGAGGCTCTGAAGACTATCTCCAAAGCCGGCGTCTTTCATCTGGCGCGTGCTGGGCGTCATCTTTCCTGGATAGAAAAACGGCCGCCCGCCGGACCCAAATGCAGCGCCACCATCAACACGACGGCGGCCCGACTTCTTTCTGGTGCGACTCGTCGCGCCGACTGCCGTCACCCGAGATTAGAGCGATCATTTTCGGCCGTCGGTCGTGTGCGGCGAGTCGGCACTGGTGGCGCTCGGCGGAGGCGGACCAGCCAGGCCGGCGCCTCGACAGGACGGGCCACCTCGACAGGACGGGCCACCTCGACAGGACGGGCCACCTCGACAGGACGGGCCGTCTCGACAGGACGGGCCGCCTCGACAGGACGGGCGTCTCGACAGGACAGGCCGTCTCGACAGGACGGGCCGTCTCGACGGCAGGCACCTCAACTGGACGGGCCCCTACGCCCGCTCGACACGGGCCCTTGAAGGACGGGCCGTCTGTACCGGGTGGGTATGAAGATCGCGGTGTACACGCATCTATCTACACGACTGATGCGAACGGCGACAAAGGCACCATCACCACCGCGCCCACCAGTCTCGCCGAGCGGTGCACACGAGAGCCAAGCACTCGCTTCCCTCTGAATGTTCAGCCAATGCTATGCTATCTCGAACCTGGACAGTAAGCGGTATGGCGGACTGGTCTTCATTGAGTCTGATTTGGGGCGCTTCACTTTATCTGGCTTTCAACTGTAACGGCCCAGGCACGATGCCATTAATGATTTTTTTCGTAAAGAGTTGTGCGGCTTTATAGTGCAATAATTTGCAAAGTTTGTCGACTAATTATCAGCCGCTGCGACCATCGAAGTTGGCCGTTATTCCTGCGGGTGACCTTTGATCCTGTGAGGGTACGGACATTGCGCAGGTGCAGGTCTGAAGCCGATACCGGCACCACAACCCGAGCCGGATACTGAGATGCTGGCGCGGCGCGTCGTCTCTGACCTCACATGCCAACACCGAGACAAGCCCGCCAGCCCGTCACTGTCCGGGACCGCGCGCTGAAATGGAGGAACGGCGCATGCATTGGCCTGAGTTTCGCCAGAAACGTGCTGCCGAAATCGTTATGCATATTGCTCGGATGTTATCTCAATCGGGGTTTAGCAATCGTGCAGGATCTTACAAAAGGAAAGCCGGCAGCGTACCGTTACTGCGGTGATGCATCATCTCTGCTGCATGCATGCATACAAAGTTAACACCGTGTATGATGTGTTGTGGTGAAGGCAACATCCGAGCTCGACGCTTGGGTCAGGTGACCGACAGACGGTTGCCCTGAACTGTCCGTGGCCGACCTGCCACAGCCCGGGCACCGTCGCACACTGTGATAACTCGGGGGAAAAACTGGCCATAAATCATTGCGGACAAAGTATGCTTGTTACAGGGGCGATTTTGGTCTTAATCGAAAGAGCTTCACATTTCGAACATATGGAGTAGCTCTATTGTCTTAAAGATTGCTTAACCCAGGAATTTCAGAGGTAATACCTACAAGAGTGAAGGGAACATTCCCCTCCCCTCATTTTGCTTCCGCGAAATATCTCGGGAACAAATTGAGGTAGACAGCTCAAATTGTGCACGCACCTACATGAGTATCTAGTGTACCTCGTTTTAAAAGATCGACGTCCGGTCATGCATAGTAACATCATAATGACGTCATAAGAGAAGTCCATGGGCACTCATATATTGGATAATTATTAGTTAGCGTTTGCTCTGCGAGCATTCTGCACTGTAAATGTGACCTAATAATTGCTCCGCAGAATAGATCCAAGATCTCCTTGTCTTAAGTGGCTAAAATTATTCCAAAATACGTCCCTAAGATATGACACACAGGTAAAATATGGGTCTCTGAAGGCACGTCGAGCCGTGTTCCCGTCGTTAGACGTACCTACCTACCTAGCACATGGCTGATCCACGACAAGACCCAGTCTCTCCCGGAACTGCTGCTGTAATTCTTTCCTTCTTTCTTTCACACGCATCTTGTTTTCTTCGCCAGACACTGCCCACACTTTGACCTCCAGGCGGTAAGAAATGTGGAGAAGGCACTCAAAGCATCAAATCCAGGCATGCATAGTTGAGAGACCGAGCTGACATGCACCATCGCGGGCAGGTCGAGCCGCGGCAGCAGACAGGTCATTTATCTGATGAGGTGTGCACCCAGAAATGGTGCATGTCATGCTGCTGCCGGTGTTGGTCATAGCGTTCACCACCTTGCTGTGAATCATGGTGAGTTGAACATTGTACGCCACTCTGAAACTGGTACCGTCTGTTGCGGCGGCGTAGGCCGGCCTCAGTAGACGTATCTCGGATACGTCTACTGAATACGTCACTGTCTCGTTCTTTCCGGGAGGCCTCTGCTGTCTCGCGCTTGTACTGGATCCGCAACGGCCGGCAGAAGCGGATTGAAGACGGCGTGGGTTGGTCCAGACGCAAGTGCCACCCACTGTTAGTTGCAAAGGCATCAGAGTGGCACAGAACAGATTTTGTTCTGCAGCTTCATCGCCGTCTCCCATCTGTTTGTATACAGCTTGCCCTGTAGCCTCGTGAAATTCCCATTTGACGTGAAGCACGGCCGAAGTGCAGGTGCTGGATGACGTCGACTGCTGGTCGGCAGGTGAAGCTGAATCCGTACGGGCGACAGACGGCAGACATGCCACCAGCCGCTGCGTCGTATGATCCAGGAGAGCCTGTAGAGAGCTGATGTATGATCCAGGAGAACTGACGTCTCGGTGAATTGCATGCTGTTGACTGCCGGATAGCACTCTACCTTGGCCTCATGCACATTTCCATAGGCAGGCAGGATGTCTGTCTTCGCCGGATCATTCGTCACTCGGCGGACTTACGGTAGCCGTGCACAGACAAGTCAGCTGACACACACATTGCCACCGCCCGGTCTCTTGACACGCGCTCTGGTTGGCTCACTTTAGAGCTTCTGAGAGCCCGGCGAATCTTGCTGGGCCGATTCGGTTATTCCCCCACCTGTCGCAGCACGAACGCCGCGTCCTTCATGCCCTCAGCACAAGCACTTTGCCTAGCAGCCTCCACGAGCTACAGAAAACTGTGCTGTTGAGCAACTCTTGAGGAAGCCCGACTCTGAGAACGGGCGCTGAGCTGATCGTAGATTCTACCTGGTCGCCCTCGCGCTCCCTCCACGGCCTCGTCATCAAGGCGGGTCTTAGCTTTATCATCACTCACGACGTGGTCACCACGCTTTTGGGTCACGTAGAACACCTCGTCTCCCGAAAGATAAGTCGCAAACTGACTTCTGAATTTACCCTGGGTTCGCTCACACTTAACCGACTTTCCTTTTAAGTTCTTGGTAATCAAGTCGGTCGCCTTTTTCGTGTCCACAATCGACGACTCAATCAGGAGATAGTCCTGATGGATTTTCTCCATAACCAACTGCAAACTATAAGCAAATAAATGAGCATAATAGTTTCCACGCCCAAACGCTTTTGCACCGGTTAACAAGTCCACTAATTCCTCTCTGCTGACAAGCACCTCCATTTTCGCTGTACGCAAAATCCAACCACACACCGGACCATTACAGGCAAGGACAGTTCCCCTGCCATGGGAAACGCTTTAGGCGACCTATCTCGACTTAGTCGCCTCGTCAGTTAGGGAAGTTTTTTTTTGCACAGCGATCGCTGGATCAGGCTACCCGGTCAAAACACCCCGACAGCCGGCGCGTCGCGGCGTCCGACTGGGGCTTCCCCGTGCCGGCCACCGCATCGCACCGCGACCTGCCGGGATACAATTGATCACTACCGATGTTAGAGCAGATATGTGCAGCTGAAACTTACGGTACATATAGTCAAAGGATCGCTGATTTCATTGGGATTGGTCTCTGGTTGTGCGCTGCTGTGCGTTTAAAAAAAAACATTAATCGAACTTGGAGGTACTACAAATTTAACGACTGTTGTAATGACTTATTCTTATTCAAAAATAGAATATTGCGGATCGTTATATGCCTTTTTGAATTGCTTATCGCATTAAGAATGTTCTCAGCTATCATTTCATACCTCACCTGTCCAGGTTTTTAGAATGCATCTTACCTTTATCAGTCGTCAAACTCCGACAACATTTGTGCACGCGTGCATCGTTTTTTTCCACACGTAATGTTGTCCATGTCCATGGACTTGTTACTATATCAAATTTTGTGAAAATTGTCATAAAAACTGTGACCTGGTGTGCGTCAAGCATTTGCTGATGCCATGGCGCCACGAATATGGCATAACAAAATGGTCGAGAAATGCATTTCTGGCCAGTTTTTCCCTGAGTTATCACGGGGCCACCGACGCGTCGGTGGCCCTCAACGAAAGCGGGCGTTCATGGCGTCCAACCCATCTCCTCAGCGGACCACTCGGTGCGCCGTCGGACCAATCAAGACCATGTCTGACCGATCAGCACTCCGATAGACCAATCAGGACCTTGTCGGACAGATCAGTACTCTAACAGATCAGTCAGGACCTTGTCGGACCGATCAGTACTCCGACAGACCAACCAGGACCTTGTCGAACCGATCAGTACTTCGACGGACTAACCAGGACCTTGTCGGACCGATCAGTACTCCGACAGACCAACCAGGACCTTGTCGGACCGATCAGTACTTCGACGGACCGCTCAGGACCATGTAGGACCGATCAGTACTTCGACGGACCGCTCAGGACCCTGTCGGACCGATCAGTACTTCGACGGACCAATCAGGACCCTGTCGGACCGATCAGTACTCCGGCCAACCAATCACAACTCTGTTCGACTAATTCACACAATATCAACCCATTGAATCCTATAGAGCCAGTGCAAGTTCTGTTCGCACCCTGGCTGGCCAACCGACCCATGGCGGACCAGTTGGCAACCGACCAGACCAGTATCACCCTGCAGCGGACCAATGTGACACCGTGACGGACCAGTTGGCAACCGACCAGATCAGTATCACCCTGCAGCGGACCAATGTGACACCGTGACGGACCAGTTGGCAACCGACCAGATCAGTATCACCCTGCAGCGGACCAATGTGACACCGTGACGGACCAGTTGGCAACCGACCAGATCAGTATCACCCTGCAGCGGACCAATGTGACACCGTGACGGACCAGTTGGCAACCGACCAGATCAGTATCACCCTGCAGCGGACCAATGTGACACCGTGACGGACCAGTTGGCAACCGACCAGATCAGTATCACCCTGCAGCGGACCAATGTGACACCGTGACGGACCAGTTGGCAACCGACCAGATCAGTATCACCCTGCAGCGGACCAATGTGACACCGTGACGGACCAGTTGGCAACCGACCAGATCAGTATCACCCTGCAGCGGACCAATGTGACACCGTGACGGACCAGTTGGCAACCGACCAGATCAGTATCACCCTGCCGCGGACCAATGTGACACCGTGACGGACCAGTTGGCAACCGACCAGATCAGTATCACCCTGCAGCGGACCAATGTGACACCGTGACGGACCAGTTGGCAACCGACCAGATCAGTATCACCCTGCAGCGGACCAATGTGACACCGTGACGGACCAGTTGGCAACCGACCAGATCAGTATCACCCTGCAGCGGACCAATGTGACACCGTGACGGACCAGTTGGCAACCGACCAGATCAGTATCACCCTGCAGCGGACCAATGTGACACCGTGACGGACCAGTTGGCAACCGACCAGACCAGTATCACCCTGCAGCGGACCAATGTGACACCGTGACGGACCAGTTGGCAACCGACCAGATCAGTATCACCCTGCAGCGGACCAATGTGACACCGTGACGGACCAGTTGGCAACCGACCAGATCAGTATCACCCTGCAGCGGACCAATGTGACACCGTGACGGACCAGTTGGCAACCGACCAGATCAGTATCACCCTGCAGCGGACCAATGTGACACCGTGACGGACCAGTTGGCAACCGACCAGATCAGTATCACCCTGCAGCGGACCAATGTGACACCGTGACGGACCAGTTGGCAACCGACCAGATCAGTATCACCCTGCAGCGGACCAATGTGACACCGTGACGGACCAGTTCAACCGCCAGATCAGTTACCCTGCGCGGACCAATGTGACACCGTGACGGACCAGTTGGCAACCGACCAGATCAGTATCACCCTGCAGCGGACCAATGTGACACCGTGACGGACCATTGGCAACCGACCAGATCAGTATCACCCTGCCGCGGACCAATGTGACACCGTGACGGACCAGTTGGCAACCGACCAGATCAGTATCACCCTGCAGCGGACCAATGTGACACCGTGACGGACCAGTTGGCAACCGACCAGATCAGTATCACCCTGCAGCGGACCAATGTGACACCGTGACGGACCACGATGACCACTGTCGGACCAATTGTACGGCCTTAAGACGATTTTCTGCCTTGGCGAACCTTTTGGCGTCATGGCGGGCAGACCGATGTGGCCCCGTTTCCGACCACAAGAGTTATGTCGACAAGTCACCGCGTGCGGGAAAAACTGAGGTTGTCAGACGTAAGCCGGCTTCGAAGAGATCGAAAACTTTGCCCGTCCGTGTTATTTACGACCGACAAACAGGTTTTGGTGAGCGACGGTGAGCAGGCTCTTGTTGGGTCGGTGGGATGTGCGGTGAGCTGGTGAACGGGAGTGAGGTGGTGAGAAGGTAGAGGAGGGTGAGCAGGCTCTTGTTGGGCCGGTGGGATGTGCGGTGATCTGGTGAGCGGAAGTGAGGTGGTGAGAAGGTAGAGGAGGGTGAGCAGGCTCTTGTTGGGCCGGTGGGATGTGCGGTGAGCTGGTGAGCGGGAGTGAGGTGGTGAGAAGGTGGAGGAGGGTGAGCAGGCTCTTGTTGGGCCGGTGGGGTGTGCGGTGACCTGGTGAGCGGGAGTGAGGTGGTGAGAAGGTGGAGGAGGGTGAGCAGGCTCTTGTTGGGCCGGTGGGATGTGCAGTGAGCTGGTGAGCGGTTGTGAGGTGGTGAGAAGGTGGAGGAGGGTGAGCTGGTGGATGGTGAAGGAAAGCGCGGCTCAGTGGAAGTGGACACCCGCGGCATTTCATCAAGAACCTGCACCGATACAGGCCTCTTGTCAGAGGTCAGAGGTCAAAGGTCAGAGGTGAGCAGGATCGGCCTTTTTGGGTCGGAATGATTGGAAGGCGAGCTGCGCTGACGACTTGGAGCGGGATGGCGGCACCGTCCACCCCCGCTGCTGCCACCGGAGGCCACCCTCTCTGGAGCGCGGAGTCGGGGCGGCGTCGGCGCCCTTTCCGATCGCCACACTGTGCCACAGTTATCGCGTTCCAGTCGAGTGT
This sequence comes from Ashinkailepas kermadecensis, assembly GCA_034440615.1. Lineage (NCBI taxonomy): Eukaryota > Metazoa > Arthropoda > Thecostraca > Neolepadidae > Ashinkailepas > Ashinkailepas kermadecensis. The sequence goes on from JAOTOM010005175.1 coordinate 632,985, forward strand.
TTCCACTTCTCGCGTGCGTGTGAAAAGGGAAGTCGGCGGCCGGTCCGCGGAAAACCGCGGGTGGCGGCGGCGACGACGGCGGCGGCGGCGGCGGCGGCGCCCGGCAGTGCGGGTCGAGTCGGGTCGAACAAACAGGCGCATCCATCAGCGTGCCGTGGCGCAGGACGCGCGGCGGCGACACCAGACCCGCCGCCGCCTGTTTGTCCCCGGAGGCTACGACCGTTAGCTGCGGTGGTCGCCAATGGCACGGCCGTGCCGGCGACCCCCCCCACCCCCTGCGCCCCCTCGCCCGAGGCACGCCCTCCAGGCCGGCACACGTCACTTCGGAAAGGCTGGTGAAAGCAATCGCGAGCCTTCATTCAGTGTGGTCACGCAAGAAACGGTCGGCGGTGGGGCTCGGGCGAGCCTTTGGACCGCACGCTAGCGAATAATGGTCAACGGTCGGCGGTGGGGCTCGGGCGAGCCTTTGGACCGCACGCTAGCGGATAATGGTCAACGGTCGGCGGTGAGGCTCGGGCGAGCCTCTGGACCGCACGCTAGCGAATAATGGTCAACGGTCGGCGGTGGGACTCGGGCGAGCCTTTGGACCGCACGCTAGCGAATAATGGTCAACGGTCGGCGGTGGGGCTCGGGCGAGCCTTTGGACCGCACGCTAGCGAATAGTGGTCAACGGTCGGCGGTGGGGCTCGGGCGAGCCTTTGGACCGCACGCTAGCGGATAATGGTCAACGGTCGGCGGTGGGGCTCGGGCGAGCCTTTGGACCGCACGCTAGCGAATAATGGTCAACGGTCGGCGGTGGGGCTCGGGCGAGCCTTTGGACCGCACGCTAGCGAATAATGGTCAACGGTCGGCGGTGGGGCTCGGGCGAGCCTTTGGACCGCACGCTAGCGAATAATGGTCAACGATCCACCACAGTCCGCAAATCAATGGGTGGCGTAGGATCAATAGGAGAACGGCACCGGGGCCGTGGCTGGTAGTTCGCTTGGCACGTTGTCGGCCAACAGGCACCATTTCCGAGCGAGCAACCGGTTCTGCCGCTGCTTCCCCGCCCCGCCCCGCCCCGCCCCGCCCCACCCCACCCACTTTATCGTAGTTCTCTTTCTCTCCACATTGTTTCTTTTCTCCATCTTTATGCCACAGTCTGAAGATGGCTAGAGCTGGCTGAAGAGACCCTAATCGGAATAACCCACTGACAACCAGCCGGCCACGTCCAAGACCACGTAATCGTGAATGTTTGGCCGGCCGGACAGCCGTTCTCTTCTGAATGCATTGCCGACCAAGCGGGGAAACTCGAGTGTGACGAAAGCTGTTCAAGGATCGGCCGGGTGGACGGCAGAAACGATTAAATGGTCGGCTCACGCGCACCGGTTTGACGGAAGTTGTCGAGACAGCCTCCACAGTGGCTCTGCACAGAGCCGTCACTGATTTCGCAAGTGAAGTAGGCGCCCACGTCAGGTAGGGAAGACAGCCCCGCAAAGACTGACAGAGAGCAAATTAGAAGTATTCTCACACTTCCTCCTTTAGCTCTTTCGAGGTCATACCTTGGTATACCGGTCTTTACACTGCATGAGGTTATGTATTGCTTCCAAAATTATATGCTTCTGGTTCTACTGGTATGCTGCTGTACCCGAGTACCCCTGCTTGAACAGGATGACTGGAATAGGTGAGGTTCCGTTTCGATGGACCGGAGCCCTCCCCCGCCCCTCCCTTCCCCTCCCTTGCCATTACCTATTCTAAAATTAAAGTCTATGGCAGCCTATGAAGGCCAGCCTCTCCAATGCATTTCGAGACTTCGTCGCTTTAGCATTGTTGAGCTATGCCAATAATCCTAAGCTCTTGATGACTGGACTTGGGTGAATTATCTGCTATCGTATTATTGCAGGAATTGTTTTGTACTCTTCGTTGTTACTTTTGATCATGCTTCTGCCAGAAATGCCCCGAAGTCACCGGGCGAGGGCTATTTTGGGGCATTATGTACTTTGTCATCAAAGCCGTGCCTGCCGATGACATCCGACTCCCTGGAAACGATCGCGGGCTTCAATGGAAACCTGGTCCTCCCGGGTCTAAGTTTGTAGTATTATCGGAATTCATTTTGACATCGAATCAGCAACCTGTCACCGTTTTCATCGAGTTTTTCACCAGCACTAAGTCAGATGCCAAGGGCCATACCTGGGTCTCTAAAGCGAAAATTAGTGGTGGCGTACCAACTGTAATATTCAGTAACATCGGACTCAATCATCGCCTTGCCTAGAACAGTGCTGGTCGGTAACAGGAAATCATTGCTATTCTTCTGATAGCTGCTCGATATGTATTAAACACAAATCAATTCAACCCAAATGTGTGAAGTATGTTTCTTTAGAAATGTTAATATGGAAACTGCCTGACGTGTCGTATTGCATATCAAAATGGCACAGGTGTGCTCAGCGCACACAAGCGTGCTCAGAGTGCACGACTAACCTCATTTCCACGGAAGCCTGTGCCCGGGCCAATCAATGTTCCGGTGCACCTGTCTGAACTCGGTCTCCAGTGCAAACAGAAAGTCGGGTGCGGACACCGTGCGCCAGTGTCGTGCGCCGGTGTCGTGCGCCAACTCGGTGCGCCAACACAGGAGATAGAGGTCAAGCTGCGCGTGCCGACGGAGTCGGCCGCGTGACCGGTGTGCAGCCGAGCGACGCCCGTCCCACAGCCGCGCAAGTGGCCGCCAGCGGCCTGCCGGCGCTGAGCCGTCGCCGGCTGTTGCGTCACGCCAGACGACGTCATCCGATGGTGCGCCGCACGGCCCGGCTCCGAGTGACGTCACCCGAGCGGATGACCGAGCCGGCTGGTGGGCTGGTGCCGTGGTTTACTAGAGCGGACCGTGTGTGACTTGCAAGGTAGCTGCTCGAGCGGAAGTCCCGTTCTGAACGGACACGTGGAAACGCACGCGTGGCGTCCGAGCCACCGCAGGCGGCCTTAACACGATTCACTTTGTTGGGTCGGTTAACCCGAGCCTGCTGTGGCGTGGAGTGACGATCACAAAAAGGCGCACGCTCGTCACGCGGCCTGCCTGCCGAGCAGCGGGCCGGGAAGCCGGCCCGCCGCTCGGCCGGTGAAAGCCGGGCCGGGCCGGCCCACACGCACGTGCGTGAGGTCCGGCCGCCCGGTGATGGACGAGCCGCCCTGCTGGCACGGCCCGACCTGCGCCACGGCGTCGTGAGGTCCGGCCGCCCGGTGATGGACGAGCCGCCCTGCTGGCACGGCCCGACCTGCGCCACGGCGTCGTGAGGTCCGGCCGCCCGGTGATGGACGAGCCGCCCTGCTGGCACGGCCTGACCTGCGCCACGGCGTCGTGAGGTCCGGCCGCCCGGTGATGGACGAGCCGCCCTGCTGGCACGGCCTGACCTGCGCCACGGCGTCGTGAGGTCCGGCCGCCCGGTGATGGACGAGCCGCCCTGCTGGCACGGCCCGACCTGCGCCACGGCGTCGCGGACACGGCTGATCCGCTGCCACGGATCAGGACGGCGGGACACGCGCCGCTGCGAGGTCCCGACACGTGGACATCGCGCCGCCCCAGCACACCGGCACACTGTCACATCATCACCACGACACGTTGCTGCCCCGACACCCCGACACCCCGACAATGCGCCTGCCCCGACACCCGGCCACTCGGCCACCCTGACACCTGACCACCCCGAAACCGCGCTGCCCCGAGAAAACGACACCTCGACACACCAACACCCCGACAATGCGCCCACTCGGTGGTGTCCAACTGGGCCACTCGACCAGCGCCTCCTCCGACGTGCCGACGGTGAGCGCCGTTCCAGCGCCCACTCGGTGGTGTCGAACTGGGCCACTCGACGAGCGCCTCCTCCGACGCGACAAACATCTCGGCACTCCACTGGTCGGCTGTCTGACGACATGGGGAGGGGAGGACAGTATGTCAGGGGGGGAGGGTGCGAGGGCGTGCGGTTGGATTATTCTGAGATTGGAAGCACGCACTCGACCACATCTCACACAGTCTGGGCAGATCACACACAGTCTGGAGCAGATCACACAGACGCAGATGATAACACGCGTGAGGACACAGGCGGAGCAGGCGTCCGTTCCCCGCTAATTCGTGCCGGCCGTGCTGCTGGTGTTCGATGTTGACTTGAGACGGCGATCCGCTGTAGACGGTGGTCGGCCGGACCCAGCTGTGTGGCTGTAGATGATGGTCGGCAGTAGACGGTGGTCGGCTGTACCCAGTTGTGTGGCTGTAGATGGTGGTCGGCTGTAGACGATGGCTCGCTGTACCCAGTTGTGTGGCTGTATATGGTGGTCGGCTGTACCCAGTTGTGTGGCTGTAGATGGTGGTCGGCTGTACCCAGCTGTGTGGTTGTAGATGGTGGTCGGCTGTACCCAGTTGTGTGGCTGTAGATGGTGGACGGCTATACCCAGTTGTGTGGCTGTAGATGGTGGTCGGCTGTACCCAGTTGTGCGGCTGTAGATGGTGGTCGGCTGTAGACGGTGGTCAGCTGTAGACGGTGGTCGGCTGTAGACAGTGGCCCTCTGTACCCAGTTGTGTGGCTGTGGACGGTGGCCCACTGTACCCAGTTGTGTGCCTGTGGACGGTGGCCCGCTGTACCCAGTTGTGTGGCTGTAGATGGTGGTCGGCTGTACCCAGTTGTGCGGCTGTAGATGGTGGTCGGCTGTAGACGGTGGTCGGCTGTAGACGGTGGTCGGCTGCAGACGGTGGTCGGCTGTACCCGGTTGTGTGGCTGTAGACTGGGGCCTGCCGTACCCAGTTGTATTGTTGTAGACGGTGGCCCCGCTTTACCCAGACGTGCACCCCCGGCCATACCTACTGACCAGCGATGACGCGGGCCGTGTGGGTTCAGATCGGCGGCCTCACGGAGCCGGCTGAATGGGCGGCAGTCGACGGAATTCGCGGCCCGCCGGCTCCGGACTGACGACCGGCGCTGCTCGGCCTCGCTCGGCTCCGCTCGGCATCGCTCGGCTCCGCTCGGCTCCGCTCGGCTCCGCTCGGCTCCGCTCGGCCTCGCTCGCCCCCGCTCGCCCCCGCTCGGCCTCGCTCGGCTCCGCTCGGCTCCGCTCGGCCTCGCTCGGCCCCGCTCGGCCCCGCTCGGCTCCGCTCGGCTCCGCTCGGCCTCGCTCGCCCCCGCTCGGCCTCGCTCGGCTCCGCTCGGCTCCGCTCGGCTCCGCTCGGCTCCGCTCGGCTCCGCTCGGCTCCGCTCGGCTCCGCTCGGCTCCGCTCGGCTCCGCTCGGCTCCGCTCGGCTCCGCTCGGCTCCGCTCGGCTCCGCTCGGCTCCGCTCGGCTCCGCTCGGCTCCGCTCGGCTCCGCTCGGCTCCGCTCGGCTCCGCTCGGCTCCGCTCGGCTCCGCTCGGCTCCGCTCGGCTCCGCTCGGCTCCGCTCGGCTGTCGGCTCCGCTCGGCTCCGCTCGGCTCCGCTCGGCTCCGCTCGGCTCCGCTCGGCTCCGCTCGGCTCCGCTCGGCTCCGCTCGGCTCCGCTCGGCTCCGCTCGGTCCGCTCGGCTCCGCTCGGCTCCGCTCGGCTCCGCTCGGCTCCGCTCGGCTCCGCTCGGCTCCGCTCGGCTCCGCTCGGCTCCGCTCGGCTCCGCTCGGCTCCGCTCGGCTCCGCTCGGCTCCGCTCGGCTCCGCTCGGCTCCGCTCGGCTCCGCTCGGCTCCGCTCGGCTCCGCTCGGCTCCGCTCGGCTCCGCTCGGCTCCGCTCGGCTCCGCTCGGCTCCGCTCGGCTCCGCTCGGCTCCGCTCGGCTCCGCTCGGCTCCGCTCGGCTCCGCTCGGCTCCGCTCGGCTCCGCTCGGCTCCGCTCGGCTCCGCTCGGCTCCGCTCGGCTCCGCTCGGCTCCGCTCGGCTCCGCTCGGCTCCGCTCGGCTCCGCCACGTGTCTGCACTTCCCCGGCCGCGCCGCGCACCGGCCTCCGCACAGACACGGACGTCCCGGCCCGTGGAGACACGTGGCGGGACGCCGCCCTGTGACGGTCGCAGCACGGGCCGGACGCGCGTTTGTCACACACAGCTGCCGCTGCACTTGCGGGACTTCCCATCGCACACTCGTGCGTTACACCGCGTGCGTTGCGGGTCAAATCAATACTGTCGGCTGCAGCTGCGATACTCTGGCTTCTCTCAACGACAGCTGAGTTCAAGCCAACCTCCAGTGACATTGGTGCATAAAGTTGACAAATGCAGGGCTACGGCTGTGTGTGTGGTGCTGAAAGTGAACCTGGCTGGTTTTACGGACGTCGAGCTAATTCGGCATTGTTTGACGTTCGGGGCCGTGCCAACGTGTGGCCAACTTCACCAGTGATTTTGTTTCCGCTGTAATGCGCCCTGATTGAATGGCCGTGTTGATGGTTATGCTCAGACTGGCGCTGCATCTTTCATCACGCAAATGCTCGATAATACTAACTGAATGGGACGTTTCGCGCCTTCAGGACTCGCCGCTCGGTGGGATCCCTTAATATGCCTCACGGAAGAACGTTGGCGATGACGCAGGCGGGGGAGATGCATATTTCGTTCTACAAAATATCGGGAGCGAATGGGCACAGTGACACGAAACTTTCAGAGCAGGTCAGAACTCGGGAGTATTTATGACGAGAGTGAACAACTCGAATCAAGGTCATGCGGGGCCAGTGTGGGTCAGCATAAAAATGAGCTATTCTGGGTATTTTCACTAGACACCGATAATAATTTCAAAGATGCTGTCGTTTTTATGGCAGCACGAAGATCCTTGGCTATAAGTGTGGTGTTACTGTCACCACAGACTCGGCGACAGCAGCTCCACAAAAATGCAATGCTTGTCAGATTCGAACCATAAATCAAGACTGAAGACCGATATCTCGAAACGCCACCAAGTTATCTTTTAAAATTCCAGGATCGTGCGACTCGCAAGCGATCTCTACACATGAACACGAGAAATTGCGAAGATTGTCGTCCCTCCTTCTGCGCCAGTTGATACGATCAGGAAGTCCGTCACGGTGGCAAACAATTACCAGGAACACAGCAGTGAGCTGGGGTCCGACCGACACCATCGTCTGCGGCCGTGATAGACTCCGTCGTGTATCAACTTTAGGCATGCTCTCAACCCATCTCGTCCCGCTGTGTATGAGATCGCTGTCTCGCCCCGCTGTGTATGAGATCGCTGTCTCGTCCCACTGTGTATGAGATCGCTGTATCGCCTCGCTGTGTATGGGATCGCTGTCTCGCCCCGCTGTGTATGACGCTGTGTATGAGCTCGCTGTCTCGCCCCACTGTGTATGACGCTGTGCTTGATCTCTGTATCCCTGTATCTGCGTGGGCTGGCTTTGGACTCCCTCTTGATTTGTGTAAGTGGCCGGCCGTATCAGCCCCCCTCCCCCCCCGTGCGGTCCATCCTCCGTGGCGGCTATCTGGAGCGCTGGACCGCCCGCGGGCGGGTACTGTGGGCCCGGGCGGCGGTAGGCGTGCGGGTGCAGCCATGTGAACTGGAGCGCCATACAGCTGTCCTTATAAGGTCGCCGAGGGCACGCCCACCGGTCTCCGTCGGCCCCGTGTCGGGGCCCTGGACGCCTGCGCACGCGCTGTGCTCAGCTCGACACATACGGCATCGCTACCCGCCCACGGCAAGCGGCCGCAACGCAGCTGAATTACAAGCAGCTGTCGCGATTGGAACTCGCGACCTTTCAGTTATGAGATAAGTCGGCCGCTGGGCCATCGGACCATCGACCCCTGGCGGCGCGTCCGAAGCGGGAGGTCACGCGAGGAGTCGGGTGGCCTGACCTCTGAAGAGGTCACCGGAGAAGGTGGTTGTGTGGCGAAGTCTCTTGGTTCGCCGACCTGGCGAGCGGCTGCGTCACGGGGAGTTCTACTGCCAACGTGTCACGGGGATCCGTTCTACTGCCAACGTGTCACGGGGACCCGTCCCGCTGCCGACACGTCACGGGGACCCGTTCTGCTGCCGACACGTCACGGGGACCCGTTCTGCTGCCAACACGTCACAGGGACCCGTTCTGCTGCCGACACGTCACGGGGACCCGTTCTGTTGCCGACACGTCACGGGGACCCGTTCTGTTGCCGACACGTCACGGGGACCCGTTCTGCTGCCGACACGTCACGGGGACCCGTCCCACTGCCAACACGTCACGGGGACCCGTTCTGTTGCCGACACGTCACGGGGACCCGTTCTGCTGCCGACGCGTCACGGGGACCTCGTGTCGCGCCGTGTGGGCGCGCGCTGTTTCCATGCCGAGCCCGGGCTGGCCCGGCTTTGGATGGCATCTGCCCTTCTGCAAGGATATTGCGCCATATTTGCAACTCGTTTGTAGGTGCACAATCGCCTGGTCTTCAGGTGAGTCGAACATGGGCACAATCAGAACCAGTCAAGGCGAACCGGTCGGCTACTGTGATGCATGGTCGTTAAGATAAACATTTGCATTCCACCCTACTTCATGCGTCTGCAGTGTGAACATCAGTAGCACACTCTCATTTTCCACCCGATGCCAAGATGCCCGTGGCAATGTAGTGCTGATAGCGACGTTACCGCCAAACCGCGCGGCGTCCGCCCTTCCTGCCAGGGTGAGAGGCAGGCGACGCCATATGGCCTCAGTTGCTGAGTGCGTCGTAAAGTCACAACCACCACCACAACCACCACCATCACCAAACGGAACTCGTCCTCCGAAACGAACCGCTTCCGGTCACTTCTTCTGGCGCGCGGTGTGTTGGCGATGTAGTCCGCGCGTCAGCTGCTGGGACAATGTGGCGCCCTCCAGTGCTCAGTGATGTGACCCTCGCCGGGTCACTGCAGCTGCTTTCTCACACCGAGTTTCCACGTGTTACCAGCCTCTGGTCGGGCCACCTCGCGCCTCCTAGGGTCGGGCCGCCTCGTGCTGTTCCCAGTCGGGCCGCCTCTCGTCTCCTCTGGTCAGGCCGCCTCGTGCTGTTCCCAGTCGGGCCGCCTCGCGCCTCCTAGGGTCGGGCCGCCTCGTGCTGTTCCCAGTCGGGCCGCCTCGTGCTGTTCCCAGTCGGCCCGCCTCTCATCTCCTCTGATCGGGCTGCCTCGTGCTGTCCATGACAGAGCGGCCGACCTTGCAGCTGCCGATGGACCGGTGTCTCGGGGCGGGGGGGGAGTCAGGAGTCCTTGGCCTTCGGCAGCGGCCCGGCGTCTTTGCCATGCAGGTTACCCCTGGCCGTGTGCAGGTGGCACGTCGGCGCAGTGCAGGTGGTGCGGCAGGCTGTGGCGACTGACCAGCACACCGGCCCCCACTCCTCCGCCAGCTGACTGCCGGCTGTCGACTGCCAGTCTCGGCTGCATCTGTTATCATTAGCACTGAAGGCTCTGCTAAGCTCGACGAACTCACCGCCAGTTAGTTGATGGGTTGCCAGCTTTTCATAAGTGACGTCGGTGCACGTGCAGATTTATTGCCACCTTGAATTACTGCCAGGAGCGTATATTTATGTCTCTGTGGGTGCACATACACCCACAAACAAAAGACGTGCCTCCACGGGTCTACTCGTGCACCCACAAAATATGCAAGGGAAGGCGGAACGTACACCCAACCCCCTGCTCAACATAATCATTTTTCATTTTCTCCCTCCCACTACCTGAAAAGTCCTACGCCATGGCCAAACACATAATGTCCACCAAGGCTTTGGGAAAATTACACCCTTGATCACTGCACACTGATTCAAGCGTGGATCCAAGGGGAGGAAACGTGGCCATGCCCGGCCCCTGAAAACCCTTGGTGGTGGAAGAACGTACTTTTCTCCAATTTTCTTTCATCGTAGTCCCATTTGAGTGGAGAAATATTGGCTTCAACTCATCTTTATCCGCATGACCCTATCGTGCAGGATGTTATATTGCGACTAACTAAGCTTAAGCGAACGGGAAAAATGCAACATTCTGTTGAGTACCAAGCCACGTCGAAATAGTGGGAAACGAGTTGGCTGGCCAATCAGCGAAGCGTGCTGCGCGAAGCCAATACACCCGTGCGCTGCCTCTCCCCGCAGCACACCTCGGCCAGACAATTAATATGATTTTCCAGGAAAAGTGTCAACATCTTTGGGACTCCACTGGCCGGCTGCATGACCGACGCAGTCGATGCGCCCCTAAACTCCGGACTCAACTGGCCAAAACAAACTGAGAACCATCAAGCCAAATCTGGGGCGATGAGAGTCATCGTCAAGAATTTCACGGAAGGAGGAGGTGGTTCTCGTCAGGATGCGGATAGGACACACCTATGCCACCCACGGCTACGTGCTGCGGAATCAGGACCGACGTGTGCTCGTTGTGATGTCCCATTGACAGTCCGACACGTTCCCCTGGTGTGCCCTCGTGTCTCAGCCCAACGAAGACGACACTTTGGAGGAGAGATATCCACACTGACGATGGCAAATCTTCTTGGTGATGGGTCACGTGTGGTTCAGAATAGACAACTATTCGAGTTTCTTTCGCAAATACGATTTGCTGTCATCTATCCAGAGAGGTAAAGATATTGCACTGGTTTTGGCAAAGTGAGTGCTTCTTGCACGTGGAAGTATACCTGGCCGGAACGTGAAACCTAGGTAGACAAGAACACTGTTTGGGCGCTATGTGATGAACATGGTCCATGGGCCCTAAAGCCCAAATAACTAACTAACTAACTAAGCTTCAACACAATATTGTCGTATCCTCACAAACCCGGGATTTTTGTTGTGAGGGGATCTATTGCAATGGTCGGGTTCGTCTCAAGTATTGTGTCGCCAGCGTCCCTCTTTCAATCTTTTGCCCCTTAAGACAGTTGGCTGGATACGCCTCTGCTCCTTTATCAATATCCGCGTTTAAGGCATCCATTTGATCCGAAATCTCGCAAGCCCAGTAGCATGAATGATCGTGCAGGTATACAATAATGGTAAGAACGCATTAGCAACAAGATATTTTAGCATTTTTAACTATATTTCCAATGACGTTTTCTCTTGTCAGCGACAGCGACAGCGAGAGCGAGCAGGTATAAAACAATGGTAAGTACGCATTAGCAACGATAAGTGATTTCAGTAATTTGACTATACATTTCCAATTGCATTTTCGCTTCTCAGCGATGCTGCTGAAATCGGAAAAGCTAAACCCATTATCACCACTCAGCTACCGATCAGTTTACCTGCCTCTTCTGTCTACTCCATTCACGGCTACCAGTCCGAGGTGTGGCTGTCAGGCGACTGATCAGTTTACGTACATCTCCTGTCTCTACTCCATTCAACCCCTATAAGTCAGAGGTGTGGCTGTCAGGTGACTGATCAGTTTACCTATCTCTCCAGTCTCTATTATATTCACCCCTACCAGGGTGCGACGAACTTAATCGTGACCTCATGGAGATGGCGCATTGCATGTTTGCTATGTGCAGCCTTGCAGACCGATGAGCAAATGCTGTACCACAATGGTGACTGTTGTTTTCCGCAGCTTGCGACCGCCGTGTGAGCTGAATGATCGCGTTCCGTACCATGCAACGGCAGCCTCCCGTGAAGAAGCGTCCAGCTGCGCCTGTGGAGCGCCACATGTAGTGGGCACAACGGCAGCCTCCCGTGAAGAAGCGTCCAGCTGCGCCTGTGGAGCGCCACATGTAGTGGGCACAACGGCAGCCTCCCGTGAAGAAGCGTCCAGCTGCGCCTGTGGAGCGCCACATGTAGTGGGCACAACGGCAGCCTCCCGTGAAGAAGCGTCCAGCTGCGCCTGTGGAGCGCCACATGTAGTTGGCACAACGGCAGCCTCCCGTGAAGAAGCGTCCAGCTGCGCCTGTGGAGCGCCACATGTAGTGGGCACAACAGCAGCCTCCCCGTGAAGAAGCGTCCAGCTGCGCCTGTGGAGCGCCACATGTAGTTGGCACAACGGCAGCCTCCCGTGAAGAAGCGTCCAGCTGCGCCTGTGGAGCGCCACATGTAGTGGGCACAACGGCAGCCTCCCGTGAAGAAGCGTCCAGCTGCGGCTGTGGAGCGCCACATGTAGTGGGCACAACGGCAGCCTCCCGTGAAGAAGCGTCCAGCTGCGCCTGTGGAGCGCCATGTAGTGGGCACAACGGCAGCCTCCCGGGAAAAAGCGTCCAGCTGCGCCTGTGGAGCGCCACATGTAGTGGGCACAACGGCAGCCTCCCGTGAAGAAGCGTCCAGCTGCGCCTGTGGAGCGCCACATGTAGTGGGCACAACGGCAGCCTCCCGTGAAGAAGCGTCCAGCTGCGCCTGTGGCCAGCTGGCCTGTGGAGCGCCACATGTAGTGGGCACAACGGCAGCCTCCCGTGAAGAAGCGTCCAGCTGCGCCTGTGGAGCGCCACATGTAGTGGGCACAACGGCAGCCTCCCGTGAAGAAGCAGTGGCGCCATGTGGCGCCCAACGGCAGCCTCCCGTGAAGAAGCGTCCAGCTGCGCCTGTGGAGCGCCACATGTAGTGGGCACAACGGCAGCCTCCCGTGAAGAAGCGTCCAGCTGCGCCTGTGGAGCGCCACATGTAGTGGGCACAACGGCAGCCTCCCGTGAAGAAGCGTCCAGCTGCGCCTGTGGAGCGCCACATGTAGTGGGCACAACGGCAGCCTCCCGTGAAGAAGCGTCCAGCTGCGCCTGTGGAGCGCCACATGTAGTTGGCACAACGGCAGCCTCCCGTGAAGAAGCGTCCAGCTGCGCCTGTGGAGCGCCACATGTAGTGGGCACAACGGCAGCCTCCCGTGAAGAAGCGTCCAGCTGCGCCTGTGGAGCGCCACATGTAGTTGGCACAACGGCAGCCTCCCGTGAAGAAGCGTCCAGCTGCGCCTGTGGAGCGCCACATGTAGTTGGCACGGCGCTCAAGTCCAATCCGTTTCCATCCTTAACCAATGCATCTATTGAAGTACACTAGGCCAAGTCGAATTTAAAACCGCTTGAAATCCCCTGCACATCGTTTTGGCAGAGCTCCACCTCTGCTCACCTGCGGTGAAGGGTGCGCCGGCTCACGGAGAGTGAGCCGAGGCGATGGGTTCGGGCAGCAGAGTGGGCAGAGCCACAAGGCTGCCGGGAAGGAGGGGAGGCATCACTCCTGCTGTACTGCAGCAGGAGTGATGTCGCCTCTTCAGCCGCCGTGTGCTCACGCGGCTTTTTATTACCGAGATTGGGCGCATCACAGGGCGTCCATGTGCGATTTCCATCAGTCAGGATCCGTGACGATGGCAGGTGCGGTCACGACAAGATTGGATCAGGCACGATCTTTCTGAACCGTTTGCCGAGCTATCGTAGTCCATCAGAACTGGTCAGAACAGACCAGTCCATCAGAACTGGTCAGAACAGGCCAGGTCCATCAGAACTGGTCAGAACAGACCAGTCCATCAGAACTGGTCAGGTTCCGTTAGAATCGGCTTCAGAACAAATCGCCTCGTCACACGTTATTGTGGTCTGTCTGTATATTGTATATTGTGGTCTGTCGTGTATATTGTATATTGTGGTCTGTCTGTATATTGTATATTGTGGTCTGTCATGCGTGGTAACGTAAAACACAGCCGGCATCTGCCAATGATAATATGAAAAGTAATAATTGTGATAATACAATTAAGAAGTATAATATTATAATAAGAACACTACTGCTTCTACTAATAATAATAATAATACAACGAGTACTACTACCAATAGTAATAATGCCAATACAAGTATTACGTATAATAATAATAATAGTAATAATATTACTACTAGTTATAGTACAATTCATAGCAGTACTACTAATCATAATAATGTGTTGGATTGCTTTTCAAAAACCGGATGCTCAAAAATTCTAGCTCGGAATTAATGCGGGATATTGAACTCTTTTCTTATTATCCAAAGTTCTGCTAAGTACACATGAAACAGCTTATTACCAGTCACTCTTTTGGGTCGAAGACGATATGTAGAACGTTCTGTGGGAAGCCCGAGTAAATGTTAGGCGGCAATTTTGTACGATAATGGGGGTCGCTCTGTAAACAAAGGACGACAAATGCGAGCGTGTGGTGCCACGTCAGCAGGTGTGTTTGTGGAGCACTATTGACCGGCCAACGGACTGATATTACAGCCAGCGGACTGGCATTACGGCCGACGGACTGACATTACGGTGGGCGGACCGACATTACGGCCGGCGGACTGACATTACGGCGGGCGGACTGGCATTACGGCCGGCGGACTGACATTACGGCGGGCGGACTGACATTACGGCCGGCAGACTGGCATTACGGCCGGCGGACTGGCATTACGGTGGGCGGACTGGCATTACAGTCGGCGGACTGGCATTACGATGGGCGGACTGAGATTACGGCCGGCGGACTGACATTACGGCCGGCGGACTGGCATTACGGAGGGCGGACTGTCATTACGATGGGCGAACTGAGATTACGGCCGGCGGACTGACATTACGGCCGGCGGACTGGCATTACGGCCGGCAGACTGGCATTACGGCCGACGGACTGACATTACGGTGGGCGGACCGACATTACGGCCGGCGGACTGACACTACGGCCGGCGGACTGGCATTACGGCCGGCGGACTGGCATTACGGTGGGCGGACTGGCATTACAGTCGGCGGACTGGCATTACGATGGGCGGACTGACATTACGGCGGGCGGACTGACATTACGGCCGGCGGACTGGCATTACGGCCGGCGGACTGGCATTACGGTGGGCGGACTGCCATTACAGTCGGCAGACTGGCATTACGATGGGCGGACTGACATTACGGCCGGCAGACTGGCATTACAGCCGGCGGACTGGCATTACGATGGGCGGACTGAGATTACGGCCGGCGGACTGACATTACGGCCGGCGGACTGGCATTACGGAGGGCGGACTGGCATTACGATGGGCGGACTGACATTACGGCCGGCGGACTGGCATTACGGCCGGCGGACTGGCATTACGGTGGGCGGACTGCCATTACAGTCGGCGGACTGGCATTACGATGGGCGGACTGACATTACGGCCGGCGGACTGGCATTACAGCCGGTGGACTGGCATTACGATGGGCGGACTGAGATTACGGCCGGCGGACTGACATTACGGCCGGCGGACTGACATTACGGAGGGCGGACTGGCATTACGATGGGCGGACTGAGATTACGGCCGGCGGACTGGCATTACGGCCGGCGGACTGGCATTACGGCCGGCGGACTGGCATTACAGCCGGCGGACTGGCATTACGGTGGGCGGACTGGCATCACGGCCGGCGGACTGACATTACGGTGGGCGGACTGACATTACGGCCGGCGGACTGGCATTACGGAGGGCGGACTGGCATCACGGCCGGCGCGCCTGTGTCGTGCCGACGCTGCAAATGCGGCCTGACAACGGAGCACCGGCCACAATCGGCGCCGGCGAGCGACATTGCCACAGTCGGGGACATTTATTTTAAATCACGAGTTACGTAGACACCCTGTGCAAGATGAATGACGCGTGCTCGCCGAGCTGCGACACCCGGGTTAGGCTTGCCCTGATGCCGGCGTTAATCAATCATTGAGCTTTGTTGACAGCGGTAGGCAATTAACCACCTGGAAGTCTTTCTCTCAACCGTCGGTGACCTGCAATTCGGCCTGTGTGTGTATGTGTGTGTGCGTGTATGTGTGTATGTGCGTGCGTGTGTGTGTGTACGTCTGTGTATAAATGGAAAGCCGGGTCGGTGGCCATTTGTCGCTGGCGACAGGTACGTGCTCGGCACGGGAGCGACCTCCTCACTGTGTTGAAGCCGTACCTGTTGAACGGTCACGTGTGTCGACGCGCGCCATTCCCGCACCGCTGGCGGGAGATGCCTCCCATCTCAACAGCCGTCCGTCGAGACCGTCGACGAACCATCGCCACGACCTGTGGATACGGCCCCGCTCCTGTGAACGTTCGCCCCGCCCTGTCGCTCTGCGCGACTTCAGAAGAGAAGCACCTTGGGTTCTTTTATGACGCATTCGACTGCTAACCCATGTAGCGTCGCCAACTTTCCACGCTGGATGGTCTCGGGTGGACTCGAAAGTACTGTCGGTTGCGGGATTCGAACCCACGATCTTACGATCAGGAATCGAAGCTCTACCGACAGAGCTAGCGCGACCCCAACTACGCTGCTTCAATCCCGCACGGGGTAGTACGGTCATCGCTGCGTGGTGTTGGTCCTCCCGTCATTCTATGATCTGTGGTCCTCCCGTCAGTCGGCGAGCTGTGGTCCTCCCGTCATTCTATGATCTGTGGTCCTCCTGTCAGTCGGCGAGCTGTGGTCCTCCCGTCATTCTATGACCTGTGGTCCTCCCGTCAGTCGGCGAGCTGTGGTCCTCCCGTCATTCTATGACCTGTGGTCCTCCCGTCAGTCGGCGAGCTGTGGTCCTCCCGTCATTCTATGACCTGTGGTCCTCCCGTCAGTCGGCGAGCTGTGGTCCTCCCGTCATTCTATGATCTGTGGTCCTCCCGTCAGTCGGCGAGCTGTGGTCCTCCCGTCATTCTATGACCTGTGATCCTCCCGTCAGTTGGCGAGTTGTGGTCGTCTCTCTCTCTCTCTCTCTCTCTCTCTCTCTCTCTCTCTCTCTCTCTCTCTCTCTCTCTCTCTCTCTCTCTCTCTCTCTCTCTATATCTCTATATCTCTATATCTCTATATCTCTATATCTCTATATCTCTATATCTCTATATCTCTATATCTCTATATCTCTATATCTCTATATCTCTATATCTCTATATCTCTATATCTCTATATCTCTATATCTCTATATCTCTATATCTCTATATCTCTATATCTCTATATCTCTATATCTCTATATCTCTATATCTCTATATCTCTATATCTCTATATCTCTATATCTCTATATCTCTATATCTCTATATCTCTATATCTCTATATCTCTATATCTCTATATCTCTATATCTCTATATCTCTATATCTCTATATCTCTATATCTCTATATCTCTATATCTCTATATCTCTATATCTCTATATCTCTATATCTCTATATCTCTATATCTCTATATCTCTATATCTCTATATCTCTATATCTCTATATCTCTATATCTCTATATCTCTATATCTCTATATCTCTATATCTCTATATCTCTATATCTCTATATCTCTATCTCTCTATATCTCTATCTCTATATCTCTCTATCTCTCTATCTCTCTATCTCTCTATCTCTCTATCTCTCTATCTCTCTATCTCTATCTCTCTATCTCTATCTCTCTATCTCTCTCTCTATCTCTCTCTCTATCTCTCTCTCTTTCTCTCTCTCTCTCTCTCTCTCTCTCTCTCTCTCTCTCTCTCTCTCTCTCTCTCTTTCTTTCTCTTTTCTCTCTCTCTCTCTCCACATTCTGCTCCTCTGTGATGTCCCCTTGCGGCAAGGTGCTACACCGGATGACCGACCTGTCCCTCCCGTGTCAGCTGTGCCCCTGAGCGACCCCCGACGGCCCGAGGCTGGCCGCCGAGAGCAGGGCTGGTGCCGCCGCCAGCTAGCTGCCAGAGTGGCCGTGTCGGGTCGGCTGTTGAGGGTGTGTGAGGGTGGGTATCGAGTGGCGCACACACCGGCCGGGGGCTGCTGACAGCCGGGGTGGCCGTGTCGGGTCGGCTGTTGAGGGCGTGTGAGGGTGGGTACCGAGTGGCGCCCACACCGGCCGGGGGGCCACTGACAGCCGGGGTGGCCGTGTCGGGTCGGCTGTTGAGGGTGTGTGAGGGTGGGTACCGAGTGGCGCCCACACCGGCCGGGGGCTGCTGACAGCCGGGGTGGCCGTGTCGGGTCGGCTGTTGAGGGTGTGTGAGGGTGGGTACCGAGTGTCACCCACACCGGCCGGCGGCTGCTGACAGCCGACTGTCGGCTGCTGTTCGCTGTTCAGCTGGCTGGTCTGAGAGCCGGCCCCCGCCCGATGGGCCGGTGATCGGTTTTGCAGCCGCCCCGCCCCGCGTGCCGTTTGCCGGTTGAAGCGGCGTGGAGCCCCCCCCTCCACCTCAAAGCGTGACCGTTCCATGGATGATGACGGACGACTTGATTTCCTCTCAAAGGTGTTCAGGGAAAGTTTCCGGAAGAGGTGTCGATTCATATTTATTGGAGCATTAAATTCGGAATATCTGCCACCGACCCTCCCCCTCCCCTCCCTCTTCCAGTTGCGATAAATTTTCAGGCCGTGCTGGAAACAGATGCTGCCCAAACCGGGTATTATCCAACACTGCATTTCATGACATAGCAGCACGAAATCTGATTCATGGCTTCAGTTGAGCTCCCCTCGTAAATCTATCATCAAATGAAACGCTCGTGTTCATATGCTCACTCTCTGTAACGAATCTGAAATCCGATTGCTGCACGTGACTTTCCACGGAATATGTAAAGAAAGCTGGTAGATTTAAGTTTAAAACTTCAAGGCTCAAATGCATGCTGATTCTACTGCGTGTATCGACATGTGTTCGTCTATTCCTTGGGGCGATACTACCTTGATTGATGATTGCCCTGTGTTGAGTTGTCAGGTGCGACGTATATGTGCCCCACAGACCAATACTGGTTTGATGCATTGTTCACTCAGCTGAAGACGTCTCGGCAGCTGAGTTCACAGCCATCTGTCGCGGGGTTCCGTGGCACACGAGCAGACACGATGCCAGTGTAGTGTTTCGGCAGCTCAGCTCACGGCCATCTGTCGCGGTGTTCCGTGGAAGAAGACACGATGCCAGGTAGTGTTCGGAGCTCAGCTCACGGCCATCTGTCGCGGTATTCCGGGGCACACGAGCAGACACGATGCCAGTGATGTTTCGGCAGCTCAGCCACGGCCTCGTGGGCCGTGGCACACGAGCAGACACGATGCAGTGTAGTGTTTCGGCAGCTCAGCTCACGGCCATCTGTCGGGTGTTCCGTAACGAGCGCACGATGCCAGTGTGTGTTTGGCAGTCACTCACGGCCATCTGTCGCGGTGTTCCGTGGCACACGAGCAGACACGATGCCAGTGTAGTGTTTCGGCAGCTCAGCTCACGGCCACCTGCCGCGGGGCTCCGTGGCACACGAGCAGACACGATGCCAGTGTAGTGTTTCGGCAGCTCAGCTCACGGCCATCTGTCGCGGTGTTCCGTGGCACACGAGCAGACACGATGCCAGTGTAGTGTTTCGGCAGCTCAGCTCACGGCCACCTGCCGCGGGGCTCCGTGGCACACGAGCAGACACGATGCCAGTGTAATGTTTCGGCAGCTCAGCTCACGGCCACCTGCCGCGGGGCTCCGTGGCACACGAGCAGACACGATGCCAGTGTAGTGTTTCGGCAGCTCAGCTCACGGCCACCTGCCGCGGGGCTCCGTGGCACACGAGCAGACACGATGCCAGTGTAGTGTTTCGGCAGCTTCTTGACACCTGTGTAAACATGACGCCCGCAACACAACTGCCGCGGTGCGACGTGCGCCGGGGAAATGTGTTTTGTTTTGTCGTACTGAGTGCGCCGTTTTTTTTTGTGTCGACGCTCCAATGAGTCTGCTCCGACCTCGGTCGCCGACCTGGCGAACCTTTGTCGGCTCCAACGCTGCACGCTCACCACTACCCATTGCCCTTCCCCTCCCCTATCACCGCCCTCGGCCTCGCCCAACACACGGCGCCCGCCGATGGTGCCCGGCGACGGCAGCCGGTCGGGATGGGATGCTGGCATTGCTATCGTCTCTCACGCGTGCGGGCGGCAGACGCTGCGTGGCAATCGATCGGAGTTGTCGCGTGTTGCGCCTGCGTACACCTGTGTCACGCCTGTGTCACGCCTGCGTCACGCCTGTGTCACGCCTGACCTGTGTCACCCTTGTCACCCTGTGTCACGCCTGTGTCACGCCTGTGTCACGCCTGTCTGCGGGCATCGGTGCGCCTTGAACCCCATCCCCCTCCAGCTCCTACTGCTGTCCATGGGCTGACGTGGTGGGTGGATATGTGAGGTGGATATGTGTGGGTATGGGTATGAGTGGGTAAGGGGAGGGTGGGTTTGGGTGACGGTGGAGTGGGTGTGGGTCCGAGAGACGGCAGGCTCAGTGTAAGTGACTCTGTGACACAGCTCTGGTGACCCCAGCTCTGGTCGTTACCAGAGCTGTGTCAGCATAAGTGCAGGATACACCGGCGTCGGTATGGGTACCCCGTGGACGTCACCAGAGCTGTGTCAGTATAAGTACAGGAGACACCGGCGTCAGTATGGGTACCCCGTGGTGGTCACCAGGGCTGTGTCAGTATAAGTGCAGGAGACAGCGGCGTTGGTTCGCCACCAATACTGTGTTGTTTACCTGCCCGGAGAGTGGTTCCCGCTGCGGGCCGCCGACGCCCCTGTCCCATTGGGATTCACGCTCATGTGGGTCCCGGCAGGAGGTGCGGGCACAGTGCGACTTTCCTATCCGGTTACTGGCTGTCGCTCGTCTCTAGCGACTCCCCGCCGCCCTCTGCGGCCTTGGGTCCGGGCCCTGTCGCCTTGCCATAGGCGACACCACCTTGCTCCAGATAGTCGTCTCACATCGTGTGACTTTCTTGTCGCATTATTGACTCGATGCACCGCTGATAAGTGTTGGTCAGGTGGCTATCGGCGTGTGCAGCAGCATTTTCCGCCTAGAAATTGTGCTCATTGCCAATGCTGGGGAAAATATACTTTACGAAATTAGTCCAAAGGCGTCATGAGGCGGGTGCGTTATGTTTATGCAGTTATTCATGTTCTATGTTTCGAATTTATCGGAAATCGTTCAATGCTCTTTGCCTTGTCTGCTCAGAGACCCGACAAACACGATAAAATAAAAGAAGCATATATACTGGCATGCACAGTATATACATATGTATATACAATATGTACCTTCTGCCGAAATGCGCCCTCTTCACCTCAATAACTGGTCCTGTCGTCACGTCCCATTGAAGCGTCTGGTGCAGGGTATGCACGTGGCCATTCAGCTGTCATGTTCCCTCATTTGCTGCGCCCTGAGGCCTGATTTCATTACCAATGCCAAGCGGGGCGTGGCCGGGGAGCGGACGGCTGTAAATTGCCTGCCACCGTCTCCGGGGCTCTTGCAGACATAACTCAGCACTGACCGTGTCGGCGACTGGTAGACCAGCCGGGAACCGACAATGTTATGCCTTGTACCGTAGACATAGCTCGGTACTGACGGTCGGCGAATGGTAGACCAGCCGGGATCCGCCAATGTTATACATTGTACTGCAGGCATAGCTCAGCACTGACGGTATCGGAGACTGGTAGACCAGCCGGGAACCGACAATGTTATACATTGTACTGCAGGCATAGCTCAGCACTGACGGTGTCGGTGACTGGTAGACCAGCCGGGATAAGCCAATGTTATGCATTATACTGCAGGCATAACTCAGCAGTGACCAGTCAGCGACTGACAGACCAGCCGGGATCCTCCAATGTTATGCATTGTACCGTAGACATAACTCAGCACTGACGGTGTCGGAGACTGGTAGACCAGCCGGGATCAACCAATGTTATGCATTGTGTCAGCAGGTCTCATCCCGTCGCCACGGACCGGGAGACGGTGTTGACAAGGGGGCATCAAATCTGGCTCCCACCCTTCGTCCCTCTTTGAGCCCTTCGAGAGGGAGAGATGGCACCTTCGGTCCCTCGTGTACTGAGAGCGTAGATCAACGCGATGTGTGTATGCTCTTGGGACCACCAATCATATGGCATACTGTCGAATTATTTTATTTCCAGATCTAATGGATAGTTCCGATACATTTTTACAGTGTGTACTATTTTACTCAGATTGTATGTGATCAAGTCTTAACAATGCGTTGTCATGTAGCGATTGCAGATGGCCATCTTGACGATGGAACAATAGAGGAAGCTGTGGTCCTCCGAACGGTATGTGGTGGCATTGTAATGGTTCTCCCCTTATTTTTTTCCGCCTCGGTTCCGTTATCTCGCAATTTGCTTCCTCTAGCTACCCCGGATGTGAGACAGATTGTTGTCGGGTTACCCCAGTTCACTTTCCCAGTACCACTATCGTTCGTCAGTATCGTTGGTGTCAGCCAATCAGTTGGCGAGTTGTTCCCACTACGACAATAACAACAGCAGCACGTGAGCATATGACGCCCAACAGCGTCGGCCATGTTGGCAGTGCATATCGAGCATCACTCGATGATCTGTATTGCTCTGCAACAAAATGTATCGTCGGTTGGCCTATGATATATTCATGGATCTATATCTTTTATAGCTTTAGCTTTTAGCTTTAGCTTCCCTTCTAGCTTTAGCTTCAGCTTTAGCTAATAGCTTTTAAGCGGCGTTTCCGTTTCGCACCACGTGGGGAGAAGGGTTGCTCTGTGCTGGGTCTCGCCACCTATCATTTTTGGAAGCAAGTTAGACGATACTGCATGGAATCGGGCATGCGGGTGCACGGCGCACGCGCTGTACCTCGCACGCGCTGCACCGTGCACGCGCTGTACCTCGCACGCGCTGCACCGTGTACGCGCTGTACCGCGCTCTCTGCCGTGGACATAGTGCAAAAATGTAATTATGCATGCCAAGCAAGTGGCAGGCAGCGTGAGATGCGCTACCTACGGACAAACGGAGAGCCATCTCGAACAGCTCGTCCTGTCGCAAACTCAGACGAGAGGATACACGTGCCGTCTCCTCCTTGAGCACACGGATGCCACCCGTGTCCATGTGTTGTGTGGTGGCGACAGACGCTAGCGCTCTCGCGGTGCACCAACGCCAGTCCACCACCTGTATCTGTCGGTTTTGTGCTGACAATCGTACACTCATTTTGGGTGTGTCCGGGCATCTTCCATCGCGGCGACGCGTGGACTCGATGGGAAGTGTCGTTTTCAGCAATATAGACATCTCACTGTCATGCATTGGATACGGGATTTGCAGCACCGTAGTACCCTTATGTTCCGCACGAGCTTCACCAGTTGAAGCTTCCCTCTGTGTTGGACCACATTTCGCTGACTGAGCTATGGGCGCGGCAGTCTAAACGTCCTGAAACCAAAATATTTGCGTAACTCGTCTCGGTTGTCTCAGAATAGACAGTGACGTTCGGTTACGACCGTGATCCAAAGTTCAGTTTCCTCAGACCTAAAGTCAGGTGCGCCATATCTCTACACGCCCAAGAGTGTACATATTTAGTACACGTACAGCTGACGAAGCCTCGTATCTGCCTTCCGTTGTTCGTTTTTTTGCTGCATTGAGGAAAAAATGTAAGTCTGCTGAGTGCACGAGGATTCCGGTATATGCAACCCCTGGCTTGTCACAAGTTATTTATTCAAAAGGTTTGCTCGAATAATTTATTTCGCTTCGGTTCCGCCATCTGATTGGTTAGCATCTTTTCCACGTCACCGGTGAAGTGGAACCCAGCCACCTACCTCATTTGCATGCCGTATGAAATGCAGGGTGTGTATTTCTCCGGGCTTCAATTTCGTGACGAATTGCTGGCACTTCAGTGATGGCGTCCGACTCTTTTGGGCACCCTACGGATTCTACGAGATATACGACCCATCTTCGACACGTGACAGGATGTCCGATTGGCAACCCAGCGCATGCGACGTCGGGTCTTCCTTAATTACGCTATTTGTGCCTGCACGACCATCCCATGCATACGGTGGTGAAAAGATTCCGCCAGTTACCCCCTGGAGCCGAAGCGCTAATCAATCTCGAACATCAGACGTCCGATCCGGACGTGACCTGGCTGACCTCACTAGGTCACCGACCTGCCAGCCGCCGGGCGGGGTCGGCGACGCCGTCGTTGTCTGACTGGCGGTCGGGCGGCGGCGGCGGCGGCTCGACGCGCGGACGCGACGTCGGGCTCCTGTTTGCCTTCCACTCTGCCTGTTGACCGAGCGGCGGCCGCCTCGCTTCTCATTAGCCCTCGCTGTTGTCGTCGACGGGCGCTCATTTCATTTCCCGCGGCGCCGCCGACCACCGACGGGGCGCCGCGCCGGCGAGCTTCGCGCTTGGCGCTTGGCGCTTCGTCTCGCTGGAGCCGGAGCCGGAGAGTTGGCTGTGAGCCGGCGCTGGTGCTGGGCCGGCGCCGGAGCCGGAGCCGGAGCCGGAGCCGGAGCCGGAGCCGGAGCCGGCGCTGGCGCTCGGCCGGACCGTGTCCGAGCCGCCGATAAGACCGTGCTGTGGCTGTCGCTCGGGCAGAGAACACGGCTCGAGTATGTGGCTTATGCATGTATTTATGCGCGCTTGTGATGCGGGGCCGGCAGGCGGAACAACCGTTCGTCGCTTTCATGGAATTGGTCACGAGGAAAATGCGGCACTGCACGGACGAGACATTCTCACTGGAGAGTGCCACCCCGACACGTGGGCGTTTCCGGAGGAAAGCCCGTCAGCTGGACGCATTTGGATCATGCGTGGGAATACGGGCTGCTGTCAGCCTGGGAGAGTGAGGCCTGTCGGGTCATCACACCGCGACACCTGTGTGTTACGTCACGACAGCTGTGTGTTACGTCACGACAGCAGTGTATTACGTCACGACAGCAGTGTGTTACATCACGACAGCAGTGTGTTACGTCATAACAGCTGTGCGCTACGTCACGATAACAGTGCTGCGTCACGACAGCTGTGTGTTACGTCACGACAGCAGTGTGTTACGTCACGTTAGTAGTGTGTTACGTCACGACAGCTGTGTGCTACGTCACACGACAGCTGTGTGTTACGTCACGACAGCTGTGTGTTACGTCGCGACAGCTGTGTGTTACGTCACGGCAGCAGTGTGTTACGCAACGATAGCAGTTTATTACGTCACGACAGAGTGAGCACGACAGCAGTGAGTGGGTGTAACGTCGCAACAGGGTGTTACGTCACGATAGCATGGTGTATGTCGTCGCGACAGCTGTGTGTACGTAGCAGGTGTTACGTCACGATAGCAGTTTTTTGTAACGTCACGACAATGGTGTGTAACGTCGCAACAGGGTGTTACGTCACGATAGCAGTATGCTGTGTCACGACAGTAATGTTACGTCACGACAGCTGTGTGTTACGTCGCGACAGCTGTGTGTTACGTCACGGCAGCAGTGTGTTACGCAACGATAGCAGTTTATTACGTCACGACAGCAGTGTAACGTCACGACAGCAGTGTAACGTCACGACAGTGGTGTGTAACGTCGCAACAGGGTGTTACGTCACGATAGCAGTATGCTGTGTCACGACAGTAATGTTACGTCACGACGACAGTGTTACGTCACAACAGCGTAACACAGGCCCGCTACCTTGGGGGGGGGCGGGGCATTTCCGAGGGTCTCGCGTGTGCAACATACTGGTTCAATGTATTGTTTCCTATGGGTGTCATCTCGCACTTAAATTCGGAAGCTTTTCAACACTGGTGAAGCACAGCACCAGTCAAATCCTGGCCAGCCGACGGTCTGACCCGGCACTTCGGTCTGCACCACATTACACCACGGCCAAGGCCACGGCCACGGTCTAGGGCATGGCTACGGCCACGGTCAAGGCCACGACCGCGGCCAAGACCACTATCAAGGCCACGGCCATGGCCGAACGGACGTAGTGGGGCACGAGTCGGCGGCTCTGTATCTCGCGCCGTGTTGTGCGGTGTCTCCCTGCACGGTGTGTTATCTCGCCTTGTGTTGTGCGGTGTCTCCCTGCACGGTGTGTTATCTCGCCTCGTGTTGTGCGGTGTCTCCATGCATGCTATGTGTACTGGTTCCACGACATTGTCCAGCACTGTCAACCGGCTTTGGCGTAGCACCTCGTGCGCCATGGCACACCGTGCCGTGCCAGTTCTTGGCACACCGTGCCAGTCACGGCGCCCCCACCGTGAGGTTCCTCGACACACCGTGCCAGTCACGGCACCGCCACCGTGAGGTTCCTCGACACACCGTGCCAGTCACGGCGCCCCCACCGTGAGGTTCCTCGACACACCGTGCGCCATGAGGTTTCTTGGCACACCGTGCCAGTCACGGCACCGCCACCGTGAGGTTTCTTGGCACACCGTGCCAGTCACGGCACCGCCACCGTGAGGTTCCTCGACACACCGTGCGCCATGAGGTTTCTTGGCACACCGTGCCAGTCACGGCACCGCCACCGTGAGGTTTCTTGGCACACCGTGCCAGTCACGGCACCGCCACCGTGAGGTTCCTCGACACACCGTGCGCCATGAGGTTTCTGGCACACCGTGCCAGTACGGCGCCCCCACCGTGAGGTTTCTTGGCACACCGTGCCAGTCACGGCACCGCCACCGTGAGGTTCCTCGACACACCGTGCCAGTCACGGCACCGCCACCGTGAGGTTCCTCGACACACCGTGCCAGTCACGGCACCGCCACCGTGAGGTTCCTCGACACACCGTGCCAGTCACGGCGCCCCCACCGTGAGGTTCCTCGACACACCGTGCCAGTCACGGCGCCCCCACCGTGAGGTTCCTCGACACACCGTGCCAGTCACGGCGCCCCCACCGTGAGGTTCCTCGACATACCGTGCCAGTCACGGCGCCCCCATCGTGAGGTTCCTCGACACACCGTGCCAGTCACGGCGCCCCCACCGTGAGGTTCCTCGACACACCGTGCCAGTCACGGCACCGCCACCGTGAGGTTCCTCGGCACACCGTGCCAGTCACGGCCCCCACCGTGAGGTTCCTCGACACACCGTGCCAGTCACGGCGCCCCCACCGTGAGGTTCCTCGACACACCGTGACCAGTCACGCGCCCCCCGTGAGGTTCTCGACACACCGTGCCGCACGCCACCGTGAGGTTCCTCGACACACCGTGCCAGTCACGGCGCCCCCACCGTGAGGTTCCTCGACACACCGTGCCAGTCACGGCGCCGCCACCGTGAGGTTCCTCGACACACCGTGCCAGTCACGGCGCCCCCACCGTGAGGTTCCTCGACACACCGTGCCAGTCACGGCACCGCCACCGTGAGGTTCCTCGACACACAGTCACGGCGCCCCCACCGTGAGGTTCTGACACACCGTGCCAGTCACGGCCCCACCGTGAGGTTCCTCGACACACCGTGCCAGTCACGGCGCCCCCACCGTGAGGTTCCTCGACACACCGTGCCAGTCACGGCGCCCCACCGTGAGGGTCCTCACGGCCAGTCACGGCGCCCCCACCGTGAGGTTCCTCGACACACCGTGCCAGTCACGGCACCGCCACCGTGAGGTTCCTCGACACCGTTCACCGTGCCAGTCACGGCGCCCCCACCGTGAGGTTCCTCGACACACCGTGCCAGTCACGGCGCCCCCACCGTGAGGTTCCTCGGCACACCGTGCCAGTCACGGCACCGCCACCGTGAGGTTCCTCGACACACCGTGCCAGTCACGGCGCCCCCACCGTGAGGTTCCTCGACACACCGTGCCAGTCACGGCGCCCCCACCGTGAGGTTCCTCGGCACACCGTGCCAGTCACGGCGCCCCCACCGTGAGGTTCCTCGACACACCGTGCCAGTCACGGCGCACCGCCACCGTGAGGTTCCTCGACACACCGTGCCAGTCACGGCGCCCCCACCGTGAGGTTCCTCGACACACCGTGCCAGTCACGGCGCCCCCACCGTGAGGTTCCTCGACACACCGTGCCAGTCACGGCGCCCCCACCGTGAGGTTCCTCGACACACCGTGCCAGTCACGGCGCCCCCACCGTGAGGTTCCTCGACACACCGTGCCAGTCACGGCGCCCCCACCGTGAGGTTCCTCGACACACCGTGCCAGTCACGGCGCCCCCACCGTGAGGTTCCTCGACACACCGTGCCAGTCACGGCGCCCCCACCGTGAGGTTCCTCGACACACCGTGCCAGTCACGGCGCCCCCACCGTGAGGTTCCTCGACACACCGTGCCAGTCACGGCGCCCCCACCGTGAGGTTCCTCGACACACCGTGCCAGTCACGGCACCGCCCAGGTCACCGTGCAGTCACGGCACCGCCACCGTGAGGTTCCTCGACACACCGTGCCAGTCACGGCGCCCCCACCGTGAGGTTCCTCGACACACCGTGCCAGTCACGGCACCGCCACCGTGAGGTTCCTCGACACACCGTGCCAGTCACGGCGCCCCCACCGTGAGGTTCCTCGACACACCGTGCCAGTCACGGCGCCCCCACCGTGAGGTTCCTCGACATACCGTGCCAGTCACGGCGCCCCCACCGTGAGGTTCCTCGACACACCGTGCCAGTCACGGCGCCCCCACCGTGAGGTTCCTCGACACACCGTGCCAGTCACGGCGCCCCCACCGTGAGGTTCCTCGACACACCGTGCCAGTCACGGCGCCGCCACCGTGAGGTTCCTCGACACACCGTGCCAGTCACGGCGCCGCCACCGTGAGGTTCCTCGACACACCGTGCCAGTCACGGCACCGTCGCCGTTCCGTGGCTTACTCGGCCGCCGTTCTGCCCTGCGGGTCACGTGCGGTTTGGCGGCTGTCGGCCCGTGTGCTGTTCGGATTCGTGGGCACACACGGCGCAGTTGGCGGCTGAGGACCGTCACGATGATCATGCACACAATAGGTTGCAGCGTGCTTGTGGTCAGCTAGTACCGGGACAGACCTGTGGGCGAAAACCGCACGAGCGACGGGTGATATGCCGATTGTTTTTCTTGGAAGAGACTTGAGCAACGAAGTCGATGACGTTCTGTTCCACGGCCAAGGTGTTGATCGGCTGCTGTTGGGAACAGCACCTGGCTTGCCAGTAAGCTGGAGTGAGTTCCGCGATCGGGTAGTTGGCAGATGGGGCCAGCGAAATGCCAGGTGCCGCTCAACAACCACAACATGTCGTCCGAGTCGAGACCATTGGGGCTATTATTTTTGTTGCGTTTTAAAACGTCTCAATTATTAAAGGCTGGGAGTATCGGCCGGAGATAATCGGCCTTGAAATTTTCGAACAGCTTCAGCTCAATGTGTGACTAAAACGATAGGTGCGATACCGCCGTAGAGGTTAAAGCGCATATCATTGTTCTGAAATTGACTTTGTGTAGAGTGGAAGTGGAGAGCAATGATGTAAAAAGCCAACTGATGTAAAACAAATGTTGAAACATATATGGATAGTGTCAATTAATGAGTTCATTTATATGACCTCTGTTCATTGTTTGATGGTGGTGATGTCCGTAGTGTACCTGCTGCCTCTACCAGCGGGCAGTGCTGTTGCCAGAGGCCATGAGCGCTTTTGAAGACCAGAAGCTCACTCATAATCCGGACTAACGACAGCAAATGTGGTACTTAATGGTGTCAAGAGGAAAAAAGTGATCTCAAAACAATTGTCGTCATGTGTACGTCTCCACCCAAAGCTCACAATTTCAGGACACTGGCGCAGATGGCAAAACTTGCAGTGGTGAGGCGGCTCAATTTGTATGTGTTTATTATCTGACTGGGCGAACTACAACAGGGACAAAATACCAGCATCCAAACCCAAACACCATACAGTGACTTCAGAACTTCTCCCATTTGAACCATCAGCCAGCGTCGACAAGTTCGGAGCTGGAAGTGAAAACCGGAGCTTCGGGCCTGTGGAATCGAGTCGCGCTGGGAGGGTGCCGGCGACATGCACAATCGGACCGTGTGTGGACGGACTGAACAGCGACAGCTCTGAGGACGCTCTGAGGAAGCTCTGAGGTCGCCAAAATATCTTACTGTTGGCACGGCGCGAGTCAACGACATTAGCTGAAAGGTCATGTGGCTGCTCTGTGCTTTCAACATGGAATGAGGGGACGAGTGGTCTAGGGGTAAGATGCTAGTCTCACAATCGAAAGATTGTGGGTTCGAGTCTCACCTGTCGCTACTCTTCGCCCGCGACCAATCGGCGTGAGAGATTGGCGACGCTTTATGACTCAGCGGTCGACGTGTCGTAAAACCAATAACCAACCAACATGGAATGAATGCGACATTGTGTGTCGTTGCAATGCAGCTGCGATTAAGGCCACCTTTTGGCGACGAAACAATTTGATTGATGGATGTGACGAATGGGGCACGGCGGAGCAATCCTGCTGCTCAGGACGTTACCGGAATATCACACATGACAAGACACAATCACACAACTTCTTCTTCGCACAAGACAGATGATCACGTGCCTGGAGGCGGAAAAGGGAGGGTGGCACCGGTTCCTCTTCCTAAGCATGAGCGGCAAACTTGCTCCGCCAAATTTCCGCGTTTACAACATTGTGGTGATTAACTGTAGCCCAGAGTTGGCGCCAATTAGCATGGCGCGCCGAGAGCCCAGTGATAAGCCATAAGACAAAAACAGCCGGATTTGTTGGTAGTCTCGCGCAGTGTCTGATCCGTCACGGTGCACCCCCCCCCCGGCAACTAGCCCTTAGGAAAATCTGTCTCACCCTTTTTGTCCCACGCACCCAGTTTCCCGGCCAGCCAGGACCCAGGTCCGCCGCGGTGATCGCCCTTCATTCGACAACAGACGCTTCGAGCGAGTGAAACTCATCCGTGAGCATTGGAAGCAAAAGGCGGATGGTCAGGCAGCGTGTACGTGCTACCGGATGGTGGCGTCCTCGGCCGTGCGACGTTTGTCGACCATCTCAGCCACCCCAAGCATGGTGGGGCGCGCGATCCGCAATGGCTGGAACGACCAGTTGAACTGAGAATTCTGCGCTCCGGAGGGCCTGCCATCTCATGTCTGGAGGCCGTCTCGTCCCGGTGAAGAGTCTGTTGCCGATGTGTACCGCCACGGAGCCTGCCGAGCAGGATGTCGTTAGCAAATGCTGGTGCGGGGCCGCCCCCCCGTCCTACTGCGCGGTTGCCGCCCATTGGGGAGCCTGCCGGCTTAAAAACAGCGCACCTGGCCCGGCGACACTAATGGATCTGGGACGCACCAGCGCACCAGCAGGAAATCGAACTGTCATGCCCGTGACATTTCTACGGCGTGCTTCTCCGGGCTTTCCTCTGCGAACGTCGGTAAAAAGCCGATCTATCTGGCATCCTCGCCGGCCTGTTGGATGTCAGCCTGGATGGATAGTTCACACGGGCACGGCGGTCCGTGATGTGTGACGTATTGTATGGTGTCAGCCTGGAGGGATAGTTCACACGGGCACGGCGGTCCGTGATGTGTGACGTATTGTATGGTGTCAGCCTGGAGGGATAGTTCACACGAGCACCGCGGTCCGTGATGTGTGACGTATTGTATGGTGTCAGCCTGGAGGGATAGTTCACACGAGCACCGCGGTCCGTGATGTGTGACGTATTGTATGGTGTCAGCCTGGAGGGATAGTTCACACGGGCACGGCGGTCCGTGATGTGTGACGTATTGTATGGTGTCAGCCTGAAGGGATAGTTCACACGGGTACGGTAGTCCGTGATGTGTGACGTAGTGTATGGTGTCAGCCTGTAGGGATAGTTCACACGGGCACGGCGGTCCGTGATGTGTGACGTATTGTATGGTGTCAGCCTGGAGGGATAGTTCACACGGGCACGGCGGTCCGTGATGTGTGACGTATTGTATGGTGTCAGCCTGGAGGGATAGTTCACACGGGCACGGCGGTCTGTGATGTGTGGCGTATTGTATGGTGTCAGCCTGGATGGATAGTTCACACGGGTACGGGGTCCGTGATGTGTGACGTTTGTATGGTGTGCCTGGGGATGTTCGGCACCGCGGCGTGATGTGTGCGTATTGTGGTGTGCCTGGGATGTTCGGAGCGGTCGTGAGTGTGACGTATTGTTGGTGTGCCTGGGGATGTTCCGGCACCGCGTCCGTGAGTGTGACGTATGTTGGTGTGGCCTGGGTGTCCGGGCACCGCGGTCGTGATGTGTGACGTATTGTATGGTGTGCCTGGGGATAGTTCCGGGCACGGCGGTCTGTGATGTGGCGTATTGTATGGTGTCGCCTGGATGGATGTTCCGGGCACGGCGGCCGTGATGTGTGACGTATTGTATGGTGTCGCCTGGGGGATGTCGGCACCGCGGTGTGATGTGTGAGTATTGTATGGTGTGCCTGAGGATAGTTCCACGGACCGCGGCGTGTGTGTGAGTATTGTGGTGTCGCCTGGATGTTCACCGGGCACGGGTCCGTGATGTGTGACGTTTGTTGGTGTCGCCTGGGATAGTTCACACGGGCACGGGTCGTGATGTGTGACGTATTGTTGTGTCAGCCTAGGATTTCACAGCACGCGGTCCGTGATGTGTGAGTATGTTGGTGTGCCTGATGGATGTTGGGCAGGGGTCGGATTTATTGTATGTGTGCCTAGGGATGTTACGGTCCGTATGTGTGACGTATTGGTTGCTAGGATGTTAGGACGCGGTGTGATGTGACGTATTGTTGGTGTCGCCTGGAGGGATGTTCCCGGGCACGCGGCCGTGAGTGTGGTTTGTATGGTGTCGCCTGGGGGATGTTCCACGGGCACGGGGTCTGTGATGTGTGGCGTATTGTATGGTGTCCCTGTGGATGTTACGGGCCGGCGGTCCGTGATGTGTGACGTTTTTGGTGTGCCTGGATGTCCCGGGTCGTGTGTGAGTTGTGTGCCTGAGGAGGTGTGTGTGCGTTTTTGTGCTGGGGATGACGGGCGTTGTAGTAGTTGTTCGCTGATGTGGGGCGTTTTATGTGTGCTGATGTAGGGGTGGAGTTGAGATTTGCTATGGGGTAGTGTGAGTATTTTGCTATGCAGGGACGGTGTGTGTGAGTATTTTTTTGATGGGGTAGTGTGTATGTGTGACGATATGTGTGCCTGGTGATGTCCGGGAGGGTCCGTGATGTGTGACGTATTGTATGGTGTCGCCTGGAGGGATAGTTCACACGGGTACGGTAGTCCGTGATGTGTGACGTATTGTATGGTGTCAGCCTGGAGGGATAGTTCACACGGGCACGGCGTCCGTGATTGTGGCGTATTGTATGGTGTCAGCCTGATGGATAGTTCACGGGACGGCGGTTGTGATTGTGGCGTATTGTATGGTGTCGCCTGATGGATAGTTCACACGGGACGGCGGTCCGTGATGTGTGACGTATTGTATGGTGTCGCCTGGGGATAGTTCGGCACGGGTCCGTGATGTGTGACGTATTGTATGGTGTCGCCTGGAGGGATAGTTCCCGGGCACGCGGTCCGTGATGTGTGACGTATTGTATGGTGTCAGCCTGGGGGATAGTTCACACGGGCACGTAGTCCGTGATGTGTGACGTAGTGTATGGTGTCAGCCTGTAGGGATAGTTCACACGGGTACGGTAGTCCGTAATGTGTGACGTAGTGTATGGTGTCAGTCTGTAGGGATAGTTCACACGGGTACGGTAGTCCGTGATGTGTGACGTAGTGTATGGTGTCAGGCTAGAGGGATAGTTCACACGGGTACGGTAGTCCGTGATGTGTGACGTAGTGTATGGTGTCAGGCTAGAGGGATAGTTCACACGGGTACGGTAGTCCGTAATGTGTGACGTAGTGTATGGTGTCAGTCTGTAGGGATAGTTCACACGGGTACGGTAGTCCGTGATGTGTGACGTAGTGTATGGTGTCAGCCTGTAGGGATAGTTCACACGGGCACGGCAGTCCGTGATGTGTGACGTAGTGTATGGTGTCAGGCTAGAGGGATAGTTCACACGGGCACGGCAGTCTGTGATGTGCGACGTAGTGTATGGTGTCAGCGTGGCTTCAGCTCATGGCCGTCCTATCCTGGTTCTTGCTCAGCTCATGGCCGGCCTATCCTGTCAGCGTATGATATCAACGTGCACTATCAGCCGATGGTGTCAGCCTTCTTCGCAAGCCTATGGTATCAACCTGTGGCATGGGTCTGTGAGGCAGTGCCCTGAACTTTTTGAATTTGAGTGGAGACCCACACTTAGTCACAATTGCTTTTGACATAACTTTATCTTTTCGACATTAAGTTTCATTTTCGCTTTTTTGCTACAGGCTATGAGTGATATTTGCATCTTTATAGCCATGTATGGCTTCTGGCAGCAGCACTGCCGACTGGTAAAGGCAGCAGATACACCACTGACATCACTATCATCAAACAATCAGCAAATAGCGTGGAAAGCAACCCATTAACAGGCGTGGTCCATATACATTTGCACATTTTTGTTACATCAGTTGTTCTTTTTACATTACTTTCATACGTTAGTTGTTTTTGTTTTTTTTACATTACCCTCCTCCCCCTCCACTCAACACAAATCAATTTCAGGACACTGGAGTGGGACGTGCCACGCTGACGCGGCGCGCGGCGGCCGTCTGTGACCAAGTGCCGGGGCACGTGGCGGCGGTGCGGCGGTAGTGTCGCCTGCCGAGGCTCACTCGTGTGGAACCCGCCCGCGTCCGCCGCCCTCCCACCGGCTCGCCTCTCGTGACGCCTCGGTCTCTCACCACGTGACGAGTGCGCCGCGCTTCCGACTCGTTGGCGGCCGTCGCGCGTGATCGGCTCTCGTCTGACCCGGCCCGTGTGGCGGCTGCCGAGGGCGTGCCGCCGCCGACTCTGTTGATGTTGGACGCCGCTCAAGGCGCCCGTCGGCGCCCGCCGGCGTCCGCGCCGGCCTGTCCGGCCGGTGACAAATGCGTTTTTCAGTGGCGTAATCGGCGCGGAGGCGGAGCGGCGCGCGTTGCGGACGTGTCGACGCGGCGGCCGGTCGAGATTTGCGAGCGGAGGAGAAGAACGGCCGACAGGTGGTGGCGGTGGTGGTGGCGATGTTTGTTGTGTTACGTGCGGCTTGTCCGGAGCCTGACGGAAGTGCTGGCCTCGCTGATGTAGTTCAGCCAGAGGAAATGTGGGCGAATTTGTTGGCAGAATAAATCGCGCCCTGTTCAAACAAAATTACACCCGCTAACGGTTGGTATGAATTGTGTAACTGGGCCAACGAAAATTTGTTATCGCTCGCCCCCGTAATGTATGCATAATGCCTGACATGTGCTTCTGGTCTTGTATTGAATAGCGCAATGTGCATCTTAGGTGATGCACGAACGGAAGCTCAGGGCATGCATTAATTACCCTGTCTAATTTACTCACATTGAAACGGTATCCCAATGGAGTAGAATACAGATCGAATGCAGATGAGAATTCCAAACGGATCAAGGTGTTCGGCGTCGTTGATTTGCAAATTTCAGCTGGCTGTACTTGGTACCAGTATCACCATTGCTCGTGATGCGTCATTTTCGACTATCGCTCTCCCGGTCAGGTCAGGTCAGGTCACGTGACGGGGCGGAGCCGGGGGCGCCTTCCGATTGGTTGGCTGGCCAGGTCAGCCAGTGCAGTGGTCAGTATCGTGCTGGACGAGCACCGTGGCGCACTGCTCTGGTGCTCCCATTGTTCTGGAATTGCCGGCTGGAATTGCCATTGCCGGCTGCGTCGTCCATATCCGGGTGATGTGGGGGGGGGGCAGATGATTAGAAGTAATGTGTCTCCGAAGTTGGGCGAATGGTTGGCGGCGGCGCGGAGCGGGGCCGATCTGCGAGACGGCCGAGCAAGTTGGGAGGGAAGTTCGCGATAAAGGGTGCCTCAGCTGTCGGGAGACGTGGGAGCGGCAAAACACTCCCGGCATCAACATGTCTGTGTGCGAATCGATGTGTCGCGGACCGACGGCGTGTTGCCGCCGAATCGATGTGTCGCGGACCGACGGCGTGCTGCCGCCGTCCACTGGGCGGCACCAGTGCCATGCTAGTTGGGTGTCACCGCGGTGCGCCTGTCCCCGGGATACGGCTCTCGGAGGATATGTCGAATTGCTTCCTCAGCGACAATTGGACGAACCTACCTTGTGTCGGTCCTGACGCGCCCAACAATCCCAGTTGCACACACGCACACACGCATACACGCACACACATACGCCTTGTACACCGGCCGTCAATGCTGCACAAAAGGACAACATGGGGTCTGATGCATTACGCAGTTATAATGCTAAGCTAATACATGTACGGTGAGTATCATAGCGTTCAGCGCGTACATGATGTACTCACTGGCAGATGTATCATGGCGTGCAGCGTGTACATGATGTACTCACTGGCAGATGTATCATAGCGTACAGCGTGTACATGACGTACTCACTGGCAGATGTGTCATAGCGTACAGCGTGTACATGATGTATTCACTAGCAGATGTATCATAGCGTACAGGGTGTACATGACGTACTCACTGGCAGATGCATCATGGTGTACAGCGTGTACATGATGCATTCACGGGCAGCTATGATTGATCGACTTGCTCTTCGAAAGAGGCTGGGGTAAAGTGGCCAATTTTGCCCAGTCTCTGCAAAACTGTGTTTTATGTTGTTTTAAAAAAAATATTGAATGTAAATTTCATTAAAATCACTGAACGGGTGGAATATTAATCATGTGGCCAGTTGCATCCGTTATTGGATATTGGATGATTGGATGTTTGATGGATAGTATATGGAGACAACATGTGGATTAAGGCCTCGAAGGTCGCATTGTTTTGCACGTCATAGTCCGGTGCATGAAGTTTCAGTACATTTACTGTACAACCTATCAGATAGAAGCATACATGCGCAGCTACAATTTAACTTGACAGCTGTTTTGTAGGTGGGCTGCCGCTGTGGCCTTCTCCTACGTCGCTCACGGCCGTGGCATCGGCGCTACCAAATCTGGCAGCCCAACCTCCCACTTTTCCGCCGTCGGTGTCTTATTAGCTGTCAGTCTGAGACATTGCCAACAATGTGGCACCATTAAAGGCTTGTTCATTACTGAGGACGGTACTTCGATGTTATTGTGTACCAGCAGATTAATCTACCGCGTAAGCTTTCCCCGATTGAGAGATAGGGCACGTCGTTACTTCCGTGTGGTTTTCGTTCCTTGTTTGGCTAAAGAGCGCAGCCTGCCCATGAAGCGGAAGCATCTCTTCTGAAGCAGAGCCGTGTCGTGATAACCTCGCCACCGGGGCGCACTCCTGAAGAATGAGTCCTTGGCGGTCTGGCAGGCTTTGCAAGAAACATTGCAGTGTCGGCCCGCGTGGTGTGGTGATGAAGATCAGCACTGCTACGGATGCTAAGCTGCCGTACATATGAGAATCAAAGCCTACTCCTGCTCCGTATTACGCGCACTAATCAGGTGCCAGTCGCCGATCACTGAGAGATTAATTGTTGTTAGCAAGAATCAGCGGGCGAAAACACCCTGTTCTGCTCGTCAGCTCATCTCGTTTAGAATGACCGGATTGCGCTGCTGCAGTGCTAAAACTCCAGTCCACTGTGGACACTGCGGTACCGAGTGGTCTCGCCGGACCTGGTCCGGAGACACGCTGCCGGTGTCAGAACTGACCTGCCCCGGGGCATATACCAGGCTCGTGGTCTGACTGCCCCGGAGGCACACTACCGGCGTCCGAACTGACCTGCCTCTGACCTGCCCCGGAGGCACGCTACCGGCGCCCGAACTGACCTGACCCGGAGGCACGCTACCGGCGTCCGAACTGACCTGACCCGGAGGCACGCTACCGGCGCCCGAACTGACCTGACCCGGAGGCACGCTACCGGCGTCCGAACTGACCTGCCTCTGACCTGCCCCGGAGGCACGCTACCGGCGTCCGAACTGACCTGCCTCTGACCTGCCCCGGAGGCACGCTACCGGCGCCCGAACTGACCTGACCCGGAGGCACGCTACCGGCGTCCGAACTGACCTGCCTCTGACCTGACCCGGAGGCACGCTGCCGGCGTCCGAACTGACCTGACCCGGAGGCACGCTACCGGCGTCCGAACTGACCTGCCTCTGACCTGCCCCGGAGGCACGCTGCCGGCGTCCGAACTGACCTGCCTCTGACCTGCCCCGGAGGCACGATACCGGCGCCCGAACTGACCTGCCTCTGACCTGCCCCGGAGGCACGCTGCCGGCGTCCGAACTGACCTGACCCGGAGGCAAGCTGCCGGCGTCCGAACTGACCTGACCCGGAGGCACGCTGCCGGCGTCCGAACTGACCTGACCCGGAGGCACGCTACCGGCGTCCGAACTGACCTGCCTCTGACCTGCCCCGGAGGCACGCTACCGGCGTCCGAACTGACCTGCCCCTGACGTGCCCCGGAGGCGCGCTACCGGCGTTCGAACTGATCTGCCGCGGGGCATGCACCAGGTGCATGCCCTGGCCTTCCTCGGGAGACATACACTAGACTCATGACGTGGCCTGTCCCGGATGCACGTGTCTGGTAACTCCGTTGTGACCCTGTCCTAGTAGTGTCAGCCACCTGTCACGTTGTTCCACTACACCGCTCCACTACACCACTGCCGCGGGTGCCCGCGGTCGCCAAGCCAAACACCATCGGACTAGCGTGGGCAGCTGGCGACCTGGTGGCCCCTTTACCGGCACAGCCACGGCTGGGGTGCACAGCCTGTGTCGACAATACCCAGAAGCGGCGGGTGCGTCGTGGTCCGAGAAGCACCGGGAAACTGACGTAGTGGCGGGTGCGTCGTGGTCCGAGAAGCGCCGGGAAACTGACGTAGTACACGACTGGTCTCGACCGTCCCAGGAGGCTGTGTGTCGAGGTGCACACGTACCGGGAGACTGTGTGTCGAGGTACACACGTACCGGGAGATTGTGTGTCGAGGTGCACACGTACCGGGAGGCTGTGTGTCGAGGTGCACACGTACCGGGAGGCTGTGTGTCGGGGTCCACACGTACCGGGAGGCTGTGTGTCGAGGTGCACACGTACCGGGAGACTGTGTGTCGAGGTACACACGTACCGGGAGATTGTGTGTCGAGGTGCACACGTACCGGGAGGCTGTGTGTCGAGGTGCACACGTACCGGGAGGCTGTGTGTCGGGGTCCACACGTACCGGGAGGCTGTGTGTCGAGGTGCACTGTACACTTACCAGGAAGCTGTGCTCGAGGTGCACAAGTTGTGCGTGGCATCAGGAAAGTGCAGCTGCAGGTCGTGCGCTCTGTTCCATCGGGCCGACTTTAGGACAGACGGGATGAAAGAACTCTTCCGCACATCACCGATGGCCCTGTCGGCGTGTGCCAAATTTCCGACATCTGGTTAGCCTTCGTCTGAATCGCTTCCACCTGGTCAGCCTGCGTCTGACTCGCTCCCGCCTAATCAGCCTGAGCCTGACCCGCTCCCACCTCGTCAGCCTGGGTCTGACTCGCTCCCGCCTAATCGGCCTGGGTCTGACTCGCTCCCACCTGGTCAGCCTGGGTCTGACTCGCTCTGGTCTAGATAGTGTGGGTCGGTGTCCTATGATCTGGATAGTATGAGTCGGGTGGGTGTGCTCTGGTTCGGACAGTTGGGATTGGGTGTCCTCTGGTCTGGACAGTTTGGGTCGGGTGACCTACGATCTGGATAGCATGGCTCGGGTGTCCTCTGTTCGGGAGAGCATGGGTCGGGCATCCTCTGGTCCGGACAGCGTGGCGTGGGTGTCCTCTGGTCTGGGCAATGTGGGTCGGGTGTCCTGTCTGGACAGTGCAGGCCGTATCTCCTCCGGTGTGGGCTGGGTCAGGCATCCTCGGGTCAGTACCGGTCAAGTATCCTCGGGTCAGTACCAGTCAGGCATCCTGTGGACCGGGTCGTGTGTCTCTGGCTTTATCAGTACCGTGGCGTAACCTCGTCCGCCAG
Organism: Ashinkailepas kermadecensis; assembly: GCA_034440615.1. Taxonomy (NCBI): domain Eukaryota; kingdom Metazoa; phylum Arthropoda; class Thecostraca; family Neolepadidae; genus Ashinkailepas; species Ashinkailepas kermadecensis. The sequence continues at coordinate 672,260 of JAOTOM010005175.1, forward strand.
TCCGCCGACACCGCTATCGGCACCGACGTCGGCACCGACGTCAGCGCCGACGCCCGTGTCGCTCCATCACGCACCGGCCGCGTGCGAAAACACGCCTCCGCGCACAAAATACATCTCCTCGCGGTAGACTGTGCGCCGCTAAAGATCTGGTGGCGCTCGAGGAATATTTAAGTTGGCAGTGCCCGCTGCCAGCCGGCGCGGTACGACCGGTAAGGAGGTTGGCACGCGCCACCGCCGCCGGCTTATTGAATCGCGTTCGGCAGCCTGCTGCGTGCTAGGCGGCTTTAGTTTAGTCGGGGGGGAAGCGTTGCAGCTGCCGCATGTCCTCGCTCGGGCCCCTATCGATGTTGAGGGGCCCGCTTCGTCATGAGGAACATTTCCTACACATGCCGCATTGGTAATCCAATGGAGAACGCCATCAAAGAAACTTGTCACGTAACTGTTGCCTTGCCTGCTGCTCAGGCTTTCTTGCCCGCTTCTGATGTTTTCTTGCCTGCTACTAACCACTTAGCTTGGTAATGTGGACCATGGTTGGAGATCTCGGGGGGGGGCTGGTCCCCCTGCTTTGGTACCCTTCTGACGTTAATTTATCATTTTCCCTATTCAATCTGAAAGTATGTCTTCAAAATAAGGGCTTGGGCTGACTGGCTTCATAAGAGATCTCCAGCCCTGATGTGAACAAATTGCTTGTGCTTCATTCGACGTGCATGTATCATGCGACACACCATATCGTTTGTCAAAAACGATTAAAGGATATGCAAAATTGTATTTGCAGAACGAACAATGGAATTACCGCAACACAACACAAAAACTGTTCATATACAAACTGGTGTACTGCACAGCGTTGTTCTGGATGGTAAATCCAGAGCAGTTATTACGCACGAACTGCACACTGGACTCGGCCAGGGCACTGCTGGTGGTAGGCTGTCGCCGGTCTGACTCGGCCAGGGCACTGCTGGTGGTAGGCTGTCGCCGGTCTGACTCGGCCAGGGTACTGCTGGTGGTAGGCTGTCGCCGGTCTGACTCGGCCAGGGTACTGCTGGTGGTAGGCTGTCGCCGGTCTGACTCGGCCAGGGCACTGCTGGTGGTAGGCTGTCGCCGGTCTGACTCGGCCAGGGTACTGCTGGTGGTAGGCTGTCGCCGGTCTGACGCGGTCAGGGTACTGCTGGTGGTAGGCTGTCGCCGGTCTGACTCGGCCAGGGTACTGCTGGTGGTAGGCTGTCGCCGGTCTGACGCGGTCAGGGTACTGCTGGTGGTAGGCTGTCGCCGGTCTGACTCGGCCAGGGTACTGCTGGTGGTAGGCTGTCGCCGGTCTGACTCGGCCAGGGCACTGCTGGTGGTAGGCTGTCGCCGGTCTGACTCGGCCAGGGTACTGCTGGTGGTAGGCTGTCGCCGGTCTGACACGGCCAGGGTACTGCTGGTGGTAGGCTGTCGCCGGTCTGACGCGGCCAGGGTACTGCTGGTGGTAGGCTGTCGCCGGTCTGACTCGGCCAGGGCACTGCTGGTGGTAGGCTGTCGCCGGTCTGACGCGGTCAGGGTACTGCTGGTGGTAGGCTGTCGCCGGTCTGACTCGGCCAGGGTACTGCTGGTGGTAGGCTGTCGCCGGTCTGACTCGGCCAGGGTACTGCTGGTGGTAGGCTGTCGCCGGTCTGACTCGGCCAGGGTACTGCTGGTGGTAGGCTGTCGCCGGTCTGACTCGGCCAGGGTACTGCTGGTGGTAGGCTGTCGCCGGTCTGACTCGGCCAGGGCACTGCTGGTGGTAGGCTGTCGCCGGTCTGACGCGGTCAGGGTACTGCTGGTGGTAGGCTGTCGCCGGTCTGACTCGGCCAGGGTACTGCTGGTGGTAGGCTGTCGCCGGTCTGACTCGGCCAGGGTACTGCTGGTGGTAGGCTGTCGCCGGTCTGACGCGGTCAGGGTACTGCTGGTGGTAGGCTGTCGCCGGTCTGACGCGGTCAGGGTACTGCTGGTGGTAGGCTGTCGCCGGTCTGACTCGGCCAGGGTACTGCTGGTGGTAGGCTGTCGCCGGTCTGACGCGGTCAGGGTACTGCTGGTGGTAGGCTGTGGCCGGTCTGACGCGGTCAGGGTACTGCTGGTGGTAGGCTGTGGCCGGTCTGCTGCTAGTTCGTTCGGTCTGATGACCTAAAACAGTGTGCCACTCATCGCACTGAGGGCATCGTGCACTGCACGTCCTCGTGGACATCAGCGTAACCACGTGGGCCGTCCACATGTGGCTCCCGGCAGCTGGGCACACTACCCACACTACCCACACTACCCACACTACCCTGGGAACATCCTGCGTCCAGCACCCTTTTCACTGGGGTCTTGCGCACAGAGTGGTTGGTCGTATTTCTGAGCACCCAAGCGGCCTCACAGCCCGTCATCATGAGGGTGTCCAAGGAGTTTCTTCCAGATGGTCCTCTGGTGTGCTTAACTAACGCCTCCGGCCTTTCTCTGGTGGTTGATGGCCATGAAAAAGCGGCTGGTTTCCGAGCAAGCCGTGTTGGATCTGCGATATCTACACTCTGTGTACGTGGAAACTGGACAGCGGGTCCGGCTTTTCGGAGTTTTCTGAGGCTTTTGAGGAGAAATTTCCATTCCCCTCTCCTGCTCCACCCATTCCTGCTTTTGCTATGCTTTCCTTCAATTATAAGTACTCATTTCAGTTACAGTCGTCCTTCACCTCCACGTCTCCCTATTTCATTTGGCCCGCTTCATCTCGACCTCCGAAGCCCAAAACCAGGCTCAGGAACCATATGGTCATGTTGAGCCTGAGCGGCTCCTGAGATCCAAAATTTCCCAATCCCCACATTTTTTGCTCTTCGCCAAAGTTAAGAACCCATGCGCAATTTTTTTTTCCTTTTTCCGCTTGCTTAAGTGTCTTATCCTTCGTCGATTTCGCTTCCTCTCCCGGTCGGAACACTTCACCTTATTTAGATCTGCGCTGTAGTCCCGGTCCCTCAGATACTTACCTATAATATAAACATATTATGTACAGAAGACACCCCAAAATCTTCACCATCATCTCTATGCATAGATTGCACGGGCTGCTCGCTGCATTCAGAGTTCGAGGTTCAAAATCCAAAATGCTTTCTGCAAAAATAAAATTTTATGTAATATATGCGCGTCACTTTAATATATACCTTGTCTAGTATGTCGTAAGATCATCATGGTTCTACCGTACGTCTCGACCATTACGGGCTCGATAATGTACTGTATGTTATGTTATGGGCGCTGCATGACCACTGCAGTCGATGCGCCCCTAAATCCCAATAAGCAAACAAACAAACAAAATGCGACCTGCCAGTCCTAGGAATTCAGGAACTCCCAGAAGCTCAGCTTTCTTTTGAATCTTGTGGAACCACTGTGTTGTCTTCTCCTTGGTACTTTTGTTTGTAGTGTCTTCAAAAACCTTTTTTGGTTTCATTATTAATATGTCAAATAATTGCTTTCTCATCCTCACCGTGAGAGTAGGAATAGTCACCCAGCCTTCGACAAACGAATCCTAACCCTACTTATGGTTACTGTAAACGTTTAGATCAGGTAAAATAGGGAAATGTCGTTATCGGTAAAGATGAAAAATGCATAGACTTGTATTAAAGAACTGTGATCTGGTTGCATGAGCAGGAAAACACATTCTTACCATCGCCGCAAAAGTAATGCATCGGCACTCAGTCCTACATTCAAAACAACTTGGGTGTTTTCAACAACATTGTTCACGTCCCCGGGCAAGAATACATGAACATCGGGGGATATTATCACTTGCAGCTCTTGGTATGAGTAAAGGGCATGTTGTAAAAAGTTTGCGTAGTAAAGACGGCCCGAAATCGGCCAATCATCTGTGGCTGTTAATAACGTGCGGCAAACATGCGTACACGACAGTTGATTGCATAATATCCTCCCATAGTCGGTTTCACGCCTTATTCCACCACTAATGACCTTAAGCGTTCCGCCATGCATAACTGCAGGTGTTCACATGTCTCCTAGTTTGTGTGCGGGTTTTGTGGTAGCGACCTGGGGTGATATGACGACACGTTGACTGTCCTCTGCGTACTTGTTTTCTGCTGTCGCATTGCCAGAGCCGCGCTGCATGCAACGCGAATGTTACGAGCTCGTCCGGGCACGTCACGTGATTCGGCAGCGCCCCGCTGGCATACGGGAGCACGGCCGCCGGTGACCTGGGTGCCGATGAGAGTCATTGGCCGCATCCGCCGTCATCCATCGCGCGTCAATGGTGGGCGACAGGCCATCACGCGCTCTGGGGAAGTGCGCCATCACTCATGGCGGAGTATGGCCGTGCGGCGTCACCTTCGGCTGGCACGGCGCGGCGGCGGGCCCGGCCCGGCGGCAACGGCCTCGTTTGTCTCCGAGCAAGCTTATGAAAGCCAGCCGGGTGGGACACGCTCGCCGCGCCGGCGGCCGCCGATCGCGACCCGGGGGCGCGCGCCGGCTGACGAGCGGGTCACCAGCGCCGTCGCCTACCTGCTGGGTCACCGTGGGGCCGCGAACTGGATGACGGACCGGGTCGCGGGTCAGGTGACATGATGGGCTGGCACGCGGGCCGGGCATCGGCCGGGCTAGCGATAGGTCGCGGAGTGGGCCGCGGGCTTGATCGCCGAGTGTCACTCGCTTGGACTCGCAGCCACGGGCGGGCGAAGGCGGCTCGGTTTGCGACGATGGCGGACGTCAGCGAAAATTTGCTCGTTCAGTCCACTCGCTTGGTGCATCTTCTGTTGTTGTCTTGCGTCTTTCAAGCCGTTAAGAACTGCTTAGCTCATGCAGAGTGATGCAGGGAAATGATTATCAACGGCGGGTGTTGGGCGCTGTGTTGTGTGACTCTCTGTGGTGGCGAGCCCCGTGCTGCCCGTCCTTGGCGAAGCACGATAATGCGCGGACCAGTCAAACACACGCCATGGCTGTGGCTAGGATTCATAGTGTGTAATCCAGCCCCCTCATTCCTGGGACCCATCAAGTCGTCCCCGAACCCATTGTGCACACTGCAGCTTGGGTGAATCATGGTCGTCCGCCCTGACGCTGACTTTGAGCCGCAATTAACTTCATTCCCGTGTGGGGATGCATTGCACCAAAATTATGTCATGCGTGTCATTTCAGAAACATGTGCACTAGAGCTCTGTAATTTCATGACTTCTCTTAACTGTTTAGTGTGTATGTCGTCACGTGCGATAAGTCGTCTGATCATGGGGGCTCCAGAAATGGATTCCTTATTATGCTGCACGAAAACGTTCATGCGATAGGTGACTGATGATTTCGTTCTAAGACACCTAATGTGTCTAAGATTTTGTTCTTCGAGTTCGTTGGACTATATAGTTGTCTTGAGGAAATCAGTGGCGTGTCCAGGGAGGTAAAATTGGAGGAACGTGAGAGTTACATACCTGAAAATGCGCTCCATGATCACACTGGGAAGCTCAGCTATTTTTGTCCTTTGTATCTACGCCCTTGCAGTGGAGTATATACTTTGCATTTCGAGGTGGTAGAATAGATCTTATGGAACAACTTAAGATATCACGCATGGCAATTGGAGCAAAACACAAAACATAGGGAGATTTTAAGGGCCGATCAATAACTCATGTCATTTGTTTTTGGTTTTGTAGTCTTCACTGGTATTTTAAAAAGATTAAGACTTTGACGGATCGTTTCGTTTGCACATTCTTGCGAGAAAATCGGACGGGAAGCTTTTTGTGTGATCTCGGGGCGGGAAATACTCGAGCACAAATTCGGACTAAAAGAGCCCGTAGGGGTTAAGTTGAACCCTAAAGTACGACGGCCAGGTGAGGAACTGATTGGAAGGAAGGGTATTGTATTTGAGAGTGAGGGGGCATGTAAAATAGAACGCCTCATCATACTAGCAAACTACCGCGCCATATCCAGTGTAAGATGCCAGTAGAACACATTATAAAGCCTACGGGGCCGAATTCAGTCAACACAGCCTTCAAACATGTGGTTTCTTTTCGTGTCGTGCAACCATGTCATCCAATCCCCTTCCGAAATGATATTGTGGGATGAGTTTCCAATGATATTGTGGGATGAATTTCCAATCAGTCGTAATACCGTGCTTAGCATCCAGTAATACTACTATCAGGTTTTGTGACATGCTCCGTAATCGCAAGCTATCACCATCATACCATTTTATAAGACAGCATCCCCAGTCTCCACCGAAGCCGGATCCTCCCATACATTGCGTAAGTTACGTCACGAAGATGTGCTTGGCACCGCGAAACCGAAGATGCATTTCTAGCGCCGCTGTCGAGTTGCCACTCTGCGCCTGCAGTATGGGGATAGTTAGGAATGATCTGCACGTGCAGGGCGGGAAGCATGCGACACAATTTGCTCGCACAGGTGGAACATACGAGGCGTGGATGAACGTCCGGGGCGGTGAACACCATACATTATTTTTACGTGTATAATTTAAGAGGTCTACACACGGCATGCATCCCATAGGGAGCGGCTGCTTTCAATCAATATCGTGCCTGCAAACGCCTGCGTAAGCCAACGATTATTTATTGTACTAACTCATCAGTTAAATTATTATACTTACGTATCAAGCCTATTTTCTACCTATGCGATGCTGGGCGCTACGTGACCAATGAAGTCGATGCGCCCTAAAGCCCAAATAACTAACTAAATAACTAGCTTATGCGATGCTTTGAAATACGATGGATGTTGATTTGGGTGAACGTTGCTCGATTCGGTTGGACCCCGCATGCCAAAAATGGGTGGCTTAAAGGCCAGTGTGGCTGTCAGTCGACGTGCATTTCGTGGCCATCATCTCGTTATTGGTAATCTCTAAATCACTTAATTCCTCCAAACGACAGAACGTCCCGGGTGAAGCTTTGTGACTTCAAAGCTCGTCTGATCATTTGATTAACTTGCATAGGCCAGTCACGTGGGCTGAGCTTAATTAACATATGTGATCCTCAGAGGCGCAGAAGGTTCAAAGAAGCCGTTAAAAACGTGGTTAGCCGAGGTAATTTTTCACGTTGGCTTCGGTGCGTAGTGGCTCAGTGGGGCAGACCTCGTGACTCCTATACGCTGGACGTTGCGTAACGCCAGCAGCTGGATTGGATGTGGCGCACCATTACGATGGTTTGAGAGACTGGCACGACGGCGTGTTTGTGGGCGTCTGGGCAGCCCTCTGTGAACTCCGCAGCACGTGCCCCCCCCCTGACAGCTGCCGTCCTCTGTATCGTCTGTGAACTCTGCCGACCCAGGCTCTTGCTGCTCGGGGTGTGTGAATGCGTCCTCTTGCCCTGTCTGCTGGTGCCTGCTGTCGCATGACTGTCCGGTTATTGTTGTTCGGTGACTGTTGTCTGGTGACTGTTGTCCGGCGACTGTTGTCCGGTGACTGTTGTCTGGTGACTGTTGTCTGGTGACTGTTGTCCGGTGACTGTTGTCTGGTGACTGATGTCCGGCGACTGTTGTCTGGTGATTGTTGTTTGGTGACTGTTGTCCGGTGACTGTTGTCTGGTGACTGATGTCTAGTGGTCACTGTTGTCTGGTGATTGTTGTCCGGTGACTGTTGTCCGGTGACTGTTGTCTGGTGACTGTTGTCCGGTGCTGTTGTCTGGTGACTGATGTCTAGTGGTCACTGTTGTCTGGTGATTGTTGTCTGGTGACTGTTGTCTGGTGACTGTTGTCCGGTGACTGTTGTCTGGTGACTGATGTCCGGTGACTGTTGTCTGGTGATTGTTGTTTGGTGACTGTTGTCCGGTGACTGTTGTCCGGTGACTGTTGTCTGGTGACTGTTGTCCGGTGACTGATGTCTAGTGGTCACTGTTGTCTGGTGATTGTTGTCCGGTGACTGTTGTCCGGTGACTGTTGTCTGGTGACTGTTGTCTGGTGACTGTTGTCTGGTGACTGTTGTCCGGTGACTGTTGTCCGGTGACTGTTGTCTGGTGATTGTTGTTTGGTGACTGTTGTCTGGTGATTGTTGTCCGGTGACTGTTGTCTGGCGCACTGATGTCTGATCACTGTTGTCCGATGACTGTTGTCTGGTGACTGTTGTCTGGTGACTGTTGTCCGGTGACTGTTGTCTGGTGACTGATGTCCGGTGACTGTTGTCTGGTGATTGTTGTTTGGTGACTGTTGTCCGGTGACTGTTGTCCGGTGCTGTTGTCTGGTGACTGTTGTCTGGTGACTGTTGTCTGGTGACTGTTGTCTGGTGACTGATGTCTGGTGACTGTTGTCTGGTGACTGTTGTCTGGTGACTGTTGTCTGGTGACTGATGTCTGGTGACTGTTGTCTGGTGACTGTTGTCTGGTGACTGTTGTCTGGTGACTGTTGTCTGGTGACTGTTGTCTGGTGACTGATGTCTGGTGACTGTTGTCTGGTGACTGTTGTCCGGTGACTGTTGTCTGGTGATTGTTGTTTGGTGACTGTTGTCTGGTGACTGATGTCTAGTGGTCACTGTTGTCTGGTGACTGTTGTCCGGTGACTGTTGTCTGGTGACTGTTGTTTGGTGACTGTTGTCTGGTGACTGTTGTCTGGTGACTGTTGTCTGGTGACTGTTGTCTGGTGACTGTTGTCCGGTGCTGTTGTCTGGTGACTGTTGTCTGGTGACTGTTGTCCGGTGCTGTTGTCTGGTGACTGTTGTCTGGTGACTGTTGTCTGGTGACTGTTGTCTGGTGACTGATGTCTGGTGACTGTTGTCTGGTGACTGTTGTCCGGTGACTGTTGTCTGGTGATTGTTGTTTGGTGACTGTTGTCTGGTGATTGTTGTTTGGTGACTGTTGTCCGGTAACTGTTTCCGGTGACTGTTGTCTGGTGACTGTTGTCTGGTGACTGTTGTCCGGTGACTGTTGTCTGGTGACTGTTGTCTGGTGACTGTTGTCCGGTAACTGTTGTCTGGTGACTGTTGTCTGGTGACTGTTGTCCGGTGACTGTTGTCTGGTGACTGCTGTTTAGTGACTGTTGTCTGATGACTATTGACCGACGACTTGTAGTATGGTTTCCCTGTTACCTGTTGTTACCACGTGAGTAGGTACGACTGTGGTAGTGTCAGGTGGTTTTGGTGGTGGTAGTGACAGGTGGTAGTTGGTTGTGACGCTGGCAGTGGTGCTGGACTAGTTGGGTGTGACGGTGGCGGCGGCGGATGCGGTCAGTCCGTACCGGAACTGGTGGTCGTTCCGCCCTCTGATGATGCATGCGACCCACCCACAACCAGTGCACTCGTACTGGTGCAGAAGGAACCCACCACAGAGCCTCACAGGGGCTCATGACAGAGCCATTTGGCAGCTACCCCGAACCCACCACATAGCCTCATAGGGACTCATGACAGACCCAATTGGCAGCTACCCCGAACCCACCACATAGCCTCATAGGGGCTCATAACAGAGTTAATTGGCAGCTCCCCCGAACCATGCTTCTCTGAGGGCTTGGCTTGTGATTGTGGCTGAGCTTCGCCTCTAACATTTTAGCAGGTGCCCCTTGAGCCCAATGCTCACTTTGCATTTTTAGCGGTTCTCAGGGAACCGTAGACGGTGCTCAAGCATAGTCTGCTGTTGCTGAAGCTCCTATGAGCGCATGTGCCCTTCTTTGGGAATTTCGAATTACACCCGATACAGCCACATTCCGCTGCGTTGGCACCGTGTTGGCACGTTGGCACTGCACTGACGTCCCAGCCGGAAATGTGAACGAACTCAGCGACCATTCGGTGATGCCTGGCTTACCAATGATCCTGCAGCCCTGCAAAGATCAACATCAACCCTGTCCTGGAAAATGCGCCATTCGCATTCAGGCAGCGGAGGTGGAGTTCACGGCTGGTCGAATTGACGCACATGCTCATAGATTTAACCACTTCCTCTGCAGATAAAAGTCAGGCTTGTTTATTTGACCATACAGATGGATATTTATAGATGCAATTCGAATGTAATCAGAAGACCTGTTCCACTGAAGCTTTTGTCGGCAGGACTACGGCAAAACAGAGAAACATAAATCAGGTCCATCAGAGATGTATAGACATTTACCTAGTGTTAGTGTCTACATAACTAATCTAAGCATTTGACCACCCCAACAAACACGATTCCTCCCGCATTTCACATTTTAGCATGGATCATCCCTCTATCACCTAAGCTCACTTCCATCTCAACGTAGATACCGAAGTCAATATCAGAGGCACAATGCATGGTTGGATGACATTGCCGTCGATGTGAGTCGCCATCTAACGACGAGGGGCTTGTCTTTATGACACGATAGAGGAAACAGTGATTGCATCGTCACACGTCACATACGTCATATGTGGTCTCATCGGCGGCAGTCACATACGTCATACGTCACATCCCGAGAGGAACTCTATTGCATTATACACCTAAATGGCGCGACGTCGACTTATCGACGTGGCCACTCTGATGTGCTGTCAACTTCGGTAATTCGCAGCCATTCAACATTCACCCTCATCAGAGAAATATGTTGGCAAGTCACTCCATTGCACAATAAGTCAACAGAATTGAACAAACCATACGAACACTCAATACTCGTGTTGCTGTGGCGACAGACTTTGTATCTGGGAACGGCGGAACACTTCGCCACTCGACGTCGCCTCTCTCAGCGACACATGACAGCGCGGCGCCACCTCAGTCGGCGGCACGTAACTCCGCGTCACTGCGTCACTGCACGGCTCCGCGTCACTGCACGACACCGCGTCACTGTGCGGCTCCGAGTTACTGTGCGACTCCGAGTTACTGCTCGGCATCACGTTACCCCGTGCCTCCGCCCCAGTCGACAGCAAGTTCCTGCACGACACCGCGTCACTTCACGACACCGCGTCACTTCACGACGCCGTGTCACTGCACGGCATCACGTCACTGCGCCGAATTAAGTCACTGGTCGGCGGCGCGTACTCCCGCAGCTACATCACGACAGGCGACGCAGCAGATGGTATGGCGGCCGCGGCACAAAGGTCCGCAAGAGCCAATCGCAAATCGATGCCATTCCTGCGCAGCCTGACTCCCCGGTACAGTACAGAGTAGGAGCGGCCGCCGAGACGCCAGACCACCACGGCCCCTTCCCATCCGCGCACATGTTAGCGGCGAGGTGAGGGGCAAACGCGAGCGTGTAGCAGCGCGGCCACTGATCAATGCGCTTCGTCTGTTGGAGTCTACGGTGACCTGTGAGCTCTCGATCGAGGACTTGTGAGGTCCTCGATGCTAGTCGGCTCTCGAAGTGGAACAGCTACCTCAGACAAAGACGGCAGAAGCTTCGCCACGTATTGTACCAATTCGCAAAGCCTGGCCACGTGGTGAACATCCTGAAGTGCGGCCATGTCCACGGTCGCCTGCACCCTGTCAGGACCGGCAGACACACCATTAGCGGTGATCACGTAACCCACGAACATAATCTTTGGACAGTAGAAGCTACACTTCTTGAGTTTTAAGCGTATGCCCTACTCAACACGCACCCGGCCCACAACAATGTCCAGATGTTCCTTGTCCCGAACCGGTGTGCCGGAACAGTCCACCTGCTGGACGCCGGAGCGGGACAGGACCTCGACGGAGTGCCGGACGTGGCGAGGGGGCTGGCGTGCCTTGATGACCCATCGGGCGCATTGAGTACCTCCTGGATTTGAGTGTCTTGCGACGGGTGGCGAAGGGTCAGACTAAGTCCACTTGCATCACCCATCCTTAACCGATCCAACCCTGGTCATGTTCTCTTCATCCGCCTAATTGTCCAGGTTCTTACATCCGCCCTGGAGTCCTCCTTTTCCCTGTCGTGAGTAGGTAGGTAGTAGGTAGTCCTCTGAGCTACCCGTCCGCCCAATTTTATCGGGGCAGCCACGCCTCCTCGCCCCCGAGGGTAAAGTGGTCATGGTCATTGATGAATTCCGTCGTACTGAGTACGTTCGGGCAGGACGACGATTTGTTCCTTTGGCCTTTGGCTTGGACATTCGAGTAGCCAATTTCCCCAAAACAATGGCAGGGTCGGAAGTATCTTTCTCGGGTTCATACTTGAAATGATTGTAGGCTTCAACGGTCAAATCCCCTGTCAAGTTCAAAAGAATTTGCAGACGCAGAGCTTTTGGCTTTGAAGCAACACCAGAAGCATGTAAATAAATTTGATACGACTACTCCCATCTACGGAACACTTCAGCCAAATTTGACTTCACACGAATATCGAGAGATTTCGGAGGGCGAAGGTCAGAAGCGATGATTTACACTGACACACACTGTAAAGGAAATGTTGCAACAGGGACACTGAACATTGGTGTAGCAGGCACATAAAACACTGCAGTTCAAGGACATGCCGGTTTTATATGCTGTGATGAAGCAGCCAAACATACACGAGGAAAAAGATCAGCGGTGATGATGATGGTAAAACCAGATGGCTCTTATACCAGAGAGCTGTCTGCCTACTACTTAGCGGATACGATGTTGTTTTGCCAGATGTAATGGGTTCATTGTTACGCTTATGTTAATAGGAAGCTCTTACACACAAAGAGTAAATAAAAATGCAGAATATTTTGACTGAAGATGTGAATACTTATGTTTCTTGTTAGGTATCTTGACCCACCTAAGTTTTTGAAGTTGAAGAAGCTGGTGAGCTCTCATGTTTCGAGAGCACACTTGCGGTATAAATCAAACTAATTGCTGAAGCACTTCATCAGCGCCTGCGGGATCCATATTCGGTACGATAAATCGACGTCTGCGGTCCAGTATTCGGTCCCAGAGCGCGCTCGACCTACCGCCGACAACGTGGCACGTCCGCACCGCAATGCTGTGGATCCAACCATTCGCTGTTCCGGAGCTACCGGTCGGGACCTTCCCAGTCACACCCAACGTCCCCGGAGATTCCTGATGGCGCTGAGCCATGCTGATGAGGCCAGACAATGATATTCATCGCGATCGATTGGCCAGGGGGTGGACGAGACCGCCGCCAGGTGCCACCGCCGCTCATGGACACCATCGTCTCGACATCGCCGCCGCCGGTGTGCGGCATAACCGCCGCCGGTCGTACGTACTCGGGGTCATATCGACCGCTGACGCATCTATGTGGGAGTTTGTCGAGCACCGTCATCGTCCACGAGGACCTCTCTGTCGCCACGAACGCCGCGGAGGTCCATCACGCGTCACAACTGCCGCCGTTGGCCGGTATCGCAAGCCGCGACCATCGCCGCGGCCGTTCTGCGCCACATTGGCCGTTCTGCGCCACGTCGGCCGGCGACGCCGTTCGAATGGCTCAGTCGCCGCTAACGTCGGTCGGCGCCGCGATTGTCGGCGGCGTTCGTCGGCGCCATGATCGCCGCAGATGTGAATCGCCCACTTATTACGGCCACTCGTTATGGCGGGCGCAGCGTCGTTTGTCGAATTAACGGGCGTCGTCGCCGCGCGGCGGCCCATTTGCCATTAAGGAGGTGCCGGCCAGATTAAGAAAGCCGCCGTCTGAGCCGGCTGCGGGAGATGACGTGCGGCGGTCGCACGATGCCGCGCCGTTCCGACTCGTCCGCCGGCAGAACTTGTCGTCCGCGCGCGGCCGGTTTTTGCGGAAGCCGAATCACCGGCGCCGTGCGGATGGCGCGAAATGGTCGGGGGCTGCAGCTGTGATTACCAGCTGTGGTTATGGCGCCAGCCGAATCCCGGTGAAATGTACGCTGCAATGCGGTCGTTTCGTCCGACATTGGCAAGCCGTCATTGCCCGGTACTCTCGGGACTGTCGACTCGCAGTCCGCTGCACATCATCGCAAATGGGTTTCCACCGCTGGCCTGGCGGGTGTCTGAATTTAGAAAGAAAAAAACGCAAAAGAATGCGAGAGCTGACAAAGTAAAGTGAGCAGATCATTTCCAAACAAAAGGAAATGATGTGGAGCAGAACAAGTAAGCCGGTGCTCCAAATGAATTCAAAGCACACCGCTTCGTCTGGCTCCTAGTTCCGAGTTGCTGTGAATGCTTCATGCACGCTGATGTGGGGCAGGGTGTGGCTTCGCTCGGCCACCTCGGCGGCGCTGGGTTGTGTGTCGTGTGAGGCTGAGTCACCGTCCGGCCGCTCAGCTGCTCCCGGCCGCCGGCCTGCTCCGCCGAGGCCCGCGCCGTGATCGTATCTCGCCAATTAGTGTCGCCGCCCGAGATGGGGGGGTCTGCAGGCGCGCCGTGCAGCCTGCCGTCGACGGGTGACGCGGCCGCTTCGGCACCGTTTTGGCCGCTGGATACGGCAGGCCGGTGGAGCAGTGGTCAGCTCGTCCGCTGCGTCCCAGACCGCGTCACATCACACAACGCCATCATCATGATACGAATATTGTACACAATACATTCCAACACTCCAAACATCACACACTTCACGGAATACCAAGCACCCAAACTCCACACACGAAGCAAAGCAAGAAGAAAACAAACACGACCACCACATAACAAACACCACACGCCAAATACGGAACTTCAACCTCAAGATTACAAACATCACACATACATACACCCGCTCACCAAGCACCAATTCACCACATCCGCACACACCACACAGCCACGCGGCACCATCCGCACACACCAGTGCAGCTATTCGGCACCATCTGCGTCGCCTGACCCGGAGGTCGCTGCTTGATGTCGGTGATTGATGGTGTTTGGAGGCGGGACCCATGGGCGGTGGGCGTCGCCGGACCCATGGGCGGTGGGCGTCGCCGGACCCATGGGCGGTGGGCGCCGCCGGACCCATGGGCGGTGGGCGTCGCCGGATGTGTTGTCCACGTCAGCTGGCCGCGCCACGTTTGTCTGTCCCGCGCCGCGCTGCGACTGCAGGCCGGCCAGAGGCTGCGGCCGCCCGGCAGCTCATTGCGGCGTCCCCTGCGGCGGTGATGACGTCAGCACGGACGGAGACGGGCTCGCTTATTTGATATGCGTTACGCTCAATTGGAAACTAGCTCTTCTCAGAGCCGTTTGAACCCGTGGTTGGTATGGTTAATATTGGAGTATGAAGACGTTGATCATAATATTAAGAAGAAAGTGAACACATTCTTATCGAAAGTCTATGCATACTATTTTGATATTCGTGCAAGAGTCTGCGACATTTGTGAGGATGAAATGTATGTAACAATACACTACTGGCGGACCTTTTTGCAGATTGTATTCGAGACAGTTGAGCATCATTATATTCGGGTGCTCCAGGCAGCTTTGATCATTAAAATGTTGTTTGTCGTTCCTAATTATGTACCGTCTTACTTGCAGAGGCATGTCCAGTGAGGAGGGTTTACAATTCCCTATATCTGGAGCAATTGGACGTGTATACATTCGGGACGTATTCATGTAAGGTAATGTGACGTAATATAATATACCCATTCGTCCTCCTCGTAACGTAATACATGTAACATACCCACTCGTCCGGTAATTATGGTGCGTTATATCGCATACCGAGCAGACGATATTCGTGGGAGCATAGCACGTCCGCAGACACCCCCATCGCGAATATTCCGGGGGGGGTCTGTGCACACCCGCAGAGATCCCCCCACCGCGGGCTATTCCGGGAGTCTACGCACCTGCAGAGGCTCACCCCCGCGGACCATTCTGGACGTACCCGATGCTACTGCTCGTGCCACACGCGTGCAGTGCGTACCCCTCGTGTTGGCGATACAGATCTGACACGCACCTGATACGTATGGGACTGCGGCCTGCAGTAGTGTGATTTGGTCCACACCTGTGTGGTGTCCCGACGGCGACCAGCGCACTCGTATGGGACTGCGGCCTGCAGTAGTGTGATTTGGTCCACACCTGTGTGGTGTCCCGACGGCGACCAGCGCACTCGTATGGGACTGCGGCCTGCAGGAGTGTGATTTGGTCCACACCTGTGTGGTGTCCCGACGGCGACCAGGCACTCGTATGGGACTGCGGCCTGCAGTAGTGTGATTTGGTCCACACCTGTGTGGTGTCCCGACGGCGACCAGCGCACTCGTATGGGACTGCGGCCTGCAGTAGTGTGATTTGGTCCACACCTGTGTGGTGTCCCGACGGCGACCAGCGCACTCGTATGGGACTGCGGCCTGCAGTAGTGTGATTTGGTCCACACCTGTGTGGTGTCCCGACGGCGACCAGCGCACTCGTATGGGACTGCGGCCTGCAGTAGTGTGATTTGGTCCACACCTGTGTGGTGTCCCGACGGCGACCAGCGCACTCGTATGGGACTGCGGCCTGCAGTAGTGTGATTTGGTCCACACCTGTGTGGTGTCCCGACGGCGACCAGCGCACTCGTATGGGACTGCGGCCTGCAGGAGTGTGATTTGGTCCACACCTGTGTGGTGTCCCGACGGCGACCAGCGCACTCGTATGGGACTGCGGCCTGCAGTAGTGTGATTTGGTCCACACCTGTGTGGTGTCCCGACGGCGACCAGCGCACTCGCGACACGCAGTGTGTGCGTCACCCGTGGCGTGTCAGTGTGACGCACCCTCCCCGTGTGGTCGCCGACCACAAGGGGTCAAGTTCGTCGACCACAAGGGGTCAAGTTCGCCGATCACAAGGGGTCAAGTTCGCCGACCACAAGGGGTCAAGTTCGCCGACCACAAGGGGTCAAGTTCGCCGACCACAAGGGGTCAAGTTCGCCGACCACAAGGGGTCAAGTTCGCCGACCACAAGGGGTCAAGTTCGCCGAGCGAGGCCGCCCCGGCGCACTATCGTGCGCCGCGAAGCCACCGGCGTTCGCCCGATAAGTTGTTGCGCCGTGGACGGCCGAGTTCTCACACACCGGTTCCATGCGCGTGCGACTCACACGGTGCTGGGCATCCGATCCGCGGCCTGGACACGACACCACAGAGTTGCGACAAATCGATACCCGACGTCACAATGGTTAATACACGGTCCGTCTGGGCGCGGAACAGACCTTTCCAGTAGAGCTGGGGACGAGTAGTTGAAGGGTCAGGGCCCGTCTCCCAGCTGAGAGGTCGTGGGTTCAGGGTCAGGGCCCGTCTCCCAGCTGAGAGGTCGTGGGTTCAGGGTCAGGGTCCGTCTCCCAGCTGAGAGGTCGCGGGTTCATGTCCCACCAGCTGAGAGGTCGTGGGTTCATGTCACACCTATCGCTACTATTAACCCGCTACCAATCGGCGTGAGAGATTGGCGACGCTATCTGACCCAACAGTCGATGAGCCATGCAACTAATAGCCAGCCAATCCCCGTACAGCTGTGTGTCGACTGATTGGGGTCGACGTGAAGATGTCGTGTGACGGTGACCTCTGCCGGTGGCAGGTGTCGATGTGGAGATGTGTCGTGTGACGGTGACCTCTGCCGGTGGCAGGTGTCGATGTGGAGATATGTCATGTGACGGTGACCTCTGCCGGTGGCAGGTGTCGATGTGGAGATGTGTCGTGTGACGGTGACCTCGCCGGTGGCAGGTGTCGATGTGGAGATGTGTCGTGTGACGGTGACCTCTGCCGGTGGCAGGTGGCCGGCCCCGTCTGGACCTGGTGTCGCCGGCAGGAGTGGTGATGTGGAGATGTGTCGTGTGACGGTGACCTCTGCCGGTGGCAGGTGTCGATGTGGAGATATGTCATGTGACGGTGACCTCTGCCGGTGGCAGGTGTCGATGTGGAGATGTGTCGTGTGACGGTGACCTCTGCCGGTGGCAGGTGTCGATGTGGAGATGTGTCGTGTGACGGTGACCTCTGCCGGTGGCAGGTGGCCGGCCCCGTCTGGACCTGGTGTCGCCGGCAGGAGTGGTGATGTGGAGATGTGTCGTGTGACGGTGACCTCTGCCGGTGGCGGTGTCGATGTGGAGATATGTCATGTGACGGTGACCTCTGCCGGTGGCAGGTGTCGATGTGGAGATGTGTCGTGTGACGGTGACCTCTGCCGGTGGAAGGTGGCCGGCCGTCTGGACCTGGTGTCGCCGGCAGGAGTGGTGATGTGGAGATGTGTCGTGTGACGGTGACCTCTGCCGGTGGCAGGTGTCGATGTGGAGATATGTCATGTGACGGTGACCTCTGCCGGTGGCGGTGTCGATGTGGAGATGTGTCGTGTGACGGTGACCTCTGCCGGTGGCAGGTGTCGATGTGCAGATATGTCATGTGACGGTGACCTCTGCGGTGGCGGTGTCGATGTGGAGATGTGTCGTGTGACGGTGACCTCTGCCGGTGGCAGGTGGCGGCCCGTCTGGACCTGGTGTCGCCGGCGGAGTGGTGATGTGTAGATGTGTCGTGTGACGGTGACCTCTGCCGGTGGCGGTGTCGATGTGGGATATGTCATGTGACGGTGACCTCTGCCGGTGGCGGTGTCGATTGGGATGTGTCGTGTGACGGTGACCTCTGCCGGTGGAAGGTGGCGGCATCTGGACCTTGTCGCCGGCAGGAGTGGTGATGTGGATGTGTCGTGTGACGGTGACCTCTGCCGTGGCATGGCCGGCCGTCTGGACCTGGTGTCGCCGGCGGAGTGGTGATGTGTAGATGTGTCGTTGACGGTGACCTCTGCCGGTGGCGGTGTCGATGTGGGATATGTTGTGACGGTGACCTCTGCCGGTGGCGGTGTCGATGTGGAGATGTGTCGTGTGACGGTGACCTCTGCCGGTGGTGGCGCCACGTCTGGACCTGGTGTCGCCGGCAGGAGTGGTGATGTGGAGATGTGTCGTGTGGTGACCTCTGCCGGTGGCGTGGCCGGCCCGTCTGGTGGTGTCGCCGGGGGTGGTGATGTGTGATTTCTGTACGTGACCTCTGCCGGTGGGGTGGCCGGCCACGTCTGATTGTCGCCGGCGGTGGTGATGTGGGATGTGTCGTGTGACGGTGACCTCTGCCGGTGGCAGGTGTCGATGTGGAGATGTGTCGTGTGACGGTGACCTCTGCCGGTGGGGGTGGCCGGCCCGTCTGGACCTGGTGTCGCCGGCAGGGTGGTGATGTGTGATGTGTCGTGTGACGGTGACCTCTGCCGGTGGAAGGTGGCCGGCCCCGTCTGGACCTGGTGTCGCCGGCAGGAGTGGTGATGTGGAGATGTGTCGTGTGACGGTGACCTCTGCCGGTGGCAGGTGGCCGGCCCCGTCTGGACCTGGTGTCGCCGGCAGGAGTGGTGATGTGGAGATGTGTCGTGTGACGGTGACCTCTGCCGGTGGCAGGTGTCGATGTGGAGATGTGTCGTGTGACGGTGACCTCTGCCGGTGGCAGGTGTCGATGTGGAGATGTGTCGTGTGACGGTGACCTCTGCCGGTGGCAGGTGTCGATGTGGAGATGTGTCGTGTGACGGTGACCTCTGCCGGTGGCAGGTGGCCGGCCCCGTCTGGACCTGGTGTCGCCGGCAGGAGTGGTGATGTGGAGATGTGTCGTGTGACGGTGACCTCTGCCGGTGGCAGGTGTCGATGTGGAGATGTGTCGTGTGACGGTGACCTCTGCGGTGGGGTGGCCGCCGTCTGGACCTGGTGTCGCCGGCGGGTGGTGATGTGGGATGTGTCGTGTGACGGTGACCTCTGCCGGTGGGTGCGTGGTGTGTCTGTGACGGTGACCTCTGCCGGTGGAGGTGGCCGGCGTCTGGACCTGTGTGCCGGGGGTGGTGATGTGGGATGTGTCGTTGACGGTGACCTTGCCGGTGGGTGGCCCCCGTCTGGACCTGGTGTCGCCGGCGGGTGGTGATGTGGAGATGTGTCGTGTGACGGACTCGCCGGTGGCGGTGTCGATGTGGAGATGTGTCGTGTGACGGTGACCTCTGCCGGTGGCAGGTGGCCGGCCCCGTCTGGACCTGGTGTCGCCGGCAGGAGTGGTGATGTGGAGATGTGTCGTGTGACGGTGACCTCTGCCGGTGGCAGGTGTCGATGTGGAGATGTGTCGTGTGACGGTGACCTCTGCCGGTGGTGGCGGCCGTCTGACCTGTGTGCCGGGTGGTGATGTGGGATGTGTCGTGTGACGGTGACCTCTGCCGTGGGTGGCGGCGTCTGACCTGTGTCGCGGCGGGTGATGTGGATGTGTCGTGTGACGGTGACCTCGCCGGTGGGTGTTGTGGATATGTCTGACGGTGACCTGCCGGTGGCAGGTGTCGATGTGGAGATGTGTCGTGTGACGGTGACCTCGCCGGTGGCGTGTCGATTGGAGATGTGTCGTGACGGTGACCTCTGCCGGTGGCGGCCGGCCCCGTCTGGACCTGGTGTCGCCGGCAGGAGTGGTGATGTGGGATGTGTCGTGTGACGGTGACCTCTGCCGGTGGCGGTGTCGATGTGGAGATATGTCTGTGACGGTGACCTCGCCGTGGCGGTGTCGATGTGGGATGTGTGTGACGTGACCTCTGCCGTGAGGTGCCGCAGTCTGACCTTGTCGCCGGCGGGTGGTGATGTGGGATGTGTCTGGACGTGACCTGCCGGTGGGGTGTCGATGTGGAGATATGTCTGTGACGGTGACCTCGCCGGTGGTGTCGATGTGGAGATGTGTCGTGACGTGACCTCGCGGTGGGTGTCGATGTGCGATATGTCTGCGTGACCTCTGCCGGTGGCGGTGTCGATGTGGAGATGTGTCTGTGACGGTGACCTCTGCGGGCGTGGCCGGCCCGTCTGGACTGGTGTGCCGGCAGGGTGGTGATGTGTAGATGTGTCTGTGACGGTGACCTCTGCCGGTGGCGGTGTCGATGTGGAGATATGTCATGTGACGGTGACCTCTGCCGGTGGCAGGTGTCGATGTGGAGATGTGTCGTGTGACGGTGACCTCTGCCGGTGGCAGGTGTCGATGTGGAGATGTGTCGTTGACGGTGACCTCTGCCGGTGGCAGGTGGCCGGCCCCGTCTGGACCTGGTGTCGCCGGCAGGAGTGGTGATGTGTAGATGTGTCGTGTGACGGTGACCTCTGCCGGTGGCAGGTGTCGATGTGGAGATATGTCTGTGACGGTGACCTCTGCCGGTGGCAGGTGTCGATGTGGAGATGTGTCGTGTGACGGTGACCTCTGCCGGTGGCAGGTGGCCGGCCCCGTCTGGACCTGGTGTCGCCGGTAGGAGTGGTGATGTGGAGATGTGTCGTGTGACGGTGACCTCTGCCGGTGGCAGGTGTCGATGTGGAGATATGTCATGTGACGGTGACCTCTGCCGGTGGCAGGTGTCGATGTGGAGATGTGTCGTGTGACGGTGACCTCTGCCGGTGGCAGGTGTCGATGTGGAGATGTGTCGTGTGACGGTGACCTCTGCCGGTGGCAGGTGGCCGGCCACGTCTGGACCTGGTGTCGCCGCAGGAGTGGTGATGTGTAGATGTGTCGTGTGACAGTGACCTCTGCCGGTGGCAGGTGTCGATGTGGAGATGTGTCGTGTGACGGTGACCTCTGCCGGTGGCTGCTCTACCTTTCGCGTTATTGTCGTGACGGTGACCTCTGCCGGTGGCAGGTGTCGATGTGGAGATGTGTCGTGTGACGGTGACCTCTGCTGGCGGCAGGTGGCCGGCCCCGTCTGGACCTGGTGTCGCCGGCCGACGGGTACCACGGCCTGGTGCGGGAGGACAGCGAGAGAGTGCAGGTGACGCCGTCCATCCGGGCTGTTGGCGCGCCCGTCTGCGGCTTCAGGATCGTCAACAAGTACCATGGCGATGCGCCCTTCGAGGTGAGATTTATCGTTGTTATCATTATTCCATTATCGTTCTCTTTCACTGAAATGAACAAAACCGACTTCATTTAAGTGCTACACTTAATAAATTTAATTTTCTCCTAAACGCTACTTTCTCACCTTCTTTTCCCCCGCTTTCCATTCCTTTTTCCCTTATCACACTCCCGCTTCCCACACCTCATAGAACATTATTGTAAATATTGTCTTCCTTTTGCAGCCGGCTGTTTTTATCATGATAGTCGCAGATATCGTATTCTGGCACAATCTCCCATAGGCCTTCGCTGTGTAATGTGTGTGCCAGTTGCCATGACAATGGCCGATATGGCGAGAATGCGACGTCGGGTCGTGGATGCCGAGGAAGGCATTCCGACGTCGGGTCGTGGATGCCGAGGAAGGCATACCGACGTCGGGTCGTGGATGCCGAGGAAGGCATACCGACGTCGGGTCGTGGATGCCGAGGAAGGCATACCGACGTCGGCGACGCTACATGACTCAACGGTCGACGTGTCGTAAAAAAAACCAATAACCAACGCCTATCTGTGCGTCATGTCCTGCTCTCCTGCCCCGGTTATGATGAGGAGCATAGACGCTACTTTGGGCGTCTTCAGTCACTGTCACTCAGTGAAGTTTTAGGCAACGACTCGAGTATTGTTCAATCGAGGAAACTTTTTGATTACTTCGCCGAAGTATCATTTTCTATAATATATGCACCACGCTGGAAAGGTTTAACTATGTCATTACATATTTTCGTTCAGTTTGTTACTACGGTTACGGAATAGCAGTATTCAGATAAATTTAACTAGCATATGCAATATATCGAAGCGTTAATTACGTACTGTTATGGGCGCTACATAACCAATGAAGTCGATGAGCCCTAAAACCCAAATAACTAACTAACTAACCACCACCACAGTTCACCGGATGGCGACCGGAAATTACGCCTCAGGCTACGGAATGCGGGCGGCGCCGAGCTGTGGATATGTACACCGGGGGTTCGACGGCAACTTGGCTGGCGCGACCGCCGACGCGGCCGACCTTCCCAGAAAGTTGGACAGTGTTGAACTTTTTGGGCTTTCCGGTATCTGTGTGGCGGATCGATTGGATCAGAATCGCAAATTCGTGGCGGTTGGTGGAATTAGTCCGCAGTTCAAGAACTTTTGGCACGTTATTGAAACGAAAGAAGATAAGTAAACTGCAATATCCAGCAATTAATGTGATTTTATACTTGCATTACATATACCGACATGACTAGTTCCCTTTAGTATGGATTATTTTAGGTTGACATGGATTGGTATCATGAAATTAAAGAATACCTTCCGATCATTTTTTAAAGGATTTTATGGCGCATGCAAGATTATTTGCTGTTTTTGCGGTCGTACCAAGCACAAAGCTGGATGGCCTGATGGTTTTTAGAGCAAGACTAGATGACATTGAGAGGATGCAAGGGAGAAACAAACACATTTCTAGTGTCGCCAGGACCTTACAATTAACGCCAGTGAAAACCTAGACTGAAATAAGCATCAGAAACATTGTACCAACCCACAGCCCTGTACTATCAAGCGTTGATTCAATATCTGGTTGGCGCACGGGCGGTCGGCGAGCCCAGCTCCTGCCCGGCAGGCCACGCGGCGTCGCGCCCACAGCCGGCCCGCCCGCCAGCGGAGGAAGCCAATCACAGGCCAAGTCGGCGGACCGGCCACTCATCAGGAGACGTTGTCTCCAGATATGGCAGGTGCCGTACTTTTCCAATAAGTCTAAAAAAGCACCAAGTTCCCGTGAGCTGTGGTGGTGTACACCGGGATTAAGGGTGTGTTGCCACCCTAATCAAATCTGATACTTTATAGAGCACTTGCCTGGTCCAAGCTGAACATCTCGTATTACGTGTACGATGGTGCTTGCGCTAGCACCAAGCACACTCTGGATACAATGCACCACGTAGCACCGGGTGCTTTCGGAACGTCACCAGCCGGTAGTCTGGAAGCAAAGGCACCCACCCGGACCTTCGCTGGCACTGTGGCGAGAAGTGCTAGTCTTGCGATATGATTTTTGGCTGCGTCAGTTTCTCACGCACCCGACCTTCGAATCAGTCTTCTCCCGCCACAGTTTGGCACTCTTCCAGAGGGTGCAGTCAGATAACAGTTCCATTCTGTACTCGAATGTTGACCCTTTTTTAGAAAAAGTCCAACCAGACTGCGCTGAGTGATAAGAATCGAAAAAGTACTGATACCATCCTGGAGTCTGGTTTCACCTGCAATTGATGTATCACTGTCAGTCACGCTGTCAGTCACGCTGTCAGTCACGCGCAGAGGAGACACTCAGTCGGAATCGTGTCTGTCGAGATCGGTGGAGATCGGTGGAGATCGATGGAGATCGGTCGAGATCGGTGGAGCACCTGGACACCTACCGAGAACACGCACGGATTTTCACTGATGGCTCCAAGAACACCACAGAAACAGGGTGTGCTTTTGTACGCGGTACTCATGTACGTCCCGTCGTTTTGCCTGTCTACGTATCTGGTGCGTTCCACGACAGATCGACCAATGCACTTCACCCCATACATTTTGATTGGGACCAAGATTTGTTCACGGGGTTGTCTTTGGCTCTGAATACGGCCGAGCTGGTTTCAGCCCGATTCGACCAACGGCTTTTGAGCTATGCCCTCCGGCATTATTTTTAGGTCAAATAACATGGGTTGGTTTGACGATGGGTTGGTTTGACGATGACGATCTCATCAATAAGAAGCAGAAATGGTGGCAAATTATATATAATTCAGAAGAAAACGGATCAACTGAAACATTCCCGAAATCAAATATCAATATTTCCTACATTTGACGTCGCGACCTCATGACCACGTGATCTCGTGACCCCCGTGACCCTTAGCCAATCAAAATTGATACATTTGACGGCGGAAATACAAGTAGGTATGATTTCGCTGACCAAACAAAAAAAACGTTTTTCTTATAAATATCCGATATGGCCGTTCACTCTTCATGACTTTTTGCGATTTTGCGGTTTCCGGGTAAAACGAATTTCGTGTAAGCTTTCTTCCATTGGAAAGTTACATGAGGTAGAACAATGACATACAGACATATGATTGGAAAACGTTTTCCTAAGAACACACATTCATGCCTTTTTGATGTAGATCTTATAGTTTCCCTTAAAAACCATCACGAATTTCAAGGTCACTAATGACCGATAGGTCACTCATGGGTATATTTACGCATAGCGACCCTATTGTACTTCGGAACAACTGACGTGTATTGAATAACATCAAACATGGAAACAACGCAGCCCGACCCTATTAAATCAGGTTCTATTACCTACATGTTAAATCTGGCGCGGTAGGTAGGTACCTATAACAAACCTGAGGATCACTTTGTGTCAGCGATCAAGTGGTAGGCAGGTTTATCATTTTGTGCTAAAGAAAAAGCATTGCATATCTGTGGACTGCTGATGACTATGTGTTAAAGGCAAATAAAAGCCGAGGTGTTTGTCTCTGACGTATCTCTTCCCTCCCACCCCATCCGTACTCCGTACATATATCCGTACTCCCCATCCGTACTCCGTACATATATCCGTACTCCCCATCCGTACATAGCTCAATACTCTCCAGCCTGGTGGCGGTTCCAAGGGAGATAAAGGCGCCGGCGTTGATGACGGCGGACAACAGAGGGGTTGGCATTGGGGAGGAAACGATAACAGCCTTGGCAGAGCCGAAGCAGTGTACCACTCAGTTTTGGAAAACGCTAGGTGGAAAGAGGACGTGGTGAATTTTTTTTCGACGTGCATAGACGCCACAAACAATGGTGATAGTCACTGTGTCGATCCTTATCGTCACCATACAAAGAGAATAACGAAAACATGTTGCTGAAGTACCGGTAAGCCTCATTAAGAACGTGAGCGATCCCCGCATTACCAGAGGTGTGGCTTTGTGTGTGAAATTTTCAATTTGAACTTTTTCGAAGTAATTTTTTAGTAGCCTTTTGGCACTGGCCGAATTTTATCCCTCAGACCCTCTACTACTTGACATCTTCATACGTCTTACCACAAGGCACGAGATGAGAAAACTGTCCGCGTGTGCTGGGTCCCGAGCCACATCGGGGTGTCCGGTAACAAGCGTTGGGACTCTGTGCCGAAGTGGGCAGCACAAAACCGACGACTACGCATTTGCCCACTTCCTGCCAGGGACCATTTCTCCAGGGTCCATACTTGACAAGTGGCAAAGGGCCTGGGACAGTCAAATAAACAATAAACTGCACGCAATCAAGCCACATCTAGCCCCAGAGTAACGAGCAGTCAGCCTCGTTACTCGGCTGGCTAGGGAAATGACGTTCCCTCGGGTTACCACAGCCGCCCCGATAAGGGACGTAGAAGCACGGAGATGGTTCCGGGGACTCACGCAGTCTCCACCGTCCATCCCACCGTCCACTTTCATCCACCGTCCATTTCAAACCACGCACACACCCAGGCAATAGTTCTCATCAGCAGTGAAACATTTAAACACAAGCTATTGGCGCGAATGATCAAGACTGGTCGAAACGCCCTTATAACCAACTATATAGCGCCAAAATATTTAACCACTAATCTGAATAGACGGTCAAATTGTAGCGATGGAAGTAAAGTGAAATACTATGGTTGGGAGGACGTGCCAAAACTATCAGGAATCCCTAGATATGGATGTTCATTTTCAGTAGGAGTTCCTTTTCTCACAACGGTTAACTAGGTGATTGAATCACTCTCTTGCGGAAGCGCTGGGGTTTGCGACTGTTGGTGACGTTTGGTTGGTTCCTGCTGCTGGGCAGGTTGGTAGGTCGTGACGTTTGGGCGCGCTGTGTTCGGTCGCAGGACCTGTTCCTGCTGCTGGGCAGGTTGGCAGGTCGTGACGTTTGGGCGCGCTGTGTTCGGTCGCAGGACCTGTTCCTGCTGCTGGGCAGGTTGGCAACGCACGGCAACACATAGCCGAAGGTCTGCGTTGTCGGTGTCATCTCACCGTGACCTGGCCAGAGTGATGGGATGTTCTCACTGTTGACCGCAGAGAAAAGGGAGACGTGGGACTGGCTGCCTGTCCGGCGGGAACAGTTAACCGCAGAGGAGAGAGGGAGAGGTGTGACTGGCTGCCGTTTCGGCGGGAACAGTTGACCGCAGAGGAGAGGGAGAGGTGTGACTGGTTGCCGACCAGGCGGGTGGCACTCAGATGATGGCAACCGAACCATTCAAGTGGTGGTCCGATGACCTTTCCATAGTCCTCAGCTGGCCACAATCTGACCTCAGCGTCTGCATCAGACGATGACTCTATGGCATGACCGGTCACTTGCGGTAGTGACTCCGATCATGCCAATGCAATGACTTCATACAACGCTTCGCTTGTTTACTTCTGACCTGGCATCAAGTCATAAACTATGACCCTGTTGCCACCCCTAGTCTGAGCTCGGCTGTTGTCCCAGTGAACATCTTCAATTGATGAAATGACCTGACTTCTGATGACCTCAGGTGATGACCACGGATGACAGCACGGGGGAGGCCATCATCCAGGCACGCCATCCTCTCAGCTGCGAGAAGCGGAAGGGCTACCGATTCGACATCGCCGCTGTTGGTTGCGGCCCCGATGCCCAGGTGTCTGACAAGTAAGTCCAATACTCGCTTTTTACGCACAGTTGTCTGACAAGTAAGTCGAGTCCCCGCTTATCACGCACAGGCGTCTGACAAGTAAGTCGAGTCCCCGCTTATCACGCACAGGCGTCTGACAAGTAAGTCGAGTCCCCGCTTATCACGCATAGGTGTCTGACAAGATTCTAGGACAAATGTACGTAAGGACAAATATACGTATGGAAAATGTACGGAAGCAAAAATGTACGTATGCGTAAAAGTACGTATGGCAAATGTACGTATGCGTAAAAGTACGTATGGCAGATGTACGTAAGAGCAAATGTACGAAAGCCAAAAGTAAGTATGGCAAATGTACGTATGGCAGATGTACGCAAGAGTAAATGTACGCATTCCAAAGGTACGTAAGCGAATGTACTTAAGCTTAAATGTACGTAAGCGCAAAAGTACGTGAGCGCAAAAGTATGTAAGCGCAAATGTACGTATGTGCAAATGTGCGTGTGCGCAAGTGTATGTGAGCGCAATGTGCGTACGCGCAAATGTACATATGCGGAAATGTACGTCTGCGGAAATGTACATGAACGTAAATGTACGTAGCCTCAAGTGTACGTAAGCGCTAAAGTACGTAAGGGATACAAAATATATGTATGTGCAAATGTACGTATGCACAAATGTACGTAAACACGAATGTACGAATGCGTAAATGTACGTAATCGCATATGTACGCAAGCTCAAGAGAATGTCAGCGCAGTTGTACGTATACGGAAATGTGCGTAAACACAAAAGTGCATGTGCACGAATGTACGCATGAGCCAATATACGCGTGTAAAAATGTATGTAAATGAAAAGGTGCGAAGGAACAAATGTGCGTCAATGCGTACGTAATGTACGTAAACAGAAATACGCACGTATAGCAAATTTACGTAAGTGTAAAGGTACGCAGGCACAAATGTATATAAACGCAAAAGTACGTCAGAGCAAATGTATGTAAATGCAAATTTACGTTACCCAAATGCAAGTGTACGTATGGCAGATGTACGTATGCAAGTATGCGTAACCAGATGCACGTGTTTCAAATGTGAATGTTTCAAAAGTGCATGTTTCAAGTGTACGTGTTTCAAATGGACGTGTTACAATTGTACGTGTTTCAAATGTGCTTGTTTCAAATGTATGTGTTTCAAATGCACGTGTATCAAATGTACGTGTTTCAAATGTATGTTAGCAAATGCACGTATGCACACACGTAAGGGTGGCAAATGTACGTAAGCGTAAATGTGCCTGAGCACAAAAGTGCATATGACAAATGCACTCATGGTAAATGTACGTAAGAGCAACTGTATGTATGACATATGCACGTAACCAAATGTACGTATGCGCAACGGTACGTTTGCGTAAGTGTACGTACATTGGCTAATCCGTACATTTGATCTTACATACTTTCATGCTGACATACATTTGTGCTTCCGTACATTTGATCTTACACACTTTTAAGCTGACATGCATTTGTGCTTCCGTACATTTGTGCTTACGTACATTTGCGCATACGCACTTTTTACGCATGCACACTTTTGTGATTACGTGCATTGCACATACGTACATTTCCACTTACGTGCCTTTACGTTTACGTACATTTGCGTTTACGCACAATTGTGCTTACGTACATTTGTGCTTGCGTACATTTGCGCTTACGTACTTTTGGGCATACGTATATTTGTGCATACGTTCATCTGCCATACGTACACTTGCGCTTATGTACATTTGTCATGCGTATGTCTGCACTTACGTACATTGCCATACGTACATCTGCGCTTACATCATTTTCTTACTTACATTTTCGTACGTACAGCTGCCATACGTACATTTGGTTTACACACATTTTCCCGGTTACCGACTGACAAGTAAGTCCAGCCCCCGCTCATCACAACCAGGTGTCTGACAAGTAAGTCTAGTCCCCGCTTATCACGTCACTCCTGTGAGATAAGTCATTTCAACCCCCGCGCATGAAGTCATCAGTGTCCAACAACCAGGTTCAACCCCGCTTGGGACGTCACTGGTAAAGAGCATACGAGTAGTCAAGATGCATGCTTATCCTCATCAAATACTTGGAAGCCACTCTGTTTAGGAAGGTCGAAAGTTATGCATATTAGGAGTGTATCTCAATAACGGCATGTTCAATGGATTGCTAATACCCATCTCCTTCGTTCCTCCCCTCAAGCATAGTTGGGCGGGTGAAGAAGATATATACATCGCCTGGAAAGCTAACAAAAGACAGAGACCGAAAACGGCAGCAGCTTTTCTTTAACCAAAACTGATCCAGAACAATTATGATCGCTCCTTTAAAAGTGATTTGTTTTTAACTGGTTCCACCAAGCTCATTCGCACCACCGTGGGTATGTGAGCAGAATTTTGGCCAAGGGGTTCACGGCAGTACGGGAAATTGGCATGCCAGCATGCGCAACGGGACGGGTAGGAGGAACCCACAACTGTTTTTCTTGAATAGCGGACAATGCAATCACAGAGGCGCCCGTCTTTTCTTTTTTCTCCGTACGTAATTCAATTACGCCTCGATTGACGAAAAATGCCTAGGTCGAGGCTCCTTGATCAACGCCGTGCGCACCACCTGCCTCCTGTACTGCCAAGCGCCGGGGGTACCTCGATGAGCTACCTCGATCACCTTCACTCCCCTGGGTCGCGATAGCTGAGTCGGTGGGGAGTTGGACTGCCACAGCCGGCGGGAGTACCGTGTCAGCCCGCGGCCACTGAGCGTGGGAGTTCGGTGCCGCTGGGGGGAGGGGGCGGCAGTCGAGTGCGCCGTACAAGAACCGATGTTCTCGTTTTTCACTAACTGCGTGGAGACTGTAATTGAATCAGCGGTTCGCTATTTGTCGGTTCGACTGTTTGTCTGTCAGTGTGTATGTCTACCTGTGTTTATGTCCGCTCGCCTGTCTCTCGGCCGGTCTGCCTGCCTGCTTGCCTGCTTCTATGTCTGCCTTCCTGCCGGTGTCTGCTTGTCTGTGTCTGCTGTCTGTGTCAGCGTGTCTGTGAATGTGCTCGGTAAGGCCTGCTTCTGTGTTTGTCTACCCCTGCCCGTGGGCGAGTATCTTGTCTGCGTTAGCCCACCCGCACTTTTGTCTGCCCGGTCGTCGTTCACGCTTGTCTGCCCGTTTGTGCACGTGTTTGTTCACGTCTGCATCGGTGTCTACTTGCCTGTAACGTGCCACCGTGGGCCACTGTCTGTCTGGGCCTGTGCCGACGTCTGCACTGGTATCCTCGTGTGTAGGGCCGGCCTGTATGGGCCGTACCGGTAGCTGCGTGTCTGTAGGCCGGCCTGTATGGGCCGTACCGGTAACTGCGTATCCGTGGGCCGGCCTGTATGGGCCGTACCGGTAACTGCGTGTCCGTGGGCCAGCCTGTATGGGCCGTACCGGTAGCTCCGTGTCCGTGGGCCCGTGTCTGCGCATCTGTGTGTATGCGGGCCGGCATATATGGTCCGTTGTCTGCGTGTCGGTGAGTGTCTGAGTGTCTGAGTGTGTCTGCGTGTTGGTGAGTGTCTGAGTGTGTCTGCGTGCCGGTGAGTGTCTGAGTGTGTCTGCGTGTCCGAGAGTGCGAGATGGTCCATATGGGCCGTAGTCTGGTACGTCGTCGGCGTATTAGCATGTTTGCGGGCCAGCGTATGTGTGTCTGTGTGTCTGCGGACCGGGCTAGGTGGGTCGTTGTCTGAACCATTGCCTACGTGTCTGCGGGACGTTGTCTGCATGTCTGCGGGCCGTGTCTGCGTGACTACGGGCCGTTGTCTGCGTGTCTGCGGGACGGCCTGTATACTGGCTGTCGTTGCATGTCTGCCTGGTGGGGCCGCCGGCCGGCCGGCCTATCCCATTACTGCAATGTTTCCGCGATCGACCGACGGCGGCGCGTCGGAACCGGCACCAGCTGGCACCGACCTGACACCGTCGGAACTGGCACTAGCTGGCACCGACCTGACACCGTCGGAACCGGCACCAGCGGGTACCGATCTGACACCGTCGGAACCGGCACCAGCGGGTACCGACCTGACACCATCGGAACCGGCACCAGCGGGTACCGACCTGATACCGTCGGAACCGGCACCAGCGGGTACCGACCTGACACTGCCGGAACCGGCACCAGCGGGTACCGACCTGACACCGTCGGAACCGGCACCAGCTGGCACCGACCTGAGACCGACCTAACACCGTCGGAACCGGCACAAGCTGGTACCTACCTGACACCGTCGGAACTGGCACCAGCGGGCACCGACCTGACGCCGCCGGAACTGGCACCAGCGGGCACCGACCTGACACGGTCGGAACTGGCACCATCGGGTACCGGCCTGACACCGCCGAAACTGGCACCAGTCGGCACCGACCGGACACCGACAGCTGGCCCCACAGACTACAGCAGGCCCCCCCCCCCACTACAGCAGACATCTCCTCCAGCGGCAGACCCGCTCTGCGGCAGACCCCCTCTGTGGCAGACCCCCCCCGTGTTGTGACCCCCCCGTGTCGCGTGTTGTGGCTGGTGTTAGCTGAGTCGCGTGCTGTGGTGCTGCTCTGTGGTGACTGGTGTTGGCTGAGTCGCGTGCTGTGTGGTGGGTGGTGCCGCGGTCGTCTGTGGTGTCGGCTTGTATTGGCGCAGTTGTGTAAAGTGTGCTAGTTGATTGGTAGTGTTTGCTGGTATTTGTGGGGTTGTGGAATGTGTGTTACGTGCGGTGTTAATTTGTCATTGGGGTCGGACGGTATTGGCAGTGTTGACAATGAATTATGCATAAATAACATGTTTTTTTACGAAGCTGTGTATTTAGCATGCAATTATAGGGGTATCACGACATGAATTATTGTTGTGCAGGTCGTTAGCGACACTGTTTGTATCTTCAGCAGACCAGAGCGTCCATTATCAGCTGCATGGCGCGCATTGGTCTTAATATGTCTGCATAGCGTCTGACACATCTCCATAGGAACATGGCGGAACTTGCAGCGAACTCTTCGCTTCAGCTGAGTACAGTCTTCCGCTATCAGTTATCTCAACTGCTGTGCTACCGGCGGATTGTCGACTTTCGAAACCTAGTAATTTTTAGCCTTTCGAGCTCTGGCCTAAAGACCGATTTTCATAATGTGCGCTGAGAAGATCGGGCCGGAAGATCGCCTGACAACTGCTGCACTCTCTTTGATGAACATTTTAAAGCGATGAATACATGGTTCCCGGTACGCATTTCCCGTGAGGCTGTCTGGGACATGTAATGGTCGACTAATCCCTTCCTCAGAAATTGCGATCAAGGGCACGAGTTTGGGTGGGAACTTGTCAATTGCTTGGTACTGCACGGGTCGACATTCTCTGTATCGAGGCGTAGAAACCTTTGCTGATACCAGCATGGTCCCGCTGTAGTCTGAAATAAATATATTTGTCCACCACTAGGATTGTTATCCGTAGCTTTAAGAACGCCTTAGCTTTAAGCATCTTGACTTCTGTGTAATATTTTGAGCGTGCGTTACTGCTGAAGCTGGCTAACGACGGCAATACTTTATAGGAGCCTTGTGTGGACTAGGTAGTTGGCATGGCTCTCTAGAATATAATATTGAATGTTCCTTGTCGGTTTTGGGACACCCGGCTTTCGCCTCCAGATACTTGGCCATTGCCTTGACCTTCGCAAGGATCGTTTCTTGGTGGGACAGCCACTTCCTGGTTTTATTTCCATGTTGTGGCCTTGTTCATTCTTCCGAGTTATTCGACATTCAGTGGAGGCCTTCATCCCCTTCTTCAAAATGTGTTCCACAGTTAATTGTTTCTGGGACAGTGATAGTAGGTAGGTAGTTGGTAGTGCATTGGAATACTGATCGTAAGATTGTGGGTTCGAATCCCACGACCGGTGAGGCTACCGAGTCCACCCTCGAACAATTGGCGTGAGAGATTGTCGACGCCATGTGACCTAGCAGTCGAATGTGTCGTAAATGAACCCAAGGTCGTTCCCTCCAGTGAAGTAGTTCCGTTTGTCCGAATTTTCTTGATAAAAGGTGTCAATGATTTTTCCTTGCATGCTCTTCCTCAGGCTATCCGTGGATGTGGATATTAGTTGTATGGAAAAATTAATTATGGTGCTCAAGGACAACGTGACCCGTTGCCATGACCAATATCTATATGTTCAGAAGTGCCACGAATCAGGAAATATTCCCCCGCATAAAATTGCCATTTCTTATTCATAACCATATATGGTTTGTTGAGAGGAACACCAGAAGCTTTGTTGTTGTTTTGCCACGTTCATATCTGATCAGCTGGTGAAATTTTCCGTGGGAAATGTATCTGTACTGTGATTGTTTGCAAGTTACTAAGCTCGCCCAGATGTACACAAATCCACCAGCGATCAACCACCAGCGATCCTCCGGTCGGTGGAGGACCCACTGACCGGATGCCACCCGGTCAGCAGCGGCCTGCAGTGTGTTGTTCAGTCTGTCGGACTACATCCTTAATTCATGTCTCGCTGCCATCCCGGACGTGTTGCGCAACTGCGCGTGTGTCGGCCCGCCCGTCCGACGGAGCGGCTGCCCTGCTAGTTAGACTAATACACAGGCACGGCGGGCGCAATTAATCTACAACGAACACAACACCGGTGTTAATTAAATGTGGAGTCGCGCGTACAGTGCGTTAACAGCTGCGGCGAGTCGGTTTCAGCTGGCCACCGACGCGCCCTGTGAACATCTACAGCTGACCACCGACGCTCCCTGTGAACATCTACAGCTGACCACCGACGCTCCCTGTGAACATCTACAGCTGACCACCGACGCTCCCTGTGAACATCTACAGCTGACCACCGACGCTCCCTGTGGACATCTACAACTGACCACCGACGCTCCCTGTAGACATCTACAGCTGACCACCGACGCTCCCTGTGAACATCTACAGC
The DNA here is from genome assembly GCA_034440615.1 of Ashinkailepas kermadecensis. Classification (NCBI taxonomy): domain Eukaryota; kingdom Metazoa; phylum Arthropoda; class Thecostraca; family Neolepadidae; genus Ashinkailepas; species Ashinkailepas kermadecensis. The sequence continues at coordinate 706,242 of JAOTOM010005175.1, forward strand.
TGGCCACCGACGCGCCCTGTGAACATCTACAGCTGACCACCGACACTCCCTGTGAACATCTACAGCTGACCACCGACGCTCCCTGTGAACATCTACAGCTGGCCACCGACGCGCCCTGTGAACATCTACAGCTGACCACCGACACTCCCTGTGAACATCTACAGCTGACCACCGACGCTCCCTGTGAACATCTACAGCTGACCACCGACGCTCCCTGTGGACATCTACAACTGACCACCGACGCTCCCTGTAGACATCTACAGCTGACCACCGACGCTCCCTGTGAACATCTACAGCTGGCCACCGACCCTCCCTGTGAACATCTACAACTGACCACCGACGCTCCCTGTGGACATCTACAGCTGACCACCGACGCTCCCTGTGAACATCCACCCACCGATCTCCCACCCAATGTCGCTGGTGGGACGGTTGCGTTTACAACTGATACGAGGCCGCGGACGAGTCCGTTTGTATTTATTTGCACTTGCACTCGTACTTGTATTTACTGGGTCGCCCACGATGTGATCATTGCGATTCAGCGTGCAGTGTACATCGCACGCAACCAACACACAGTCGTGCACTGCATGATTCATAATCATTGCGTCCTAATGCCACACGCTTCACACATTGTCCTATGGTGTATATCAGAGTAACTTAATTTTTGTTGTACCGCCGCGAAATACTCGTGGGGAAGTTTTGCACGGATCCAGGGACGTGTTCAAAAGTGGTTCTGAGCACTCACTGTCCCGTGTGAAATTGTCAACCGCTGATTTAGCATCCCAGAGATGTACGTTGGTTTGGAATCAATGAATACATCTGTGGAACAGGTTGAGAAGCACGTAACTGTGAAAAAAAACATTAGATGAAATGCTGTTAAGAAAAATGTTATTTTCTTGAGGTGGAGAATTGTGATTGAGACTCGTCAGAGAATGTTCAGATGATACTCAGAGAATGCGCCTTTACCTTGTAGTCGTTGAATCAAGCTTTCGCCGTCATCTGGTATGCTGACCACCTGCCCTCCTAAGCACAGGCCTAGAAAGTTTGCTGTTAAAAATGGTTAATCGAGAAAGAAGTAGGCGTTTGACGATGGTGTGAGTAACTTCCATCGGAATGTGCTCCATACAGATATGCAATGCAGAGACAAGATGGATTTAGTCAGCATGAAAAGAACGCTTTTTATCTTAGCCTGAAGGAAGCCTCCTGTCGATGAATCTGGACGATTACAAAGGCTATCAGTGTCGGAATATGCATGTTCCCGTTCCCATACAACTTTCGAAGCATTCAATGGCGTACCTCTATACATCGGAATAATCGACTTAAGCTTTTCCCCATGCGTCGAATGCGATAAGGAATTATGCTCATGCAGAAGGATACTCCACAAGTTCAGTCAACTTGCGTTCAAAAGTAATGCCACAAATCATGCGACAGATGGATCGGTTTGCTATGCGGCTGAAAGAAGGCGCTGCTCATTTTTCGGGCACGTCCCCTCCACTGAGTAATTTTGAGAGAGCAAGAGAGAGAGAGAGAGAGAGAGAGAGAGAGAGAGAGAGAGAGAGAGAGAGAGAGAGAGAGAGAGAGAGAGAGAGAGAGAGAGGAGGGAGAGGGAGAGGGAGAGGGAGAGGGAGAGGGAGAGGGAGAGGGAGAGGGAGAGGGAGAGGGAGAGGGAGAGGGAGAGGGAGAGGGAGAGGGAGAGGGAGAGGGAGAGGGAGAGGGAGAGGGAGAGGGAGAGGGAGAGGGAGAGGGAGAGGGAGAGGGAGAGGGAGAGGGAGAGGGAGAGGGAGAGGGAGAGGGAGAGGGAGAGGGAGAGGGAGAGGGAGAGGGAGAGAGAGAGAGAGAGAGAGAGAGAGAGGGAGAGAGAGCGCGATAAAGAGAGAGTGAGAGACGCGGATGGCATGCCACGCTGTGGAATGTTATGCATATGTGGTGAGCAGTCCTACAGCTGTGATCGCCTTGGATAGCTTGTTTGTCAGCAGCCCACCATGGCTAAAGCCGGCCTGAGCTGAATAATTCAGCTCAGGGATATGGCGCCTGCATGGTCTTTCTGCTTCGTGCCCGCTGTGCTAGCAAACTTGCATGAGACAGTATAACGAGTGGAATCATTTCGAGGATGACTCACCCTGCCGGTGCGTCGAAACTGCGGAACAACATGACGTTGCCCACGAATGGTACGTTTTCGACATCACTATGGTAAAATAGTCATTGCAGGAGCGCCTGGATCCATTATCTGGGGCGCAACGCATACAATCATCGCTGTACAATGTAATCCGGACGGGGTATCTTGTTCTTGATGGCCGCCCAACCGCTCTTGGTGAGTAGCGCTTAGCGGGAATATGGCGCGCGTTGTCGGCGGAGCGCCCTTCGGCCGGGACGTCGGCCGTGGCTGCCGCGTGGCCCGAGGGTGGCCTCTCGTGGCCAGAGGGCGGCCTCCCGTGGCCAGAGGACGGCCTCTCGTGGCCAGAGGGCGGGCTCTCGTGGCCAGAGGGCGGCCTCTCGTGGCCAGAGGGCGGCCTCTCGTGGCAAGAGGGCGGCCTCCCGTGGCCAGAGGGTGACCTCCCGTGGCCAGAGTGCGGCCTCTCGTGACCAGAGGGTGACCTCTCGTGGCCAGCGGGTGACCTCTCGTGACCAGAGGGCGGCCTCTCGTGGCCAGAGGGTGGCCTCTCGTGGCCAGAGAGAGGCCTCTCGTGACCAGAGAGCGGCCTCTCGTGGGCAGAGGGCGGCCTGTCGTGGCCAGAGAGAGGCCTCTCGTGACCAGAGAGCGGCCTCTCGTGGGCAGAGGGCGGCCCCTCGTGGGCAGAGGGCGGCCTCTCGTGACAAGAAGGCGGCCTCTCGTGACCAGAGAGCGGCCTCTCGGACCAGAGGGCGGCTGTAGCGGTGTGTGGCCGGGACAGCACTGAATGGTTCCGCCCGACCCCAATCAGCCCGGCGGTCACTCGAGCGCTGCGCTTCTTTGTCCGACGTCGGCCTTGTATATTGATTAACGTCCTCCCCCTCCCTGCAGACCCCGCGCCTCCCCATTACTTCCGCTCCCCAGCGGTGCCGTAAGACCGCCCGGTCAGAACGCCGTCGACGGCGCGTTCGAGATGCTGTCTCTCACTCGTCGCTAGGTCGCCGGACCCTGTCATCCCTCTCACGAGTTGACGGAACTTTCACGTCGGTCCCATCTGTCTGGGATGTGTATCAGTGTCTAATCAGCACGCCAGACACATCTAATCCCAGTCATGTTCGTCCGGGAGATGCTACCTGCCAGTCTCGTAGCTGTCCCGGAATGATTGCCAGACCCGGGTGTCCTCAGGTTTCCACCTGGCGCCACCCATCGGCTGCCTAGCTCCTGCTGCGTGTGCACCCGCCTGACTACCCCACTCGCGTCTGTTCCGGGCCTCGGCTCGACCTGTTCCGGGCCTGTTCCGGGCCTCGGCTCGCTCCTCCATTCGTCCCTCCCTAGTCATACTCGTACCCCATTTGACCCTCCATAAACAGGTCTTCCCTCTCGGCAGGCAGGTGTCATATATTCAGTGAGTACTTCCTTACAGAGGTATCGTTTTATGCACTTTTCGGTCGGTCATTGCCCTTTCGGTGGTGGCGTCTACAGCTATTGCATGCATACCCCCTCACCAATCGACTTCATGAAGTGACGCCCTCGCACGCCTTCTAATCCTCCACTCCTCTTTGAAAATGGTGAAGCCATAAGTTTTGTAAGGATATAATTTTTGGTGCCTGAATTGTTTCATTTTTCTAACGTTAAGTGGAATATCTTTTAAAAATCAAAAAGTTTAAAGGCAAAGGGAACCTAATGCCAGTCGTGTGCTGTTGATGGAATGCGATGCAGCGAAACTGCGTCGCGCCAAACACATACAAGTCGTAAGGTGGACATGGCATTATAACTAACAATTTGTGCGCCACGTGATCTTATCCTAGTCGATGTGCCCAAAAGCCGTAATAATAATGGTAATAATAAACAAACAAACAACACAAATAATAATAACCAGCTGACAGAGTGACCTACTTCCGTTGGCTACACAGGTTGCGACTTCGCTCATGTCATGCCATACTTTGTCCAACGCCCTGCAAACGCTGGCATCCGCTCGCCGGCCACTTGCCATGCGACAATGAACGCTGACTATTGTGTGGGGTGTCGCCGTGCGACACTTACCAGATGTTTGCGCAGATTGTTCAGCTGATGTTTGTGCGCTATGTAGGCAAACGACCGAAGGGAACGACCGCCATAAGCAACTAAGAGGTGGAGGCGGTGCGGTCGTGTAGACCACTTCGGGATCTCTTAGAATATGTTCCATCTCTTAGTATCTCCAGTTCTGAAATGTATTTCAGATCGCTGAGGTACGCCTTGCATCGCTTCGGATATCTACTGAGCCACGTTTACACATCTGCTAGATCTCCCTGGATTTATCAGGATTAATCCTAGATCCATAGAGGGTTAAACTCTCAGTTTTTGTGTCTGTTCCGTACATTTTCCTGGATATTTCCTGGATATCCCCGAATCTCCTGATCTATCTGCACCGCTCACCAGTTTCTCACGTAACTCGACGGTGCTGCCGCGATATTTCGCCGGTAATTGTTATCGGATGCCCCGCACCGTTGGTTCTTTTGACGGTGTGGTTTGGAGCCCGAGATGGACTGACCCAACTGCCGAAATGACCCCGAGGGATACGGTGACCGTAATATAGACACAAGCCGCATCTCTTTGAATGGACTTAAATATATGCTTCGTTATAGTCGTTATAAAAGCGACGAGCGTGGTAGGGTGGTCAAGCTCTTGGACAACCCTTCGTGAAATTAACTGCACAAAAATAACAATTCAATGCTCTTTCCATTTTCACCCCAGCGTTTAAAAAAACTATTGTTTTCAAGCAAGATGCTATGTTTTATATTCACTTATGGCCCCAAACATTGATGACACATTTGCCCCAGCTCACTGGGCGGGACGGTGAAGTGACCATGACGGAATTTTAATGCACAAGGATGTCTTCATGCAACGCACTGAAATTCTAAAGTTTTAGTGGAGACGCACACTTAATTACAAACTTTTTTGACATCACCTTTACTTTTTGACGCCACATTAAGTACCATCTTTGCTTTCTTGCTACAGGCTATGAGTGAGATTTCCGTCTTTAAAAGCGCTAGATGGCTTTGGACAGTAGCACTGCCAACTGGTAAAAGCAGCAGATACACTACTGAAATCATCACCCCCATCCAACAATCAACGAATATCATAGGAAGTAACTCATCAATAGCCATTATGCATATACATTTCCACATTCTTTTAACATCGTTTGGCTTTTTGACATCATCCTCGTCCCCTCCACTCTACAAATGCTCAATTTCAGGTCAGCGGCTTCATGTGTTCACAAAACAGCACTCCGCACACCACCTGCCCCTTCCCCCACCCACATAGATCGGCTTGATGGGCATGGGCGACCCCTGGAGTCAGGCCCGAGATCCACGTAGTTGTGCCCCGGGGCGTCTCGGACCACCGATTCTGACTCGGCCGTGAGAGAGGCCTGAGCTCAGGCAGCTGCCTATCTGACGTCGGACACCTGTGGGCAGTACTGGCAGTCTGACGGGCCAGCTGCCCACCTGGCGTCGGACACCTGTGGGCAGTACTGGCAGTCTGATGGGCCAGCTGCCCACCTGACGTCTGCCACCTGTGGGCAGTACTGGCAGTCTGATGGGCCAGCTGCCCACCTGACGTCTGCCACCTGTGGGCAGTACTGACAGTCTGATGGACCAGCTGCCCACCTGCCGTCTGCCACCTGTGGGCAGTACTGACAGTCTGATGTGCCAGCTGCCCACCTGACGTCTGCCACCTGTGGGCAGTACTGGCAGTCTGACCGGTCAGCTACCTCGCCGGGTGACCTCCGCCCACGCATACGGTGCGGTGTGTCTGAGCGGACCCCAGCTGCACGTGGAGGAGGAACGCTGCCTCGCACGCAGCGCCAGCGTCGTCCATCACAGCTAATCCGGCGAGCAGGTGTCGCTTGCTCTGCTTAAGCTGTGGTAAGCATGTGCATACACCACGGAAATTCCAGGAACTGCACAACATAATCCCACGGAATTTACCACGGACGTGTAACAGAGTCGGATATTTGTGCGGAATGAGGCTGTCCCCAGTTCCGATTGATCGCTGCGTTTCAGTCGGTTGCAAATCAAACTGGTTCAATTTGGATCTCATTCCATTATGGTGCCCTGGCTGACTTTGGTGATAGTGCGATATATTTACTTAGGACACATAAGTTGACTGACAGTTGCTTTCGGTAATGGATCGATGGCAAATGGTGACGGATGCGCACCGGGTTGCCGGGTATGAAGCCGCCGGATTATCTGCCGGCGCCTGCAGCAGATGGTTTCATTGTCACGTATCCTCAGTGGTAGAGCCGGACGTTCCCCGGACGCCCGACTGCTGCGCTAGGGGACGGCGGCAGACGAACCGACACGCCCCGCCAGGGTGTGGACGAATGCTGGGACCAGGGTTGGAAAAATGAGCTGCTCCTGGATTTGTATCATCCAGAACATTATCCTCTCCAGAAAGTGATCCTCTCATTTCTCTCATTTTGGAGGATGAATGCTGCTGTTTGACAATGAACTGCTATGTGGTCAAGTGCTCAAGATGCACTGGAAAGAGCAAACTGAAGATTTAATGTCGCACTTTTGAAGACAAATATCTTCTCCCTATTCAGTTACCCAAAAATTGTTAACTCAATGTCCAGGATTCGAAAGTAGAAATCCGACCTTGGCTGGGAAACATCCAAGTGAGCATTCCGGTGGACTTGTCTGTAGTGTGACGGCATGTGGTGTGGCATGCGCACAACCGAGAACGTCACGACCTGCGAACGATATGCGACACGGGAGTGGTCTTGTGGCCTATTGTTTCCAAATAGTGCGTTGGTGTGGACGTATCGGGTGTCGCACCATCCGCTGGAAACCACGTCTGATGTGTTCGTGTGGACGTATCGGGTGCCACACCTTCCGCCGGGAACCACGTTTGACGCGTTCGTGTGATCGGGGTCGACGTATCAGGTGCCACACCCTCCGTCGGGGAGCAGGTCGCCCGCGCGGCAGGTGCAGCCGGGCCCGTTCCTCTCCTGCGCAGACACCAGCCACTTACAATTTACCAATTTGCATAAGGCGAGTAGAGCCGGCACGTGTTGTCGCCGTGAGACGAGGGTGTGCCTGACGGGAGTACGCCGCCGTCCAGCGATGGCTCGCTGACGCCAGGCGACAGAGCAGCGTGCCGGCCCGGTCACAGATCATCTGCTGACGTCAGACGACAGGGTAGCGTGCCGGCCCGGTCACAGATCATCTGCTGACGTCAGGCGACAGAGCAGCGTGCCGGCCCGGTCACAGATCATCTGCTGACGTCAGGCGACAGGGCAGCGTGCCGGCCCGGTCACAGATCATCTGCTGACGTCAGGCGACAGAGCAGCGTGCCGGCCCGGTCACAGATCATCTGCGGGTGGGTGCCGCCGTCACGCGCCGCTCTGCGGTGCGCGCGGCGACAGAGTCGGCCGACGCGGCGTCATCCATCAGGCTCCGGCGCCGGCTTATGGCGAGGAGCCGACGAGTTGGCCGCGGCAGCACGCCGTTGTCGCCTGCACGCCGGCCGTTTTTGCGGCCGGCACCGGGGCCGGCACCGGGGCCGGGGCCGGGCGGCTGCAGCACGGCCGCAGGTGTGGCTTCTGGTGACGGTGGCCGTGTCGGGCCGGTGTGGCTTCTGGTGACGGTGGCCGTGTCGGGCCGGTGTGGCTTCCGGTGACGGTGGCCGTGTCGGGCCGGTGTGGCTTCTGGTGACGGTGGCCATGTCGTGCCGGTGTGGCTTCTGGTGACGGTGGCCGTGTCGGGCCGGTGTGGCTTCTGGTGACGGTGGCCGTGTCGGGCCGGTGTGGCTTCTGGTGACGGTGGCCGTGTCGGGCCGGTGTGGCTTCTGCTGACGGTGGCCGTGTCGTGCCGGTGTGGCTTCTGGTGACGGTGGCCGTGTCGGGCTGGTGTGGCTTCTGGTGACGGTGGCCGTGTCGGGCCGGTGTGGCTTCTGGTGACGGTGGCCGTGTCGGGCCGGTGTGGCTTCTGGTGACGGTGGCCGTGTCGGGCTGGTGTGGCTTCTGGTGACGGTGGTGGTGTCGGGCCGGTGTGGCTTCTGGTGACGGTGGCCGTGTCGGGCTGGTGTGGCTTCTGGTGACGGTGGCCGTGTCGGGCCGGTGTGGCTTCTGGTGACGGTGGCCGTGTCGGGCTGGTGTGGCTTCTGGTGACGGTGGCCGTGTCGGGCTGGTGTGGCTTCTGGTGACGGTGGCCGTGTCGGGCTGGTGTGGTTTCTGGTGACGGTGGCCGTGTCGGGCCGGTGTGGCTTCTGGTGACGGTGGCCGTGTCGGGCCGGTGTGGCTTCTGGTGACGGTGGCCGTGTCGGGCCGGTGTGGCTTCTGGTGACGGTGGCCGTGTCGGGCCGGTGTGGCTTCTGGTGACGGTGGCCGTGTCGGGCTGGTGTGGCTTCTGGTGACGGTGGCCGTGTCGGGCTGGTGTGGCTTCTGGTGACGGTGGCCGTGTCGGGCCGGTGTGGCTTCTGGTGACGGTGGCCGTGTCGGGCTGGTGTGGCTTCTGGTGACGGTGGCCGTGTCGGGCTGGTGTGGCTTCTGGTGACGGTGGCCGTGTCGGGCTGGTGTGGCTTCTGGTGACGGTGGCCGTGTCGGGCCGGTGTGGCTTCTGGTGACGGTGGCCGTGTCGGGCCGGTGTGGCTTCTGGTGACGGTGGCCGTGTCGGGCCGGTGTGGCTTCTGGTGACGGTGGCCGTGTCGGGCCGGTGTGGCTTCTGGTGACGGTGGCCGTGTCGGGCTGGTGTGGCTTCTGGTGACGGTGGCCGTGTCGGGCCGGTGTGGCTTCTGGTGACGGTGGCCGTGTCGTGCCGGTGTGGCTTCTGCTGACGGTGGCCGTGTCGGGCCGGTGTGGCTTCCGGTGACGGTGGCCGTGTCGGGCCGGTGTGGCTTCCGGTGACGGTGGCCGTGTCGGGCCGGTGTGGCTTCTGGTGACGGTGCCCGTGTCGGGCTGGTGTGGCTTCTGGTGACGGTGGCCGTGTCTGGCCGGTGTGGCTTCTGGTGACGGTGGCCGTGTCGGGCCGGTGTGGCTTCTGGTGACGGTGACCGTGTCGGGCCGGTGTGGCTTCTGGTGACGGTGGCCGTGTCGGGCTGGTGTGGTTTCTGGTGACGGTGGCCGTGTCTGGCCGGTGTGGCTTCTGCTGACGGTGGCCGTGTCGGGCCGGTGTGGCTTCTGGTGACGGTGGCCGTGTCGGGCCGGTGTGGCTTCTGGTGACGGTGGCCGTGTCGGGCCGGTGTGGCTTCTGGTGACGGTGGCCGTGTCGGGCCGGTGTGGCTTCTGGTGACGGTGGCCGTGTCGGGCCGGTGTGGCTTCTGGTGACGGTGGCCGTGTCGGGCTGGTGTGGCTTCTGGTGACGGTGGCCGTGTCGGGCCGGTGTGGCTTCTGGTGACGGTGGCCGTGTCGGGCTGGTGTGGCTTCTGGTGACGGTGGCCGTGTCGGGCTGGTGTGGCTTCTGGTGACGGTGGCCGTGTCGGGCTGGTGTGGCTTCTGGTGACGGTGGCCGTGTCGGGCCGGTGTGGCTTCTGGTGACGGTGGCCGTGTCGGGCCGGTGTGGCTTCTGGTGACGGTGGCCGTGTCGGGCCGGTGTGGCTTCTGGTGACGGTGGCCGTGTCGGGCCGGTGTGGCTTCTGGTGACGGTGGCCGTGTCGGGCTGGTGTGGCTTCTGGTGACGGTGGCCGTGTCGGGCCGGTGTGGCTTCTGGTGACGGTGGCCGTGTCGTGCCGGTGTGGCTTCTGCTGACGGTGGCCGTGTCGGGCCGGTGTGGCTTCCGGTGACGGTGGCCGTGTCGGGCCGGTGTGGCTTCCGGTGACGGTGGCCGTGTCGGGCCGGTGTGGCTTCTGGTGACGGTGCCCGTGTCGGGCTGGTGTGGCTTCTGGTGACGGTGGCCGTGTCTGGCCGGTGTGGCTTCTGGTGACGGTGGCCGTGTCGGGCCGGTGTGGCTTCTGGTGACGGTGACCGTGTCGGGCCGGTGTGGCTTCTGGTGACGGTGGCCGTGTCGGGCTGGTGTGGTTTCTGGTGACGGTGGCCGTGTCTGGCCGGTGTGGCTTCTGCTGACGGTGGCCGTGTCGGGCCGGTGTGGCTTCTGGTGACGGTGGCCGTGTCGGGCCGGTGTGGCTTCTGGTGACGGTGGCCGTGTCGGGCCGGTGTGGCTTCTGGTGACGGTGGCCGTGTCGGGCCGGTGTGGCTTCTGGTGACGGTGGCCATGTCGTGCCGGTGTGGCTTCTGGTGATGGTGGCCGTGTCGGGCCGGTGTGGCTTCTGGTGACGGTGGCCGTGTCGGGCCGGTGTGGCTTCTGGTGACGGTGGCCGTGTCGGGCCGGTGTGGCTTCCGGTGACGGTGGCCGTGTCGGGCCGGTGTGGCTTCCGGTGACGGTGGCCGGCGGCTGGTGGCCGACGGCCGGTGATTGGTGTCCGGTTGCCGGTGGCCGGTAGTCAGTGGCCAGTGGCGGGTAGCCAATGGCGAGTGGCCAGTTGCCGGTGGCCGGTGGCTGATGATCGGTCGATGGTCGGTGGCCGGTGGCTGGTGCCCTCGCCCGTGCCGGCGACACCGGCCGACCGGGTAGGCGGCGACCCGTGTCGTCTCTCTCCTCTGTGGCCGCGCGTCAGACGTGTGTCTGGAGGGTCGGTTCGTCGGATTGAAAGGTGATGAGATCGAGACTCAATACAACTGCGCGGCTTCCGTGTCCACCGGCGACCAATCGACGTGAGAGATTGGCACCGATAAAAGGCTTCATCGGTTGAATTTCTCCCAGAAGAACCCAACAGCTTCTTAGAATGTCCGGGTATCACTGGCCTATCCTGCTGAATGGCTATGTTCCCGGCGTTACGCCGGCGCGTGGGACGCTTCAACGGCGGAAGTTTGGGTGTTTGGTGTGCCTGATCACTGACATCTCATTGTGCAATCATTTTGTGGCGTTTTTATTTCGTATATTGGTTTATGTAAGCGTGCTATTTTGATTGAACGTGCCATTAGCCACGCGAGTCACGTCACAACCATACAACCAACGCATGGTGGTGTCGTGCCTCCGAGTGTTCGATGACTACCGGCGTCTAGTCTCCGGAATATACGATGGTACCGTGTACCTTATCGTGGATCTCTGATAGTGCCGTGTACCTTATCGTGGATCTCTGATAGTGCCGTGCACCTTATCGTGGATCTCTGATAGTGCCGTGTACCTTATCGTGGATCTCTGATAGTGCCGTGTACCTTATCGTGGATCTCTGATAGTGCCGTGTACCTTATCGTGGATCTCTGATAGTGCCGTGTACCTTATCGTGGATCTCTGATAGTGCCGTGTACCTTATCGTGGATCTCTGATAGTGCCGTGTACCTTATCGTGGATCTCTGATAGTGCCGTGCACCTTATCGTGGGTATCTGATAGTGCCGTGTACCTTATCGTGGATCTCTGATAGTGCCGTGTACCTTATCGTGGATCTCTGATAGTGCCGTGCACCTTATCGTGGGTATCTGATAGTGCCGTGTACCTTGTCGTGGGCCTCTGATGGTGCTATATACCTTGTCCTCTGGTCCCTGATGGTGCCATATACCTTATCCAGGGGTCTCTGGTGGTGCCGTGTACATTATCGTGGGTCTATGATGGTGCCGTGGACCTCACCGTGGGTATATGATAGTGCCGTGTGCCCTATACCTGGGTCTCTGATGGTGCTTCACTGTGAGTCTCTATGGTCCGTGTCCCATACCTGGATCTCTGATGGTACCATGTGCCTTGTCCCCTGGTCTCTGATGGTGCCATTTATCTTATCCCCGAGTCCCTGATGTGCCAGGTGTACCATCTATGATGGTACCGTGTGCTCTATACCTTGGTCTATGATGGTGCCATGTACCTTATCCCCTGGTCCCTGATGGTGCCGTTTGTCTTATTCCCGAGTCCCTGTTGTGCCAGGTGCACCACCTCCGGGTGTTCAATGGCGTATGGGCATCCGTATAGCGGCTGACATTGGGTGGGGCCCTGCACATGCCAAGACCCAGTGCCACGTGCACACTTGGATTACCGTCCGTGTTAACGCGGCAGGAACAGGTTTGGCCGTTGCCATGAGGCGATTATACTTCTTGCTTCGTCGCTTGGTCGAATATGCACTAAATTTAGCACATTAGCACGTATTCACTAATCGTGAATGTGCATGCACGTACACACCCACACAAGCGGAGCCGAGTAAGCAAGTACACACCAAATCCACACGTGAGGGATTTGTCTTCGTGGTACCCCATGTCGGCGCTGGTAACTGGGTATAAATCGCGTGACTGTCTTGAGCTGGTTGATTATTGGATTGAGGACACTTCGCCTGTCCATGGTCATTTTGACACCATGGGAAAGAGATGGAGAAAAAGGTACAGAGGAAAAATTAATTAGGATGAAGCATCGGTGGGACGGGTGAGTTGGCGTCCTTTCATTGTTCAAAGGGGAATTCACAATGTCCTTAGTATATGGACACGTGCACCACTGACTAGGCTTCAATAGTTTGTGAAAGTGAAAAACTGGCTGTTGGTTGTTGAAGTTGTCTTCGGCAAGGTCTGACCATTTCGAGGCAATGGGATGACAAATACGGACTAAATAGAGTGGAGAGAAAGATAAGTAGGAACGGATGAGGCGTTTGGAGGGATAAGTGCGTGCGCTGAGGGGAGCTGGAAACACTTCCTTGGGCGTCTAGGTGTAATTTCCCGTCAAGGCTGTTATTAGCACTGAATTATCCGATTCCAATGATCGTTAGACCAAATGGAATGTTGCGTGGGAAAGAAAATGAATTGTGTGGGTGAATAACCTTGGATCTATATATTTAGCTCAAGAAGCTGGCACTGAAGAAAATCGGATGGATTTTGAAGCACTCGGAAGCACTTTAAATCAGCAGTAAATGACAGAGGTTTACAGATACGCTCCGCGACTCAAACACCTAGCCAGCTAACTGAAACACTTGAAACCAGATCGGTAGCTGTGTTCACAGCCAAATTGGGCATTACTCCTAGGTTAGAAGGACTAAAGATGTCTATAAACCGTCGTTCAGGTCAGCTGATCGCCGAATGACAGCAGCAGCGGCTGATCTTATGCCATGATCCAATACACAAATACCATCAGACAATACGCAGCAAACTATTCAGTGGCAAATAGTTATGTAGCATAAAGCAGCATGAACCACCGAAATGAATACCAACTCGTAGCCCCAGGAAGTTCCCCAGGCAGTGACACGGGTAGGTCATCGGTTCCTGGACCTGCTGCGCCACAGTTCCGGCAGATGGCAGCACCTGTTGTACCGCAGTGCCGATAGATGGCAGCAGGTGAGACTGGATGGACCGCCAACGATGACGCGCTTGCTTGGCGATTCGGCTGAGAGGGACTAGGCAAGGGGGATTGAGTCAGGGGCGACATTTTCCAGAGATACCGCTTTTGTTGTGGTGCCACAACAAACGCCCTTACAAAGCCTATGTTTGTGGCCCGTGGTTGCGCAACGCACTGAACAAATAGCTTATAATGCAGGGGCAACCGAGTGGGGCTTCCATTTTCACCTTCCTCGGAAATTAATAAGTTGTACTTGGCAACTTTCGGGGCTAATTATTCCTTAAGAAAGGTTCTGTGCACTCTGCAGATATCTGGATCAGCCAGTTGGGGGATGGGGATAGCAGTTTGTTTCATGTTGGCTCACGTGCCGTTAAATGTGGTTTGCCAGACTTTCAGAGGCCACTCGGTGAACACCCGCTGTCTCAGCTTCGACACCCACGAGTACCTCCCAGGCTGCCATTGGCGTTACAGGATGGTGGCATATTGACTCTGTAGGATGCCCGCCTGGAACTGGGAAGCCTCTTCCGTACCTTCGAAGTCGTGGGAAAGCTCATCACGTGATTCTTTTTATATTTTGAAGTGCAAAAGAGACAAAGACGCTGGGATGTAACAAAACAGGAAAAATGTCCGTTTCTGTATCGACAGTTGAAAGAAACAACCACCCCGTAACTCACAAATAGCATTCGGCAATGCGTTTTAATGGCTTTGCTTTCAGTGTGGTTCTTTGCGGCTCTTCCAGTTGGTGACGGGGACGACAGGTTCTTTTTTGTATCATGAAAGACATATTTGAGCCTTTGACTTCGTGAATCTCCAAACAACTCTGGTAGGTGTGGATATCATTACACTTCAATTTCTGTCGGGAAACATCATGGAGACAGTGACATGAACTATCTGTATGAATCTGCAAGTCTGAGTTCAAGGTGGTTCGTATGGATCGAGTTGGTCGTAAAACACATACTATCGTTCTCACCATTCCTCTTTGATATTTGAAACCCTCCAGGAACTGGAAGATAGACTATCGATGAAAAGAATCGAAGCTTGCCTGCGTCAATACTGAATGTATCTGCGAAAGACGAATGTAGATAGGTGGTGATATTTTGCTGATGTGAACTTTTCACTTAGTTATTCAAGCATATTACTATTCACTTAGTAATATGCTATTTTTACTCCCATCAGTATTCAGCCATTCGGCGTCCTCGGCCGCCGGATGCGATAAAGGCAGTGTTGAGTCTTAATCAAATCAGGAGCGACACACGCGGGGCTTCGACATGGATTGATTCGCCGAAGAGCGGCAGGCAGGTGGCCAATGTTTATCGAAGATTATTATTTTGACTGATGCTTTTTTCGCGTTGTTTGACAAAGACCACAACATAATTGTTTTATTTAAACCAGCAGATGCCATGAAACGTAAAACTTACACGGCCAGAGATGCAAGACCGAGTCCGATATGGTGAGAAGCAGAACCTATGCTATCTGAGCCCCATTAAAGGCACCCCAGCGGTATCCGAACCGGAGGTAGCTGTCGGCACCATGAAGCTGACAGCTCCACTCGGAATTTCCGCTGCTGTTGTGGACATGCTTCAGCGATGTCTTTTCCACAGTTTTCATCACATGCTACTAGACATCCATGATGGCATTGTTACTGGTGTTGTGTCCGACCAGTGGAAGCACGATCTCGCCATAGTGATATCGAAATCAGGTGATGAGGTGGGTGGCCACAAAATGCCGACGCAAATGATATTAGATTACAAGTGATGTTTCGCGATGGCCGGACTTGTCAAAACAGGCGAAATGCAAAATGGACTGAATGACACAACGGTGTGCCAGTTCGTACACGATAAACACGACATTCTTTAGCCCAAGATATTGATTTCAGCGATCCAGGTCTAGAAATACTGTATTGGTGGCGAAATACTTGACGTTTCGGCTTTTGTTCTTGCTGTGATGTGTTTCTTGTGACGTCGAGGCTGTGGGTCGTAGGGGTGAGGATGTGGGTCGTAGGGGTGAGGATGTGGGTCGTAGGGGTGAGGATGTGGGTCGTAAGGGTGAAGATGTGGGTCGTAAAGTGGAGGCTGTGAGTCGTAAGTATGAGGATGCGGGTCGTAAGAGTGAGGCTGTGGGTCGTAGGGGTGAGGATGCGGGTCGTAGGAGTGAGGCTGTGGGTCGTAGGGGTGAGGATGTGGGTCGTAGGAGTGAGGCTGTGAGTCGTAAGGGTGAGGATGTGGGTCGTAAGAGTGAGGCTGTGAGTCGTAAGGGTGAGGCTGTTTGTCGCGTGTTAATTGCCACACTATGACGAGCAGCCAAAAGCTGAAGATCGTTTCGCGCAATAAAAGCCGCAAGTCATAGTACTAGGAACACAGATAATACTTCTTCACGTGACAAAGGTTATGTTTGCGTAGGCGCCATTTTGGTGCGTGAAACCCGAACCCTAACATGGTAGGACTTGTTATTCATAGATGCTTTGCATACTGACCACATATAGACCGCCTTACTGCAAAATGCGTAGATCTAGTGATGGGACTAATGCATGCTAGTCATGTGGTCCCAAATAGTGTCTGAAAAAAGAAGTCATCAAGGCGCTAGGTAACTGATGCATACTAACATTTCCATGTACGACACGTACGGAAGAACGTTGCTGTTGTTCTTGGGATTATAAATGCGATTCGAAGAATGATTTATCGTGCGGAACGGCAACGCAACTCCACAGGAAACTAGAGGTCATACATTTATGCTCACGTGTCCTTGCCGGGAGGTACTGAACACATGTCGCATGGGGTAAAACAACTAGGCCTTTGTCCACACAGCCAGCTGACATGCATGCCAGGTATGCTTGCACACCACACCATCACGACACCCGACAAGCTGGGCGTTCGGGCTGCTGTGAGGTGAAACAATCTGGGCCAAGTGTCAGTTTGGTCACGTTCTCATGCTATGTGCTACGCTGATGCTCGTTCTGCGACCGCCTGCAATATTCAGGAACTGTTATTGTTTGATGTTAATCCAGTTTGTCCCTTGCGTCGCTTTCGTTTTGCAATGCAACATACGACAATGGTAAAACCATCTTGGTCGTTATCACCAAGAGCCGCCAGTAAGCAGTCTTGGCAGCAAAGCAGCAGCGGTCCGAGCCACCGCTTAATGAGATGCCTGAGCTATCCAGAGATGCAGACATTGTCAGCAACACGGCCGGCCGGCCGGTTCACTAAGAACGCCAGCGGCAGCGTGCACCACCATAGACGATACCAGCAGTGTTCAGAGGCGGTCTGAGCCACTGGAAGCGGAGGGGACGAGTGGTCTAGGGGTAAGGTGCTCGTCTCACAATCGAAAGATTGTGGGTTCGAATCTCACCTGTCGCTACTCTTCGCCCGCGACCAATCGGCGTGAGAGATTGGCGACGCTATATGACTCAACGGTCGACGTGTCGTAAAACCAATAACCAACCAACCACTGGAAGCGGCCAACCACCGTCTGTTGCGCGACAGCGGCGGCCAGGGTCATCAGGAGCGGAGCAGGCAGAGTTTACCACCGTCTGTTGCGCGACAGCGGCGGCCAGGGTCGTCAGGAGCTCAGCAGGCAGGGTTGACCACCGTCTGTTGCGCGACAGCGGCGGCCAGGGTCGTCAGGAGCGGAGCAGGCAGAGTTGGCCACTGTCTGTTGCGCGACAGCGGCGGCCAGGGTCATCAGGAGCGGAGCAGGCAGAGTTTACCACCGTCTGTTGCGCGACAGCGGCGGCCAGGGTCATCAGGAGCGGAGCAGGCAGAGTTTACCACCGTCTGTTGCGCGACAGCGGCGGCCAGGGTCATCAGGAGCGGAGCAGGCAGAGTTTACCACCGTCTGTTGCGCGACAGCGGCGGCCAGGGTCATCAGGAGCGGAGCAGGCAGGGTTGACCACCGTCTGTTGCGCGACAGCGGCGGCCAGGGTCGTCAGGAGCGGAGTGGGCAAAGTTGACCACCGTCAGATCAGACATAGACAGGACCGTCGTTGGCAGCTTACAGATTTGTGCTGTGTGGAGACAACAGTTTGTCAGCAGTAGTATTTGCTGGTACTGGCATGATGTGATGCACAATCGCAAGTAAAATGCAATTACAGAGTATGCCATATCTTTAATAAAGAACAAAATATTTATGTGAAGATATTAAGCATTACAAATAGTCATAACGTTATCGGCATCACAATAATGGATTTATAAATACAGAAATCACCCGGTGAAAGGTGGCACAGCATGACACAAAGATTGCTGGTGAATCCAATTGGTGAGTGATGGGGAAAAGGTGATCACTGAGAATCTCTGAGGCATTGCTTAGTCTCTATGAATGCATCACAACAATGATCAAGCTAATTCAAGTTACTTAGTGACACCCTTTCTATTGTGAATGCTTAATATCACTGTGACCTGTCTAGAATGCTATCTAATACTAGATCACACTAAATGTTTACATGAAGTGGCATCAATGTCGATGTCAAGGGCTGATGCATTGCGCAGCGGTGTTGAGTGAAAAGACAGCATTAATTAACATTGCATTTATTTTATATTAGCACAGTGCACGTACATACATCCTATTTTTATTATATTTTTTTACATATGCAGTCGTTCAACAGTGACCACATTCACACTGTTCCGACTATGTTTTGGAGGGGAGCATCGGCATGGCAGAAACAGCAAGTTAATGTCATTTTCTTGATGACAACTACTGCTAAAATGGTGCCACATGCGCTGAAGGTTTGATATGTCTGTTTATACGTATAATTTGTTGTTTTTGCAACATTTAAGCTCGTAATGCCTGTCTAATTTTTATCTATGGTAAAAATTAAACATGAAATGTCTCACCTAAACTATCCTCTCCTGACAAATCCTAAAGACGTTCAATAGCGCGAGATCTTTGGATTATGCAAGAACCTACTGATGTTGTATG
Source organism: Ashinkailepas kermadecensis (assembly GCA_034440615.1). Classification (NCBI taxonomy): domain Eukaryota; kingdom Metazoa; phylum Arthropoda; class Thecostraca; family Neolepadidae; genus Ashinkailepas; species Ashinkailepas kermadecensis. The sequence continues at coordinate 724,540 of JAOTOM010005175.1, forward strand.
GCATAAAACTTACTAATGTTGGATTCAGTAAATCCTATTTATGTTTGTGTCACTTAATACCTATGGAAGTTGGAATGGAGGCAACAATATAAACTATATGTGCAAAATAGTTACAGATTGTCCTATGCCAATGCTCCTTTCCCCACACAATTTATTTCAGTTGCCATTACTGGAGTACTGCATAATTCATATTTTTAGGCAAGAGTTAATGCATGTACTGCACCATCATCAAGTTTATTTGGGGCCATCAATGAATGCTGCTTGCTCACTCAGCACCTCTAAAACAGGGGTAGCAACGGGAAATTGGTTCTCCAAAGTCATGAGCTGTAATGCAGTTGCGCTTACATAAAAAGTAGTATCTGGCCACCACTTCAAGGGAAGAGCCAATGGAAGGTCAGATCCTCCCAACTCATCAATATCATGGTGCACCTGCAATCCCACATCAAGCGCTCATATTGGGACACATGCATTGGCAGGTGTCATATATGAAGTTGGAAATTCGTATAATATAGGTTGTGTTGAGCCACATTAAAGATCAAGATGGGGGACGAGTGGTCTAGGGGTAAGATGCTCGTCTCGCAAACAAAAGATTGTGGGTTCGAATCTCACCTGTCGCTACTCTTCGCCCGCGACCAATCGGCGTGAGAGATTGGCGACGCTATATGACTCAACGGTCGACGTGTCGTAGAAACCAATAACCAACCAAAGATCAAGATGCTTGTGATACATGTTGTGAGTACGCTGGATAAAGCATTTTTAAGTCACTTGTTTAATGTTGGGAGAGTTCTTCCAAGTGACAAATTAGGTGCCTTATCTGTCACTTAAAATAATAAATTGTCACATAAAACACATCAAAATTACTCAACCGTAAACACCAAGTATGCGCCGGATTGAACAGATGAACATACTTCAAACATGTCCTCCAGAATTTGTCACATTTGTGCAATATCATTGTTAATGTGCTGCTATCATGTTCTCCAGCCATTAAAGCACAGTTTTATAGTTATTCGCAGATATCTCAAAAGATACTGGGTTACGTGCTACAATTGCCTGGAGGAGTATAGAACATGCTAGTCCTGTTCCTATTTTATAATTTGTAATACTTGGAGTTATGCATTTTCTGTTAATTTAGCGTAGAACACCGAAACCGTATGGCGGCCGTAGGGATGATATCCCTTCCCCTGGTTCCGGCTGTTAGTTCAGGAATATATTATTTATGCGTGGGCTGACGTCAGACATCCCTGTCAGCTTCAAATCACCGCCAACTTTAACAATCGTCACGGGGGAATTGTGGCTCTCCACTTGGGCAGACCAACTTTGTCCATTTGGGCTGCTTGCTCTGCGCTTTAGTGCACAAAGGAGCAATATCATGTGGGTTGTGGCTTCAGTGATACTAGAGGATGTTCCACGGCTGCGTCTGCTATACGTCAGGTGTTTTTGAACCGGTATACCACGTACACTGATCTGATACATTGCGTATCAGAACACGGCATGATCGGCGTTCTTTTTTCTGCGATTTTGTTGCCCGGATGTGTCGGCACTTTTAGATGCATTTTCAGCAGATCAGCGTGCCGAAGATGAAGGAGTTGCTGGTCTTTTCTTTTTGAGCTTATGACTTGGAAATTCATTGAGCATAATCTCGGTAAGCAAATACCACCAGGTGGATACGCATTGCTTCTGTTCCTCTGATACCCTTGGATGGATGAAGCGCATTGTTCATTATTTGTGGTTTGGTTATGTTTTAAACCCTTTTAAGCCAAATATAGACTGGTTCAAGAGGAGGTTCTTCGACGCCTAGTTTGGCTTCAAGTACGACAATTTATGCTCGGATAACGTTTCCCTGCGCCATTAGATACACCCTTCGGCTTCAACGCTTTCGGTTTCGTCGACACGAAACACAACAGGAAGCAGGGGTCGAAAAATCCACCCACGTTTTCCACTGACGTATGAGACAGGCAGCTCCTCTTATTAATGCAAAAGCGACACCAAAGACGATGCATATGAAAAATGATTGTTCCTATCTCGGTATATCAAGTAAATAACCATAGCACTAACGGTGTCGAATTCTAAGAAGCTATGCAGACCGCTCGACAGTGCTAAAGCAAATGATTAAAGCGTATTGTAAGACCGGCATATAGTGTTCCGTGCTGGATCCGGTATTTATTGGAAGGGCCAGCTGGAGGAATGTAGGATTCAAACTCATCATGGAGATAGAGTACTCAACATATGGCACTAAGCACGCAAGCACTAAGCGTTTGTCATATTCGCAACACTTGATCCCGTCCAGAGATGCACAAAGGCCTATCAGATCGCTACGAGTTCTAGCAATCTCTGACAATATATACCGCAGCTCTTTTATTTGTTGGAAGCAGACCCAAACTTTTCTACGTGGCGCAGAGGTCGAGGATCGAGCATATGCATAAGTTTCCAGGCACGTGGCCTGACGACGTATGTGCACGAAGCACACAACTCTTTGTTTTCATCGAAAGACGTAGCATGAGATGTGGAAAATTGCTGAAGCCAGCTTTAGCAATATTATATAACTTAGCAGTTATAAATTAACAGTTGCCCGTCCGCTGACTTAATTAACAGGGAAAATAATGCTGGGAAAATAGTAATGCCTAAAATGTCGAGTTTCTCCGGATTTCAGTCAGAATTGGAAATAAAATTAACACCGTCTCATCGTCGTCCTCATCAGGGCCAGAGGACTTGACACATTCTCAGATACACATTTTGTGACTAAGTTGATGCTTTAAAAATAGGTCAATGTTTCTCAATCTCGTCACTTTTTAGCGTGTGGAATTCCAGGATCATAAGCCTCCTAAAATCATTGGTTGGTCCTGGCGTTTGCTGCGTGTAATTCCCTTGTTTTGTTTCTGTTTATCCAAAATGTTTCGTTGTTTTGTTTGTACCAGGGATCGGATCCGTCCACCCCGTACCTGGGGAGGGGGTGCTTGGTCCCCCACTACCACCACCACACACCACCACCACCACCACCACTACCAACTCCCGACCCGTGCGTCAGAAGAAAACACAAGATATAGTGAGCAAAAGGCAGTAGTATAGCCGAAGCTGGTATAATTTTTGAAACTTGACCAGAATGAAAGTACAATTTGTACATGCAAATTTTGAAGAAAAAATTAGGATATCAAAGCAAGTAACTAGTTTGCAGATACAAATAATTCGTCAAACCATGTCCAATAAAACGGCAAATAACTTTCCAAATACAGATTCCCTTGCGCAGAGCATTTGGGAATTCTCATCGAAGCTTGACAGGGCACGTATAGTGCGTGGATGACAGCGGCACGCGAGTCAAAGTGGGCGTTTTTCTTGAAAGCAAATTTGCAGCAACTCAATTTGCCTCATATCAACGTTCAAGGAGCATATAAGGAGCCTACGTTCTGTGTATGAAAACTCAATTTCTGTGAATATGTATGTCAATGACATTGACCTAGACCTCCAATTTTGTTTTGTTTTTGTGGTAATCGAGATCGTAGACATAATTTTTGATACTATTTAGCCTGTGAAATGTTACATAAAGCATGAAAAAAACGTTTCACAATCGGGTACATACATTCAGTACATTGTGCGCAATCTACTTTCACCTGATCACGGATTACTTGGCGAAGGTCAATTAAAAGTGTATGGAGATTGTCCCGGGAAAATATCGAAGCATCCACAGCGCAAGCATTGCAATGCAAGAACTACACTTGTTCCAAATAGCTGACACCTTAAAAAAATAGCGCCCAGTTTGTCGTGACCCCAGGCCAGTGAGCTGATTTGTTCCGAAGAAAATCAGAGTGATGCCTTTTGTACGTCACATACAGCTGTGCTCCATTATAGCTTGGCATTTTGTTATTTTGTTTGTTGGCAGAGTTGCGACTCCTCACAATTCTTGTGATGTGGTTTTATTTAACATGCCCTAGGTTAGTGATCTGACCTAACCCGGGGTCACGATTATGACAAAACACGTGCAGGGTATGACCGAAAAGATGCCTACAATTTCGCGGCTCTGTCTACGGCCGTGGTTTCGCTATCGCAGAAAACAAAAACTAATGGGACGGTGATGCTCCAACAGCTTGGTACGATGCGATTTAAGATAGGATGATTTGTATTGCAGAAATCGGGCATGCTGTTTCCGATTGTATGATCATGGTGTATGGGAATCCGATACGGTGACTTTTACCATCGACTTCGTAACTGTATTCGCTCCTCGCACGCTGCACGATGGATATAAGACATTCCCTGAATTCCCAACCAGCACACAGTTGCAGTAGTTAAACTTCAGCTCTGACATTCAGCTATGAATGAGGACTACGGAATTCCACGGTTAATCAGCTGAAAGCAATGCCGTCCGCACCAGACTGCTGGAATGGCTTCCTTCCAGCACTGGCAGTGCAGCTCGCAGCACGGACTTGATAAGTGGCGAAGGAGCGCAGCATAGCATGTGTAATGAACGTCCGCTTTATACATTTCGCCTGCCACATTGCACGCGCTGGTCCCCGGGATGTTGATTTATGGTTGTTCCGCTGGAGCCGTAAGATTTCACTTGTGTGCGACTGCCTGTCCGCGTGACTGATGTTGTTCCGGTGCAGTGTCGCAACGGTCATCACCACCAGTCCACATTCCACGACTGCCTGTCCACGTGACTGATGTTGTTCCAGTGCAGTGTCGCAACGGTCATCACCACCAGTCCACATTCAGACTGATGTTGTTCCAGTGCAGTGTCGCAACGGTCATCACCACCAGTCCACATTCCACGGCGGCATTTTGCTCAAACTGCGGCGGCATTTTCTACACCAGCCGTGCGGTGCCGGTTTTGAGAGCCGTGGTTTACGTTACGCGCCAGGTTGGACTGCTCCAGCAACATGGTCACCCACGTCCCATGGTCCCATGGTCACCTACAGCCATGGCCACACGATGATTTCTGTACGGATATATAATCTGTGCGCCCGCACAGTCGAAGCAGTCAGTAACAGGACAGCTGTGTTGCCTGCCATTAATAGTCTACATGTTGAGCTTCAGTGCGAATGAAGAACGGACTTATATACTCATGCAATCATCAAGTTGTAAGGCTTAATAAGAGTCGCAGGGTCCCATCTGGGTTAAACTTATAAATAGAAGATATTATAAGAGGAGATAAAAAGAGATTGCAACCCCCTAATCGATGCCATATCCTGAATTATAAAGAAATGATCTGCCCCGTTGTGTTGCAATGACAAACCTATTCAGCATCACATGCACGAAGGCCGGTTCTGAATTCACCGCCAGTTGCACCTGTTACTTTCACAACTCCCCTCGATAAGCATGATCGAGCTCAATAGCACCGATCCCACCGCCTTCCTCGCGGAGATACGATTTCAAGTGATATATGCACCTCCCTAGGTGATATAACATCTTTTATTGGAACGTGACAATCTGACGCGTGTCTAAGCAAGTTTGCTATGGGTGCAATATAACCCACATGGGTTGACGCACCCTAAAACCCCAATAATAATCACCATCAATCACACCGCATTCACCCCAATTTATATCGCCCTACTGCACAACTCATAATTATAAACGAAGATTCTTGGACTGACTGTAGGACTGTATCCACCTCGTTCGAGAGACACCATGAACCCGAATGTGTTGCCATGGCCAGTGTCACAGCGTCGCGCATCCGACTCTGCAGTGCGATCGTTCACGCCACGGCGCCTTGTCGCAGTGTCACGGTGCACATCACGGTGGAGGACGTGAACGAGTACGCGCCTCGCTTCACGGAGCGCTCGTACATCCTGGACGTGGACGAGGGCCGGCTGTACGACGAGGTGGTGCAGGTGGCGGCCGAGGACGCCGACTGCTCGCCCAAGTACGGCGACATCTGCCAGTACGAGATCCTCAGCAGCGACCAGCCCTTCATCATCAACAGCCAGGGTGAGTTGTCGCCGGCGCCGATGGGTGGGCGTCACCAGCGCTGTTGGGAACGTCGACTGGGCAGAGGAAATGTAGGAAATGTTGGTATGTAGACGAGGAACATGAGAGTGGAGGAAGTTTAGAATCCTATTCTCCGTTGGGAGGCCGTTAGTGGTCTCCTGGTGCCTTCACACCTTGTGATCCATATATCAACTACTGAGAAGAACCCAGTACGGGACAATTCATGATAGAAGCGCTGTAAGCCGGTATGTTCAGCTACAGTTCCGGTTATTGGGTGTTAGCGGCTGTTGGCAGCTGCCGCTAGCTGTTGGCGGCAGTGGCAGCTCCAGCTGGCTGTTGGCAGCTATTGGCAGTTGCCGCTAGCTGTTGGCGACAGTGGCAGCTGCAGCTGGCTGTTAGCGACCTGGACAGCTGCAGCTGGCTGTTGACGGCTGTTGGCAACTGCAGCTGGCTGTTGGCGGCCGTTGGCAGCTGCAGCTGGCTCTGGGCGACTGTTGGCAACTGTAGCTGGCGGTTGAAAACCATGACAGATCTGTGCGTCTGCGGCTGACGACCGGTAGCCGCTGGCGGTCGCCGGACGAACATCTGAGGGCCGTTGTCAGTCGTGCTGGTCGGAAACCACTGGTGGTCGGTAGCCGCCGGCGGTCGGTAGCCGCTGGCGGTCGCCGGACGAACATCTGAGGGCCGTTGTCAGTCGTGCTGGTCGGAAACCACTGGTGGTCGGTAGCCGCCGGCGGTCGGTAGCCGTTGGCGGTGGCCAGGCGGACATCTGAGGGCCGTTGTCAGTGCAGCCGGTCGGGCGGTAACACGAGCCCCCCCAGCGCGGCCAATCCGGTCAGACTGACCACACCGACCGCTATTTGCCAGGATACAACAGCGTGGCGGCACACACGTGATCAGTGTCACGTGACGCGCCAGGCGTCGCGCCGTGTCACCGTTACGCAGTTACGCGGGGTACACGTGATCAGTGTCACGTGACCCGCCAGGCGTCGCGCCGTGTCACCGTTACGCAGTTACGCGCAGTTACGCGGGGTAGTCACCGTTACGCAGTTACGCGCAGTTACGCGGGGTAGTCACCGTTACGCAGTTACGCGGGGTAGTCACCGTTACGCAGTTACGCGGGGTAGTCACCGTTACGCAGTTACGCGGGGTAGTCTGACTGGCGTCGCTGCGCAGTCCGGCCGTCGCGCCGCGTCACCGTTACGCAGTTACGCGGGGTAGCCTGACTGGCGTCGCTGCGCAGTCCGCCGTGTCACCGTTACGCAGTTACGCGGGGTAGCCTGGCTGGCGTCGCTGCGCAGTCCGCCGTGTCACCGTTACGCAGTTACGCGGGGTAGCCTGACTGGCGTCGCTGCGCAGTCCGCCGTGTCACTGTTACGCAGTTACGCGGGGTAGCCTGACTGGCGTCGCTGCGCAGTCCGCCGTGTCACTGTTACGCAGTTACGCGGGGTAGCCTGACTGGCGTCGCTACGCAGTCCGCCGTGTCACTGTTACGCAGTTACGCGGGGTAGCCTGACTGGCGTCGCTGCGCAGTCCGCCGTGTCACCGTTACGCAGTTACGCGGGGTAGCCTGACTGGCGTCGCTGCGCAGTCCGCCGTGTCACCGTTACGCAGTTACGCGGGGTAGCCTGACTGGCGTCGCTGCGCAGTCCGCCGTGTCACCGTTACGCAGTTACGCGGGGTAGCCTGACTGGCGTCGCTGCGCAGTCCGGCCGTCGCGCCGTGTCACCGTTACGCAGTTACGCGGGGTAGCCTGACTGGCGTGGCTGCGCAGTCCGGCCGTCGCGCCGCGTCACCGTTACGCAGTTACGCGGGGTAGCCTGACTGGCGTCGCTGCGCAGTCCGGCCGCTCGGTTCCAGGTGCGCCCAGGCTGCTGGTGGCCGGTCGCTCAGTTGTGGCACGAGCGGACCATGTCTGATCATCTCATGGTGCGCGTGCCGTCAGACTGATAGGTGCCCCAGGGCCGTCCGTCCGCCCGACCATGGGATGGGGATGGGAGCGGTAGCCATCACAAGAATGTCTCGATGATAATCGTTACCGAGGG